>CM053613.1:63736149-63797614 GCA_028646535.1 Procyon lotor
GAAGGAAGGAAGGAAGGAAGGAAGGAAAGAAAGAAAGAAAGAAAGAAAGAAAGAAAGAAAGAAAGAAAGAAAGAAAGAAAGAAAGAAAGAGTGAGAGAGAGAAAGAGAGAGAGAGAGAGAGAAAGAGAGAAAGAAAGAAAGAAAGAAAGAGAGAGAGAGAGAGAAGGGAGGGAGGGAGGGAGGGAGAGAGAGAGAGAGAGAGAGAAAGAAAGAAAGAAAGAAAGAAGAAAGAAAGAAAGGAAGAA
This sequence comes from Procyon lotor, assembly GCA_028646535.1. Taxonomy (NCBI): domain Eukaryota; kingdom Metazoa; phylum Chordata; class Mammalia; order Carnivora; family Procyonidae; genus Procyon; species Procyon lotor. The sequence continues at coordinate 63,736,395 of CM053613.1, forward strand.
AGGAAGAAAGGAAGAAAGGAAGAAAGGAAGAAAGGAAGAAAGGAAGAAAGGAAGAAAGGAAGAAAGGAAGAAAGGAAGAAAGAAAGAAGAAAGAAAAGGAGGGAAGGAAGGAAGGAAGGAAGGAAGGAAGGAAGGAAGGAAGGAAGGAAGGAAGGAAGGAAGAGAAAGAAAGGGAGAGAGAAAGAAAGAAAAAAATAGATGCATGGTGTGATCTCAGTCTTTTTATACTTGAGGAGGCCTGATTTGTGACCTAATATGTGATCTATTGTGGAGAATAGCCCACATGCACTTGAAAAGAATGTGTATTCCACTGCTTTAGGATAAAATGTTCCGAATATATTGAGTCTATCTAGCCTACTGTCATTCAAAGCAAGTTTCCATGTTGATTTTCTGTTTGTCTAATCTGTTCGTTGATGTAAGTGGGGTGTTAAATTCCCCTACTATTATCGTATTATTATCAATTAACTCCTTGATGTTTGTTATTATCTGTTTGATATATTTGGGTGCTCCCAGGTTGGGTGCATAAATATTTACAATTGTTAGATCCTCCCTTTTATGATAATATAGTACCTCTCTTCATCTCTTGTTACAGTCTTTGGTTTAAAGTCTGATTTGTCAGATGTAAGTATGGCTACTCCAGCTTTCTTTTGACATCCATTGGTGTGATAAATGTTTCTCCATTCCCTCCCTTTCAATCTGCAGATATCTTTAGGTCTAAAATGAGTCTCTTGTTGGCAGTATATAGATATGTCTTGTTATTTTTTGCTGGTGGTGGTGTTTTTTATTTTTCATTTTTTTTAATCCATTCAGACACCCAATGCCCTTTGATTGGAGCATTTAGCCTATTTACATTCTAAGTAATTTTTGATAGATATGTATTCTAATGCCAATTTATTACTTCTTTTGTCATTGTTTTTGGAGATTTTCTCTGTTCCTTTCTTGTCTTTTTTACTTTTGATCTTTCCTTTCCACTCAAAATTCCCTTTAATATTTCTTATAAGACTGGTTCAGTGGTCACAAACTCCTTTAGTTTTTGTTTGTCTGGAAACCTCTTTATGTCTCCTTCCATTCTGAATGATTTCCTTGCTGGTTGGAGTATTCTCAACTGCAGATTTTTCTCATTTAGCAATTTGAATATGTCATGCCACTCTCTTCTGCCTTGCCAATTTTCTGTTGAGAAATCTCCAGCTAGCTTTATGGGTCTTCTCTTATAAGTATAGGACATTTTTGTCTTGATTCTCTTAAGATTTTTTTTTCTTTTTCACTATCTTTTTTGCAATTAAAATATATCTTGGTGTTGACCTGCTCTTGTTGATTCTGTTGGGAGTTCTCTGTTCTTTTATTTTATTAATTTTTAAAAATATTTTATTTATTAATTTGACAGAGAGAGATCACAAGTAGGCAGAGCCAGGCAGAGAGAGAGGGAGAAGCAGGCCTTCCACTGGGCAGAGAGCCCGATTTGGGGAGTGATCCCCGGACCCTGAGATCATGACCAGAGCTGAAGGCAGAGGCTTTAACTCACTGAGCCACCCAGGCACCCCAGTTCTCTGTTCTTTTAGATCTGGATGTCTTTTTCCTTCCCCAGATTAGGGAAGTTTTCAGTTGTTATTTCCTCAAATAAATTTTCTGCCCCCTTTTCTATCTTTTCTTCTTCTGAGACTCCTATAATACAAATGTTATGCTTGCTGGAGTCCCTGAGTTCCCTAAGTCTATTCTCTTATTCCATATTTCTTCTTACTCCCTTTTGTCAAGTTTCATTATTTTACATTAGTTTGTCTTCTATAGCACATATTCATTCCTCTGCATCTTCTATCCTTGTGGTCATTGCATCGTCTATTTCCAATTTCAATTATTGCATTTTTCATTTCTGACTGATGTTTCTTGATCTCTTTTATCTCTGTTTAAGAGTCTCCCTGATTTTTTCCATTCTCAGGACCAGCAAGTATCCTTATGATTGTTGCTTTAAATTCTCCATCAGCATGTTGCTTATATCTGTTTTCCTTAGATCTCTGGCCATGACTTTATCTTATTCTTTCGTTTGGGATGAATTTCTCCATCTTGACATTTTGTCTAAATCTCTGCCATCTTCCCTGTGTTAGAAAAGCCTGTTGTATCTCCTGTTCCTGAGATTATTGGCTTATGAAGAAGAGGTCATACATTGCAGGGTGTGGTGTTTCATGGAGTATTTTTGGTGTGTGCTGCATACACTCTGCTGTTGTGTTTTTGGCTGCTCTATCTTTCAGGCCAGTGTTCTGCAGAAGCCCTCCTTTTCTGCAGGGGGGCAGTGTTTGGTCCTTGGCCAGAATGTGGAGAGCTTTAACTAGCTGTGCTCTGGTCTGCTTGTGAAAAGAGACCTGATGCTATTTCCACTAGAACTGCAACCCTGCAGAGCTCTCTGGTCAGAAGATGTTGTGTGTGCTGGTGTTTCTAACGGATTTCTGGGGAAATGGGCCCTCTGCACTGAGACTGAGGCAAGCTTGTCCAAGAAAGGTAGTCCCTGCAGAACTCAGGGTTGCTGGACTTGGTGTGAGCATGTTGGGCAGCCTGTGTGAGCACTGTATTGCTTCCAGCAAGTTTCTCTGCAGTTATGCTAAAGGGCAGGGAAGGGAAATGTCATTAGCCAGCTCTTTAGTCTGCAGAAAAGTACCTCAATGAATGCTGCTTCTCAGGGATGAGCTCCTAGCAGAGAGAATAATCTACCCCCTGTGTGCCCCAAGTGTTATTCAGATCACTGTTTCCCTGCCTTCTGTGCAGGAGTAAGGCAGTGGTCTCAAGGCTCTATTCCAGCCACGCCTGCTGACCTTTAAAACTGAGCCTTTAAGCCCCACTGGTTGTAAGAACTTAAAACCAGTCCCTTTTGTCTTCTCAGCCAATCCAATGACTTTGGGGAAATATTCTCCTAGTATGTTTCCCTGTTTCTCTCTCTCTCTCTCTCTCCTTTCTCTGTCACCATGGCTCCCTCTTCTCTACAGTACCTGCAATCTGTTTTTCCCTCAAACCACATCTCTGCACTTCCTACCTTCTTTGATGTGGCTTCTTTTCCTTTAGTTGTGGAGTTTGTTCTGTGAGTCTTGAGGTTGATTTCTGTGGCATTTAGAATGATTTGATAGTTACCTAGTTGCTTTCCTGCAACAGGAGGAGCCTACGGTCTTCTTATTCCTCTGCCATATTCTTTCCTTGGTCTTAAATCCTATTATTCTAATGATTTAATTAGAGATCATTCCCTTAGCTTTAAGGCAGTGGTTCTTATATTTTTCAGAACCAATATATTAGATATGATGACTATTTATAGAAATAATTTTCAAGACAAGGGGTAGAATAGGGTACTAAACAACTCACTTGGATAATCAGACTTCTTATAGCTTGATGATGCCCCACCCACCTTCTTCCAATATGTTGCTGAAGGGTTTTGGAGAGGAGTTCTGGCTGCCTTACACTGTGAATCTTAGTCTCTCTGCAAAATAAAAAGGGAAACTCAAGCTTGGGGCTAGAATTAGGGGTTTAAAAATTGTCTTCAAAATTTTCAAATGCCTCAGATCAGCAATATATATATATATTGAGAGTTCATTGATCAGCTAAATTTGTTTCAGGTGTTCTCTTGAGCTAACGACTAGGGCAAGGAAAGATGATAGCTTTCTTCCAGAACATTTGGTGAAACCTGGGGATGCAGTTGTGCCCTACAGAGAATGCACAGACACAGCCACTGAAGAGATTGGATGGTAAACAACCCCTTTGACATTTAGCTTCCATAGAAAAATACTTACTACCTAAAAATGAAATCCACTGGGCAGAAATCTGCTAGAGTCAAGCTCATGGGAAGACACAGAGAGATGAGGATTCAGAGAGAAAGGGAAAGTATTAATTAAGGAGACTTTTGTTGTTAAATAAAAATTAGAAACCACCACTCTATTGCTAAATTTGACAGGCCTCAATTTAAGATGTGATCTATAGTCGTAAGAGTTTGGGGCACCTGGGTGGCTCAGTGGGTTAAAGCCTCTGCCTTTGGCTCAGGTCATGATGTCAGGGGTCCTGGGATGGAGCCGGGCCCCGAATCGGGCTCTCTGCTCAACAGGAAGCCTGCTTCCCCCTTTCTCTCTCCCTGCCTTTCTGCCTACTTGTGATCTCTTTCTCTCTCTGTCAAATAAATAAATAAAATCTTTAAACAACATAGTTCCAATTTTGTCTCATATATTTTGTGACAAAAGATAATGAGTACCTCTATGTGCTTTTCGATCATCTATTTACTCTTCTCCATATGCATGCTTGTATGCTATCATGAATAACCAAGTGACTTAACAGCTCATCAGCTTGTGATTCTAATGAGACAGAGACAGGAGATCTAGTTTCTTCACTGTCTTTTAATGTTTTCTTATTTGGGGAGCGTCTTCAGCTTCTAAGGAGATTAAGTTATACATATACCATTCTCACACAAGTAAGAAGAATCAGGCAAAGCATACCTCACTAGTGTCTATAAATACCTATTTTATTATAGATATTTTTTACAGAAATGAATAAGTCATCATATTTAACATTAGTTTTTTTTGTATGTGAATATTTAAGGCCCTCAAAGCAATAGCAGCCAAAAAGACCCTGAAGAAATTATAAGAACTAGCTTTATTTTTTTTCTGATGATCTGGTCCCATATAACTGTGGTTATGTGCTAACTAGAAAAAAAATACAAAATATTGTAGAAATTGGTTTTTTTTCATGTGCTACATAGAAAATATTGCAACACAGACTATAATTTATGTCAGGTTGTTGGTATTTGCCAGATTTAAACTCTGAGTGATTTTGTATCAGTTGAATGATACAATAGGTAGTAAACAAGTTATTCAAGGGAATTACTACCTGACCACAGTTAGAATTTATTGAAGTACATTTATTTACAGTAAGCCTACAAATCTTGAGAAATTATATTCCTAGTTTACTGGGCAGGAGCACCTATAATTGACTTCAAATCTTTGTAATTTTCAACAGCCACTATGATTTGTAATGTACAGTTTTCAGAAATGCTTATCTTAACAAGGCAGAAGCTGGTTTACCCTGGGCTTTTCCACATGAAAGATCATCTGATGATAATGACATGTTTCCAACAGTGGCAGGGAAGCTACCAAGGACACAGAAGGCCTGTGCAGATGTCAAGACTGCTGGGGATGGCACTGCCATGGTTGATGCACCCAGACTCTAAAGTCTCTTTAAATTCCTTTCACATAAAAGAGAAAATTTGAAGTTCAGCCTCTAAGAAAGAGTATTAAAAAGACCAAGAGGGTTTCATCCAAGTTCCATGGGTGATAAAACACATCAATCTGAAACATTACTAGCGCTTTGCAGATTCCCTAGACATCCTTCCATTTGCTGTAGCTGAACAATGATAGCACTGTTCCATCAAGGGAAAATTATCCCTCCTCCCTTCAAAAAGCTTTTTACAAGGCAAAGCTATAAAGTGCTAGATTTATTAACAATTTCCATTTCGAGAGAGGCCTTGTTTGTATGGCAGTAAAACTGTGCTTTAATGCAAATGCAGCACTTTAGGCCTGTTTTCCTAATGCCTTCACAAGTCCTGTAAATAATGCATCCCTGTGTGGCATCCTTCACTTTTAAACAATTTGGGCAAACTGGTTCAAGTTGCAAAAATACAAATGTACTTTCTTTAACATAACAATAGCTTTGCAAACACTCTGGAATTTGCCAATTCTATACTTTTCTGAAACTCATCGATATTTGATAGCAAAATGGGAATGTTCTTAAGTGAATTTCACCCCCCCAAACAAGGAGTCTAGACAGCAGAAAAGTTAGAATGTATTCCAGTAATATTTGAACAATGATAAAATTGTTTCATGAAGTTGAGAAGAACTGTATACAAGTTTTATAAACTGAGAGTGTCATAAGAAACTTCTTTTTTTCCCATTACCCATGATAGATTTCTGAGTCCAACAAGTTTTCATTGTATGACTTTAGTTATCTTAAACAAGGAAACCAATTCAACTTTATCTTAATCTTGATATACTTTCTCTTGTCTATATGTTTGCTTTTTAAAAGACATTATAAATATATCAGTTTATTGGTTAAGATAATAAAAATATTGCAATTCTCATTTAAAGTGTCCATTATTTGGCATAAAAGGAATTTCTTCTTCTTTAGCATCTGAGGATTATTTTTAAGGTAAATTCCATGAAAAGGACAGTAACAAATTTGAAAAAAGATAAGTCTTTCCAAAACCCAGCTTGGGTCAGAACACACCTGATTGGACCTAAACTGAGAAGAATTGATTAGTAGTATGTTTTATTCATGAACCAATAATTTTATACTAGTGTGCTAGCAAAGGAGAAAAATATATTAAATGGTTTGGTGAAAAATGGAGTTATGGCAAGATTGCACAGAAAATTAATCTATAAGGAATGACATAGTAGACAGACAAAATTGGAAGAAAAGGGTCAAATTATGAAGTCTACTTTTGTCTTTAAGTTGCTTGGATATCCTTTTCAGCTCTTTCCTTGTGGCAAGCTGCCGACAAATCAATCTAAAATGGCTTTGACAGGGGCGCCTAGGTGGCTCAGTCGTTAAGCGTCTGCCTTCGGCCCAGGTCATGATCCCAGAGTCCTGGGATCAAGCCCCACATCAGGCTCTCTGCTCAGCAGGGAGCCTGCTTCTCCTGCTACCATTCCCTCTGCTTGTGTTCCCTCTCTCGCTATGTTTCTCTCTGTCAAATAAATAAAACCTTTAAAAAAAAAATAAAATAAAATGGCTTTGACATAAAGAGACCTATCAATTCATTTAACAGGAAGTTAAAAAGAGATTTGTCTCAAGGTTGCCATATCTCTGTTGTACATTCTGCAAGGTCAGCTTCATCCTTACACGTGTTTTCAAAATGGCTACAGCAATTTTAAGTTCCACAGCCACACAAGGAGCAAGAACAGCTAAAGAATAGCTAAAATAGCATAGCTAATTTAAAATAATTTATGGAATTTCGTAACCTGGAAGCTTCAGGACAATTCTCTTTGGCGAAGTCACTTGGCTGCCCCTGAACAAATCTCTGACAACAGGGACCAATGCCGTGGATTGATTGACTCAAATCCCTTTTTTTAAACGAAACTCCATGGAGAGGTGGATAGCAATGCCCTTTAGTAGAGCAGGGCCCACCTCTGGAACTTGGATAATGTCAGTTTCTTCTGAAGCACTTAGGAAGCATGAGGAAGAAACAACTAATTGAACAGAATTCTCCACACTTAGTAAGAGCCAGACATTGGATAAGCAATGAAAGGTTCTTCCCAAGTTTAAATATCTTCTTTTTTTTATTAACATATAATGTATTATTTTCTTCAGGGGTACAGGTCTGTGATTCATCAGCCTTCAGCCTTTTTTTTTTTCTTTTAAGATTTTATTTATGTGACAGAGAAAAAGAGATCACAAGTAGGCACAGAGGCAGGGAGACGGGGAAGCAGGCTCCCCGCTGAGCAGAAAGCCTGATGCAGGCTCCATCCCAGGACCCTGAGATCATGACCTGAGCCGAAGGCAGCAGCCTAACCACTGAGCCACCCAAGCACCCCTGTGATTCATCAGCCTTAAACAATTCACAACTCTCACCATAGCACATACCCTCCCCAATGTCCAACACCCAGCCACCCCATCCCTCCAACCCCCTCCCCTCCAGCAAGCAATTCTTATTGTCAATTAAACGATAACATTTAATAAAATTCACCTCATGTGGCTATTTATTTCTCCGTATTCATGCTTTTCCCCCAGATTTTTTGTGTTATTTCTAGGGAAGATTTCCTTTATTTAAACTTTGTTCATTTTATTAAAACCTTAATCACTTATAATTCTCTTGTCCAGCTAGAATTTACTCTTCCCCAGTCTGTATCTTTTCTTCCTAACCACATATCTGCTTCTCACCTAAGCCATGATTAGCTGGGAGAATAAATTAACAAGAGTTATTTTCTTGATAGATTTGTTTACCTTTGGAAAAGTATAAATTATAAGAATATATCAAAGTTAATCAGTGTTGTGATTGTTCTTTTAAAATTCTATCCCACAGATTTTTATTATTCCCCAGTTAAGACCTATGTTTTCCTGGCGTGCCTGGGTGGCTCAGTGGGTTGAAGCCTCTGCCTTCAGCTCAGGTCATGATCTCAGGGTCCTGGGATCAAGCCCCACGTCGGGCTCTCTGCTCAGCGGGGAGCCTGCTTCCCCCTCTCTCTCTGCCTGCCTCTCTACCTACTTGTGATCTCTCTCTCTGTGTCAAATAAATAAATAAAATCTTAAAAAAAAAAGACCTATGTTTTCCTGCATTACCTATTTTCAATACATGTGTCATTGCATACCCAAAGGTACGGTATTTTATTTTTGCAAGAAATGTTTTGTTATCATAATGGAATGATAAGAAATTTATTTCTAAGTCACCTGGTGTTAAATATATGAAAAATTCTTAAATATCATTTCATTATTAGATACCATTTCCGTTACCTACACATTAATTTTGAATGGATTTTAAACCACATATAATGGGTAATTGTATATAGTCACCCATAGAAATTTAGTGCTACATGGCTAGAATCATTTCAGCTATCACCCTAACACGTGGTAAACATGAAATGTTTATCCCATCAACAGAAATATTCCTTCCACACCCAACTGGAGATCTTGACTCTTTTCTGGGCCTCATACTACCCAGATGCATAGCCTTGCTGTCAAAGGCTCTCTGGCTCCATCTTTCTCTTAGACCCAAGATGAAATATTTTAGGTACTTAAACATGTGAGGTCTCATCAGTTGTTGGCTTTTCTCATGCTGTTACCACTGCCTGGAACAGTTAGTGGTCCTTAACCTTGGCTGCACCTTCATGGAGCTTTTAAAAAGTATTGCCCAAGTAGCATGTAAGACAAATTAAATAATAATATCTAAGGATGGGGCGCCTGGATGGCTCAGTCATTAAGCATCTCCTTCTGCTCAGGTCATCATCCCAGGGTCCTGGGATCCCACTGCACATCTGTCTCCCTGCTCAGTGGGAGGCCTGATTCTCCCTCTTCCACTCCCCTTGCTTATGTTTGCTCTCTCATTGTGTCTCTCTCTGTCAAATAAATAAACAAAATCTTTAAAAAAAATAATAATATCTGAGGGTGAGGCCCATGTATCAGTATGTCTTTAAAAACTTCCCAGGTGATTCCAATGTGCAGCCAGGATTGAGAACTCTCTTTTCATCATCTTACCTCCTGATTCTTTTTCACATCATTGCCTAAAAAGTATTTGAGAAACTTTCCTCACTCCTCAGGTGGGGTTTAGTGTTCTGAAAGATGCTTTCACAGTGTCTGTAATTCTCTTTAACAGCACTGTGTATACTTATAAGCTACTTGAGAACATGTATGGTGTCAGTTTTGCTCACAAGTGTATCTTTGGGTTCCTAGGATGATAGGCAAACAATAAATATGAACTGATTTGTCCTGCTTACTGGGACAAGCCCTTTGAAATCAGATTGCTGCACCTAATGAGACTAATATGTAAGTTACTGCTACATTGTAAGTATGCACTCAGAGCTCCAAATGAATGAAAGACCCATAAAAGAATTACAACTGTTACTGTAAGATGAAGCTTTGTTCATAGCCCTTAAATCTAAATCTGCAGTTAGGAGCATTTATAAACATATAACATATGCCTAGTTCTCAACCCCTTTTTATGATAGGAACAGGTTTACCTTTCAACACCTACCTCCATCACACACACACACACACACACACACACACCCCACAACTTCACTGTAGCACATATCACCTAAGACTTTTAGAGAGAAGAGAAAAAAATATCCTTAAACCAATGTTAAACTCCAAATGTTTAACTCCAGGTTAAACCTTTTCTCAGTGAAATGGACCATAGCAATAACCACCACCTTCAAGAAAATTCCTACTGGGACCTGTATTATATATAATGAAGTTCATACAATAATAATTCAACAGTAGCCCCAATTGAATTATTGAGTCCTATAACTCTAATCTTACAGATAAAACACAATACTGCTTAAAGGAAATAGTTGATTTTATTTTTCTTTATAGACTGGAATTAGTCTAGGATAGACATTACCTCCTTCATGTAATTCTACATCTCACATACACACACAGACACACACACACACATACACTCAAACATACAAATGGAATTGTGATATATTTTACATTAGGCATAATAGCGTTTAGAAAGAAAGCAGCAGAATACCTGATGGGATATGAAATGTCAAAATACAGGCAGAAGTAAATCAGAACCTGGACTTTGCCCCAAGTGGTATGAACAGAATATGACTAGAGATTTAAATTAATTTGGAAAGTTATGGTGCAGGATTTCATTGAGTAATTCCTTAATGATTTCTTAATTAATAAAAATCACATTAACCGAATGGGCCTTTCCTTTAATCGAATCTGAAAGTTTGATTACTTTTGAATTCAAGTTAAATTTAATTTTTAAGCCAGTTATTATCATAATTCTTAAGTCTTAGACTGTCCAGTCCTAAATAGCAGATGCTGAAGCATACCTTAATTATCTAATTAGTACTAATGCATAGCACGGGGCCTGGCATACAGTAAATGTCTGATTAGTATTATTGAAATATATATTTATTTATAATTTTTTTTTAAGGATTTTATCCATTCACCTGACAGAGAGAAAGAGATCACAAGTAGACAGAGGCAGGCAGAGAGGGAGGGGGAAGCAGGATCCCTGCTGAGCAGAAAGCCTGATGCGGGGCTCTATCCCAGGACCCTGAGATCATGACCTGAGCCGAAGGCAGAGGCTTTTAACCCACTGAGCCACCCAGGCATCCCTATTTGTAATTTTTAAATTTTATTTTTTCAATGAAATATTTAATAAAAAAGATAAAATCCTTGCCACCAAATGGAAAATAAGTAAGTTTGTTTTTAAAAGAAAAACATACTTGTTATTTTCAAGAAAAAAATATTTTAAAACTAACATATTTTAGCTTGTAATGAGCTGATAACATATATAAAATATGTAAAAATAATATAGTTTGACCCACAAAACTAAGAGTCTTATTTCAAATCTTTACCACATTGTGTCAAACTTAGGATTTTTTGTCTATTTACTGATATTCTAATGAGATATGAGTAATTTAATTTTTTCAGTTTTACTGAGATGCAATTGACAAATAAAATTGTAATGTATTTAAAGTATACAACATGATGACTTGATATACTCTGTGAAAGAATTCCACCCATCAAATGAATTAATCAAATTAATTAACCACTACCTCACATACTTACCTTTATTTAGTTATTTGGTGAGAAAATTTAAGTTTTACTCTCTTAGAAAATTTCAATTGTTTAATACAACACAATCATCTATAACTACCATATTATATATTAGACCCTCGGACCTAATTTATTTTTAACTGAAAGTGTGTCTCTTGACCAACCTCTCCCTATTTCTCTCACACCCCAGCCTGGTGTTCACTTTTCTACTACGTTTCTATGAGTTTGACTTTTTTTGTTTGATTAGATTTTACATATGGGTGAGACCATTATTTGTCTCTCTCTGCCTGGTTTATCTCACTATTGTTGTTGTGAACAATAGGATTACCTTCTTAATTAAAGCTGGGTAATAGTCCACTGTGTATATTATCGGACAAGAATGGACTGGATGTTCTTATGAAATTGTCTAATGATTTATAGCTACCCCAGATAGCAGAAAATTTTCCTCAAAGCCAGACTCAAAAGTTTCTTGATTTGATACGTTATCCACAAATTATTTTAAGATGTTCATTCATTTGATATGTGATAAACTCCCCTCCCCTGCCTTAAAATTACAGAATAACTCGTTAAACTCCCCTGAATAATAAAGTCATTCCCATTTTTTTCTCACTAGCTTAACAAAACTAAAATAAAAATGTATATTCTTGATACATTCATCTATTGAAGATACCAGCTCTTAGTTTCATTGATTTTTTCTATTGTTTTTTTAGTTTCTATTTTATATAATCTGCTCTGCTCTTTATTATTTCTGTTCTTCTACTAACTGTAAGTTTAATTTTTTCTCCTTTTTCTAGTTTCTTGAAGTACAAAGTTAGATAATTTATTTGAGCTATTTCCTTAGTGTAGGTGTATATCCTATCACTTCCTCTTAAAAATTGATTTTGCTGTGTTCCTTAAATTTTGATATGCTGCATTTCCATTTCCATTTGTCTCAAGATAGTTTTATTTTTCTTTTTTGATTTTTCTTTGACTTGGTGGTTGTTCAGAAGTACGTTGTGTATTTTCCACATATTTGTGAATTGTCTAGTTTTCTTCTTGTTATTGACTTCTAGTTTCATACTATTGTGATCAGGAAAGATGCTTGATTTGATTTCAGTTGTCTTAAATTTCTTAGACTTTTTTGTGGCCTAAGATATGATCTAGCCTAGAGAATGTTCCATACATGCATGAGAAGAATGTGTATTTGCTGCTGTTGGATGCACTATTCTGTGTATACCTGTTAAGTCTTGCTTGTCTAACTTGTAGGTTAAGAACAATGTTTCCTTATTGATTCTGTCTGGGTCATCTATCCACTGTTGAAAAGTAGGATATTTTAATATCCTATCCTAGGGGACTTTAGTCCCCTACGATTATTGTATTTCTGTCTATTTCTCCTTTCAGGTTTGTTAATGTTTGCTTTATATACTTAAGTGCTCTGATATGAGTAATTTAAGCATCGATCTTACATTGCATTATATTCAATGTCTCTAAGATTCTTTTTTTTTTCAATGTCTCTAAGATTCTTTCTCCTCTGCTTTAAATAAAGTGAAATAATTGTCAGTAAGCTACAAGATACACTGATTATATTTTCAGATATCTGAATCACTTTTTATCAACTTTCCTGAAATAATTACATTGTAATGAAGTACCTATAATATATCCATTGTAAACTTAATGATACTAACATGAGCATTTAATGAACAAGCAATCATTCTTAAGCTGACATTAAAATTATTATGAAACTGCAAAATAAGATTGTGGTTAGTTCTAAAATGATAAATGAGGGGCACCTGGGTGGCTCAGTGGGTTAAAGCCTCTGCCTTTGGCTCAGGTCATGATATCAGGGCCCTGGGACCGAGCCCCACATTGGGCTCTCTGTTCAGTGGGGAGCCTGCTTCCCTCTCTCTCTCTGCCTGCCTCTCTGCCTACTTGTGATCTCTCTCCTCTCTGTCAAATAAATAAATAAAATCTTTAAAAAATAAGTTAATTAAAAAATAAAATAATAAATGAAAGAAATATATATTTTAAAAGTTTGTATTTTAGTTCATTTGTACTTCTAATTTTTGAAATCAATACTATTTATTTATTCTGGAAAATTAAAAAGACATTTTAATTAAATTATGTCACTTTAAAATTTTTTTTAAGATTTATTTATTTATTTGAGAAAGAAAGAGAGGATGAGCAGGAGGGGAAGAGGGAGAGGAAGCGAGAATCTCAAGCAGACTCCAAGCTCAGTGTGGAGCCCAATGCAGGGCTTGATCTCACAACCTTGAGATCATGACCTTAGCTGAAACCAAGTAAGACACTTAACCAACTGTGACACCCGCGTGCTCTAAACTATATCACTTTAAAAAGAAATTTTTTAATGGCTTACTCAACCAAAGTAAATAATACCTTTTGTATTTTTAAGTCTAGGTAGTCTAAGTCTTTAAAAGCATTTCTAAATCTCCCATTTGTTTTTTTGGTTTTTTGTTTGTTTTGTTTTGTTTTGTTTTTAAAGTATAAAAGTGATTTAAAAACCTGATTTTCAAATCTGCTTCTTCTATTAATCATAAAAATAACATGGGTGTTTGGAAATAATAGAATAAAATGGCCTTTCCATTCTAACTCTAAAATATATCACAAATGCTTCCATTAACTTCCATTTTCTTTGTTTGATTCCTAATTTAAGTTTTCAGAACTTAGCATAATGTGGAAATACTTTTGGGTCTTCAAAAAAAAAAACACTTGTAGAATGAACAAACTTGAATGGGAATGAAAAGCACTGGATTTATGCCTTGGTGCTGCCATATTCACTAAGAATGTCCTATCACATATGTGCACACATGTGCCTCTTTGAAGATATTTACAACATTGTGTAGTTTACAATATACTTTCATTTGCCGTAGTGAAATTGATTCTCAGAGCAATGACATGGAATTGGCAACACAGTAAAATAATTATCTTCAATTTATAATACAGAAAAATGGGGATAGGGATCTTAAGCCTGTTTTCTCTAATGTTAAATTGGAATGATATTATTTATAATTAAACCCTGGAAAGAAGTTAGTGAGGACTTAATATAAGGCATCTGTTCCCAAATTGCTTCCTTCTTATCTCACAGGAACATTTTTGAATAAGTATCCATGTTCTTCTAAGATACCCTTTTCTAATATTAGGCACAAGGCCACCAAAGGAAGAATAATTATGTAAAGCATATCCTGATTATCAATATGACTTTCCCACCTGTGTACTAGTTCCCAAACAGGACAAAAACAAAACAAAACCTCAAGAAATAGAATTCTTATAAGGGTAAAATGAAGCAATATGTAGAAAATATTACATAAGTGAAATGTGCCCTATGCTGAAATTGTTTCATATTATGTGCTTTGTAACAAGGCAGAACACATTTCAACTCTTCAGTTAATTACCTATTAGCTGTGCAGAATTGGACTTCATGGGGAGTCAGTTTTTCTCTCACAGCAAATAAAACTTAAATGATGTCCTCCAAGTTATTATGGGGAACAAATGAAATAATATATAATATTCTCAGAATAGAGCCCATAGCATAATTTGTGCTCAAAAAAGTACAACCATTAGGGGTGCCTGGGTGGCTCAGTTGTTAGGCGTCTGCCTTCGGCTCAGGTCATGATCCCGGAGTCCTGGGATCAAGCCCCGCATCGGGCTCCTTGCTCAGCAGGAAGCCTGCTTCTCCCACTACCATTCCCTCTGCTTGTGTTCCCTCTCCCGCTGTGTTTCTCTGTCAAATAAATAAAATCTTTAAAAAAAAAAAAGTACAACCATTATATTTAACAATAATCACTTGAGGATAGATTTCTCAAGGAATTATTGTTGTTATTAACTATTATTAATGGAAAAGGAATACCATAAGGAGGATATAGAAAGATGGTCTCTCTTCTCTTTCTATTTAGATTAATAAAATGCCAACCTTCCTCTATATGATTTATAGCAAATGAAAAATCCAAACATTCCATGAAAACAATTCTTGTTTTCCTGGTAAAATATCTCCAATATTGACAGAAGAGTTAACTTTTCATGAAATTCATCAGATGATATTAACTTGCACTACCATCTGCATTGCCAAAGATTGTGGTGACCTAAATGAATGATTTTAGATGTTATTATCATGTCCCCAAGGCATCTAATAAAACATTCACTAATAGCATTTCAAAGGATAACAGTCTGTTTCTCCATAAAAATGTATCAGCTCAGAGCCACCTAAAATTACCTTTTTTGTATTTATGGTGAAAGGCAAGTGTCTAAAATGAGTAAGAATAGCAGTATTCAAAATTTGCCACACATCTATCACATTCTTAATTTTTGAAAGGTAAATAGTAAAGAAAAAATAAAGGCAGATTTGTAATCTATTAATCATTTTATAGCTGATTTTGCAGACAAAATGAAAGAACACACCATTACAAAATAGATGTGGGATTATTATATACAATTCACTGTGAAATAAACATTTATTGAGAATTGGCTTTGAATAGCACAAAGAATGGTGCCTAGGTGGCTCAGTGGGTTAAATGTAAGACTCTTGGTTTCAGCTCAGGTCATGATTTCAGCATCCTGGGTTGCAACCCTGTATTCTGCTCCTGACTCAGGAGAGTCAGCTTGTCCCTCTCGCCCCGCCCCTCCCCCACTCACAGGCATGCATGCGTGTGCGCGCGCTAGTGTGTCTTTCTTTAAAATAAATAAATAAATCTTTAAAAAACAAATAGCACCTAGGAATAAGAATGCAAAGATGAATAAGATGACCTATCAGAGGAAATACATCACATATATTAACAGAAAATTACACCCAATTTCAGTGGTTTAAAATAGTTACAGGAACTCAGAAATAAAATACTAAATTCTTCTTTGCTGATTCACAAAAGCCTCATCAAGGATGAACATTCAAGGTTAAGTATTGAAAGAAGAGCACGATTGCCCAGTAATAAAAATCCCCAGCTGGAAGAAAAACCCATTAAGTAGTTTTAGAAATAACAAAGGCACAAACTCATGAACATGGAAATGTGAGATGCTTGATGTTGCACTTCTGGAGGCAGTGGGGAAAGAGTATATATGAAGATAAGACAAGTATGGATTGAAGCCAAATCCAATGCTGTAGTTTAACCAAAGAATGATACAGAATTGGCTGGCAGCCACAACCATGTGTCAGGCACTGTGGTAAATGTGTTATATTTGGTATTATTAATCCTCACAGCTATTTAAGGTAAATAGTATTATAACTTATTTATAGTTCGAGGAACCAAGGTTCACAGAGGTAGGTAAATCAGACAAGGTCACACAGTTTGTAAATAGTAGAAGCTGGGATTCACAGATTTCAGACCATGCTTTTTAACTGTGTCTTATCACTTTTCCATTATGATTGTCTTTTTTTGTCATTTACCATTTATTTGTTATCCTTTTTAGCGACTTTTCTTTCTCCATCTTATCTGTTCCTTAAATATTAGGGTTACCACAATTCTGTTTTTGTAGAATTGGAGGGAACTATATAAAAGTAGATAGCAAATCTGTGGGAATTAGACGAGCATTGTACTTACAAATAAAATGTGGGGAAAAATCTGAATGCCTTCAAAAACTATCATGATTTTATTAGTGGGCACACACTAAATTATAAGATAAAATATAGAAAACTAGGTAAATAACCTATAGGTACACATCAAACTGTTTAATTAGTGAGAGAATAAAATGATTAAAAATTAATATTACTTAAGCAAGTTCTCAGGCATTTTCTATTTCTTTCTTAACGAGTCTTTAATTAGCTGAAATTACATTAGGGAAGTTTCTTGCCTTCTATATCTTTGCCAATATACAAAATACCCTCTTTATTCACAAATGATGGGTGTAAGTGGATAATGAAACATATTCCTCAGGAGAAAGGGAAATTGCAGTCAATTTAGTATTATTGAATATCAACTTGTGTATATTTTTGTCTGAATAAAATTAAAGTCAATAGCAAGCAAGGGAAATTTTGTTTAGGAATATTTTATATTATGTTTGTTTTATATAATCCCACTGAAAAAAATTTTGAAGGAAATATAAAAGCTATTTCATTTTGAAGATCCAATGTATTTTTGTAACATTACCACAAGCAAAGGAATTTACCTATGGTTCACATTAAAACTGTTATCCCCCAAAATGTAAAATAAGCATCAGGCTAAAATTATAGACTGATTTTATCTTTCTTCTATTCCAGAATCAAAGTAGATGCTAGCTTTCTCATGGTTTATGAGAAATTGATATGAGATAATTTTCAAACTAGTGATTATTTTGTGTTTATGCTTAAAGACAAGCACAATAGAACGGGTCAAACTTTTCTAAAATAAAACATAAGGAGGAAATAAAAAAATAGTGAAATATCTAACTGGCTTGCAATTCTTAAAATAATTTCTGTTTCTAAATAAAATACAGGAAAATTCTCATTATAATGAGATGATTGTGACTCTTTTGGCATTTTTACAAACCCAGTGAATGTCCACCGGTGTCATTTATGCTTGTGGTTATAAACCACAACATATCTTCATAAACCTCAATCAGTCAGCATCCTTAAGATTTTGTAAATGTTAATAAAGGTAATATTTCATTTCCAGTTAAAGTATAGGACAGTTAAAGTTAAATAGGCATAAAAGAGGTTACTATCATTAGAGAATGATATATATAAACTTAAAGAATAAATAGCAAAACAATCAAAACTGATTTGTTTTTTAATTGGAGGAAAGCATTTTCAAGGAAACTGCTTCTGGTCATAAATTCAATATTTAAGGCATCTATAATAGATTATAATAAACAATAAAATGATAAGTCCCAACAATAAAATGATGTCACCTTTCATGTTTTATTTTAATAATGAAAAAAAAGAATAAAGTAATAGCTAACTGTCAGGAATATGATGTAACCTTGAGCATGTTAGAATGCGTTAAGCTCCTGGTGGAGCTGGAAGGAGAAGGAAGGGGAGAACCAGGATCTACTTAGTGCCTCCAACATTCCAGGCATTTTCTGGGTCTTTTATCTACATTATTTCATTTGATATGAAGACTTTGGCTGTTGTCATTCCAACAGTATTCCAACTGTATAGATGATATTGTCATTCCAACTTTATAGATGAAAAAAACTGAGCATCTCAAAAAGTTTGACAATTTGCATAAGATCTAAAAGCTATGAAGACACAAAGTCAATATTTAACCTCTAAACTCTCATGGCAAAGGCCAGGATCCTCTAGATTATGATTTTCTTCATCTTCCCTAATTGTTGATGACCTTGACAGTTAGTTAAGTGCTCTGTAGAAAACCCCTGAATTCAGATTTGTCTGATATTTTTCTCATGATGAAATTGGGATTCTAGATTTCAGGGAGGAAGATCACAGAGATAAAATAAAATTCTCAACAATCGTATCCTATTAAGAATACATATCATACAAATTATCAACATGATATATCTGTATCTATAGCTGTATTTGTAGCTCTCTGTCCATTTAGACAACCAATTCCTATAAGAATTTGAAATAGATCCCTGGCCAAGTTCCTTTCTTGGTAAAACATCATGCATGGTCCTGAATAATAGACCAATCCTGTGATTCTCTTTAATGTACTTTCTTAAGTACCAAGTACTTAATGTACTTGGTAGTACTGAATTATTCCTTTGTCAATAATCGGATTGTCATTCTTATTTGCTGAAATAATATAATTGATATGTCCAGTAATTTTTGTTACTTTTATTCAGAAACAATGTAGTCATTATCTTCAAATGAGGTATTATTTTGATTATATTTTTTTAATTTTTATTTATTTATTTACTTATTTATTTATTTGAGAGAGAGAGAGAGAGACTGCACGAGCTGTGGGGGGAGGGGCAGGGGGAGAGAGAGAATCTTAAGCAGTCTTCCTGCCCAGCTTGGAGCCCAACACGGGGCTCAGTCTCAAGACCCTGAGATCATGACCTGAGCCAAAATTAAGAGTCAGATGTTTAACCAACTGAGCCACCTAGGTGTCCTTAATCAGATATTTTTTTTAAGTTGAAGTTAAGTTTGTCTCTAAAAAGATAAAACAAATCAGGTATTAACATGTACTGGTAGTTGTATTTTATAGATGGGGAAACATAATGAAGGAAAGAAGAACTTCATGATAAATGCAAGATTGGATAAAACAAAGATAGGAAAATATTCAGTAATAATTACTAAAATGGCAGAAGTGAGTGAATTCAATGCATTTTTTTTTTTAAAGATTTTATTTATTTGACAGAGAGAAACACAGCGAGAGAGGGAACACAAGCAGAGGGAATGGTAGTGGGAGAAGCAGGCTTCCCACAGAGCAGGGAGCCCGATGCGGGGCTCGATCCCAGGACTCCGGGATCATGACCCAAGCCGAAGGCAGCCGCTTAACGACTGAGCCACCCAATGCATTTCTTATAGAGGTCATTGCAGCTACCAAGTGTAGATTATATTTTATATTTTAGTAGTGTAGCAAAATGACCCCACAAGTGAAGCAGAAATAGAAGTTAATTTGTGAGAATAATATGACTACTTTATCATAAAAAAAGAAGTAATTTTGGGAAAAACTAAGAAGTTATTTTTAATAAGTATAGTTAGCTCTCATTTACTAAGTACTCACTATGTTCTAAGCCCTGTGTTTGGTGCTTTCATATCTCATGTAACTCTAAGAAAATAACTTCATAGTAGTATATATTTCCTTATGATAAAGGAGACTTAGTCACTCATCAAACATTTACTAAATTCCTAAGAGTTATCACATGTTGTGTTAGGGATATCATAATTAATAAAGTTATATACTTGATCAAGGTCTAGTTTACAAAATATATTTATAAGCAGATAATAACAAAAAAGGAGATAAATGTCTTGTTAAAATCACATATATGGGGGAATATAGGAAGAAATAGTGAACTTTACTTTGGTTGTATCTTAAGAGTTTTCTAATTAGAAAATGAGACAGCTAAAACTTCAATTCCATCCACAAACTATGTGGCCTTTTGTTTTTTGCCCCAATTATGGAAAACATGAGAATTTCCTTTAGAGTTTACAGAACTGGCACAGTTAAGGCAATAAGTGAAAACAGTGTAAAAAATTAACTTGCAGAAGTAAAATGAATATACCTTCCCTTTTCTTCAAGAAAGGCCAGCAAGCTAGATCGATATTGATGGAGCCATGAAAGAGTGCTCTAATTAATATAGTGCATGTCTAATGTGAGTCCCAACTATGGAACGAAAGGCGTCTAAATGTTATTTCTTCATGAATATTTTTCTTGATGATTAAAGGAAAGAAACCTAAAACCAGATGTAATTTTCTCCAGAAAGTACTACTCAGATTCTCCTTAATTTTCCCTGGGCAACAATCAGCAAACTTCTCATTAGAAAGAACTTTAAAAAGTTTGCTGATTTGCAAACATGGCAAGAGTGATGTGTATATTACTTGCATAATTGGTTTTGTGCGTACATATGGCACATGCTATTTTGGAAATTCACCCCCTCTGTGTTCATTATAGCTATTGCTCATTCTATTCCCTGATAATCATTTATAGTACTCATCATAGCTTATTATTAGAAAAGTAATGAATCAGCAGTTTTATGCTCTCTCTCCTTTAACAACTTAATCTTAGAATTTTTCAAACCACACTATGCAGTAATAAAAAACAAGCAGTTTGCTCAAATATACTTCTAGATATTGAGCTATACATTCTACAGAGATTATCGAAACTTTAATAAATAAGTCTTCCTTTTCATTATCCTTAATGAGTTCTATTACACACAAGCAGCATGGTTTATATAATAATACATGTTAGATTTTCAGTAAGCCTGATTTGGTAACATATATTTATTTCTATATTTTCTCTAAATTTTACATAGCTGGATTTTTCCCTAACTGTGGAGATATTCATTATATATAGATATATTGCTTGATTAGAGAAGCCAAGATCAAATAAGTAGGAAGAGGAGTCAGCACAATTCTCAGGCTTTTGTGTGACTTAGAGATGAGCTGAAGCAGATGTACCACCCCAAGGGGAGGGCAGGTATTACAAGGAACACTGAGTGTTATACACAAACAATGAATCATGGAACACTACATCAAAACTAATGATGTATTCTATGGTGACTAGCATAACATAATAAAAAATATTAAAAAGAATAAAATAAATAAAGTATGTCTTGGTTGTTCCTAAATTTTGGCAACTATGCAGAAAGCTTCTATAAACAAAATGAAAGTAAATAAATGTTTCTAGTTTAAATTACCCCTATTTCTGTAGGTTAGAGCCCAAGAAATTAGAATATTTGCCCTTACCAAGTTCTAGATCCTTGGAAAAGGATTTTAAGCCAGCTACTGTGCTAAAAATTTTTCATACCTTATTTCACATAATCCTCATGTTGATTCTATGACACAGATATTGTTTTATTTCCATTTTATAGAACAAGATACTGAGCCTCGAAGAGGTCATATAAAATTTCCAAGGTCACCAGATGCAGAGTGAGCATGAACACAATTCTGGTCTTCATACTACAGTCTCTATCAAATTTTCCCTTTACAGAATAATTGATATCATGTGATTGTTTTAACCCATAAACTGGGGTATATTATTGTTACCCTTTTCTATAGATAAAACACTATGTTTAAATTTGAATTAGAAAATCATCAAGTAATCAGAACAAGATAACTAATTTAATTGTTTTATATTAACTAAATCAGCAAACAGACATCAATAACAAATCACACATTTGACCTTATGACTTACTTTGCTATAAGAAGTAGCAGATGGATTCCAAGACCAATAACATAACATCTGTTTGCACCTAGTTAACCTTTAATTTCACCGTTCTTTAAAGTGATAATTTAGAAGTCAGAGAAGTGTCTGCCTCTGTATTTGTGTGTTTGTCTGCAGGCAAATTAATCTGCATCAAAGCATCCTGGAGAAAATATCTAGCGTCAAATATTAATGAGGTAGGTATAACTTTGAAGAGAGCAAGGAAAAAGAAGACTATATACAGCAGAAAATCAAACCCAAAGGGAGATACTTAGTCACAAATATCCTAGTATGACAAATGGTAACTGATAATATGACAAATTATTACTATGGCATTCAACGAGGATAAAATATCAGTAATGCTATTTTGAAGCCACTGAAAATTATCTTTCTCTTTGAAGTTTAATTTTTCTCATAAGTCTTTATTGTCCTGACAATTAAATCTATATATAATCCATTACTCTCTTATAAAATGTTTATAGAGTTGGTAAAAGTAACACTGTTAAGAGACTTCTCCATCTGCAAGGAAAAACACTTATATTTATAAACTCAACCTCCTCTGCCAAAACCAATTTCTCTATCTAGAATAAATTGATTTTTGGCTATGCATAAATTAAATGTCAACACATCTTTCACAAATCTACTTATGGGCAGCCAAAACCCAGGCTGTTGATCTAGAAACAAATTCAATACAAATAACTGGATATCTATTTACTCAATAAATAAATACAAAGGAAAAGGAGCTTTTGTGATCCTAAGTATGTCAGTGTTAATTAATTGATTTTTGAAGACAAATTCTGGCTGTTTTCTCACCATGGACCAGAGAAACTGTTACATATTATCATTCTGTCCATCTATGTCTTATAATGCATTAGCTCCAGCTGAATAAACACTAAAAGAATAATAAAAAATACTCATAGAGTTGTACTGATGTCACTGTGTGAATATATTAAATTTAAATTGACTGACCATACCCTTTAGAAAGGGTTCAGCTGAGTGCATGCACGTGATGCTCCTCCTCTGTCCCACTAAAAGAGTATTTGTGTGTGGGGTGGGTGGAGTGGGTGTGTGTGTGTGACAAAAAGTAACTTTGTCAGGAAAAGTAATGATCAAAATCCTGAGACTGGAGGAAATCTGATGTTTTCAAGGAATGACAAAGGCTTTTGTGTTTGGAGTGGAATGAGAGATGAAAGAATGGTAGGCAATCTAAAGAGTAACCAGGTTAATGATATTTAATTTTAATTCTTACCAGAGAAAGGAAGCTGTTAGAAGATGGTAATGTCAGTGGTTTTAATTGCTTTTGGTTCAGTGTTACAAATGTGAACTATAATATTTTCAAAAATTCAAATAAAATTGGTAATTCAATGTTGTAATTCTCAAAATATTGCATTCATGGGTTGTATGAACAAGCCATGGAAAAAGATAAATTCTGTGATACCTGGCACCACCACTGATATGTTAACTAGTTAACAAAGAGTTGTGCAATAAACCCTTCCCATATTGTTGGTGTTACATAATTCTTCAACAATTTTTTTTAAGATTTTATTTATTTATTTGACAGAGAGGATAGAGATCACAAGTAGGCAGAGAGGCAGGCGGGGGGGTGGGGGGGGAGGGGAAGCAGGTTCCCTGCTGAGCAGAGAGCCAGATGTGAGGGTCGATTCCAGGACCCTGAAATCATGACCTGAGCAGAAGGCAGAGGCTTTAACCCACTGAGCCACCCAGGTGCCCCAATTCTTCAACATTTTAAACTGGTATGGGGCATCAAAGGAATATTATAAAGTAAGAAACTAAGATCCATAGAAGTTGAGTGACTTGTCCAAACTAAAGTCATTTGATCCTGCTGCTGATTTTTCTCAGTAATTTTTTTTTTTTTTTCAAAAACTTAAGTTCTACTAAAACAAAATCGTGCAATACAGAGCGTAACAGACAATGGTGTACTGGAAACAGTGCATATCCAATTTCACATTTCTGTGAGCATCTCTTCAAACTCTTAAGTTCAATGACAACACATTGTTAGCTTGAAATCAGCAATGGTGGCAATATCTTTGCCATGAAGACTAGCAAATGATATAAATCAGGACTTTCATTTTTTCTCCTTTTTTGGAGAACCTAATCATCAGTACATTGGATAGATAATATTATTTATATGTTCCTTTGCATGAAAAAGGAACATTCTATTATTAGTCCTGTATTGCACTCCCTACATTTTATTGAAAATACAACTCAAGAGACTTTAAATTGGAAGAGGCATTGATCGACCTAGTCATCTATGTAGTCAACCTAGAATCTAACAACAAATGTGTGTTTAAACATTATTACCTTACAGAGAAAATGTTTGCTGAATTATCTTTGAAAAAATAATTATAGTTCTTCCAAGTTAAAAAATGGTCTGATATATCAAATTGCAGCTTGATTAGGTTTGTAGGTTTCTATTTTTTCAGTAAGTAATTTGTATATAAGGTAGACCTGGTAATATACAAAGTGATTAAACACATTTGTAGGTTTGGCAGGCAAAGCTTGATTTGTTGAAAGTACCTATTGTTAAAATACATCTTTTTATTAACCAGTGTTTATATCCAGGGTAGGAATTATAAGTATACAATAATAATAATAATCAGTGAATATGTCAATCTACACTTATCCAAAAAAAACACTACCCACAATACAACTCAACAGTAATGTTAAGTTTTTCTAGAAATGCATAGAAAGTATTTCATTAAGGGTTAAAGTATATTTTATTTGTAACGTGTCTAATAATATTTGTTATTCCTACTGTTGAGTTGAAGTGCTCAGTTGTTCCCACCATTTTATATTAAGTTTTATTATTATCTAGGAAGATAAAATGTTAGTTGAAGAATCTAAGTACTTTGAAGGAAACAACTCTTCATTTCCATTCATTTGTAAATTCATAATATCACAAACAAAATATTCATTTACTGCTCTTAATTTTCAACAAATACAATTATTAATCAGATTCTGTGAATACTTATATCATGAGTAGGTATTACTAGACTTAATAGACCTTATTCCAATTTTGGTAAAATAACACATTTAAACAAGTAAGATGAGTAGTATTTATTTGTGATATCAGTAGAAAACCTTTGTGTTTAAACTGTGATCTATGAGAAGTTACTTTTTGTAAACTTTGTTATGCTGGTATTAGCAACAATTTTTTTAACCTATGAAAATATATAGCTTTTGTAACAGAAGTAATTTAAGGATTAAACTATTCAGGGTTTTTAAAGTATCTGATGCCTTACTCTTGTATTCCCAATGGTTACAATATTGCTGGAAAAGTCAGTCTTGCAAAGGTTAATCCAAGATTACATGACTTCAACCAGAATATTAGGGAAGAGCATTGAAAGAAGACTATCTGAATGAACACTTTGCTCGAAATAAATAGTTTCTCGTTTCTGAATAAAAAGAAATATACTAAAGAATGAATCTAGAAACAACTTTAAAACATGTGGAGCTAGTCTTACTTTGTAAAGAAAAGGAATTTTGTGAAGTGTTATTTTGTTTGTTTTTGTTTGTTTGTTTTGGCTTGTTTGCTTGTTTGTGTGTTTGTTTAGCTAGATCTACAGGCAAGAAAAATAACCTCAAGTTGACATCAAGCCATTAAAGATCTGAAAAGAACAATTGTGCTAAAAACTCAGATGTTGTTTCTAAAATGGTGATATATACTGCAACTGTTTACCAGCTATGAATGGAAAAGATCACTTGCATCTCTCCACTTTCTCACACAGTAACAAAAATAATACTATGAAAGATTTTCCAAATGACCTGTTAAAATATAGATCTTACAATGCACATCAGAAGGGTCTGCACTAGTATCAGGTTTAGAGGAAGAGACACATGCTAGCAGTCCTAAGGAAAGATTCAACAATCATTTTGCTGGTATTCAAATAGTTCAGGGGGTTGGGACATTCTTCTGTTGCTTATGTTACTGGTGGCAGAGTCTGGGTGTTGTATGAATGGATGTCTCAGTCCTTGGATTCCCCACAGAAGATTTACATAGGGATCCATGCCAAATAAAGACAGCCAGAAGGAAAGTTGCAAGTACAAAGCAGTTTATTAAAAGGGAAGTGCACTCTCATGGTGGGAGAGCTGGCAGGTTCCAGGAGATGGAATCAGCCTTAGGTTGCTTTGGGAATAGATATTTCTTGGGTTATTTTTTGGAGCTGGAAGGAGCTGTGATGTAGAATTGAGTGGTCTCTAATGGATGCTACATGCAGTCATTTGGGGAACTCCTCCTACAGGTTGGGAGGGGGAGTTTTGGACTTTACAAGGTTTGTCCCAGAACACTCCTGGCAGTCTTCCTTCACTGGGCAGGGCTAAACAGCAATGCAAATGTTTTATAATGAGTCTACAAGTTATCCTGGGACAGAGGTGGAAGAGCAGAGCACTTGCTCTGCACCTGTGCCTCAAGGTCAGCCCCAGGATCTTAGAAGCCACAGGGTCAGGGTGTTGTGCTGTTCCAAAGACTTTTAATGTATAGCTTATTTATCAATGCCCTTGCCTCCAGCTTTCTCCTTCATTCCCCTTCAAGGACTTGGGACTCTTTTTTGGGGCTTTCCTTCCATTGCTCCTGTCTATCTCCTGTCTATCTTCTACATTCAGATATTCCTGTCTATCTCCTGTCTATATCCTGTCTATATCTCCTGTCTATATCCTGTCTATTCAAATATTCCTGTCTATCTCCTGTCTATCTTCTACATTCAGATATTTCTGTCTTTCTATCTGCCTCTCACTCCTGCATTTCCCATATAGATAGCATTTGATTGAATTATTTGTTCTTCAGCCAAAGTTTATTGGAACAATTACTGACTATTGAGACTAACCTGATACACTTGGTTTTAGAAGCCACATCACCTACCTTCAGAAATAATTCCTTAGGGTTTCTTTCTTTCTAAGACAGTATAATAGGTGGATACTTTGAGGATCCTTGGCCTTTCCAGTAAATTTTACCCAATTCTTATTCTACTTACTCTTGCCAGTTATTTTTCTAAAATATCTATAAAATCATGTTTTGATCCTGAATAAAACTTCTTATATCTCCTTATCGCCTTCAGACTAAGTTCACATCCAAGTGCATGACACATAAGCCCTTTAATTGTTCCAAGATTACCTATGTGAATTATGAAAAATTTTAGGATATGGAGGCAGATGAATCACATAGGTTAACATATGCTTTGCCACTTGGCTACCAATGACAATTTTCATATTCCTTCCAAAACTTCATTCCTTTAACCATAAAATGTAAAGATTATACATGATAAGGAATACAGAGTGCTTGCATAAAATAATGCCTGCCACTAAGCAAGCATCAAATAAAGAGCAACAAAGTTTGTCTCCACTTCCCCATCTCCTGATTCTCAGAAAATCTTATCAACTGCACAGAGACCAGAGGTTCTGCCACCATCACATTCTATTTCAGAGCAGCTGCCCCGCACAGCCTAAGGGAAGTTCTTCAACCTGAAGTCTCGATATGAATTTCACCCTCTGGAGATGGGAAGAGACCACTTTATTGGGGGGGGTCTCACTCATTTTCTAGAGTTTAAGGTATGCTTGTTGGTTGGTCAAAAGGGTAATGAAACAAACTGAATTTCTTAGAAGTTGGAAGATTTATTTGTTTTTTTTTATTTTAGGAAGATTTATTTCATATCATTAAAATTATTACACAAATTATTGTGATTCTTCATTTCTAGGTTAAGTGGTTGCTTCCACTTTTATCCTCTGTCTCCAAATGAATGTTGAAACCATGCTGTGCCTAGAAGGGCTAATTGGTTGTTAGCTTATTAGGGCTGGAAGTGTTAAATACAGAGTCTGACAGCAATGAAATTAGGGACAATACTAAAGTGAAGTTATATGGACTATAGCTAATAAATGCTATGTATCATGCCTAGTTTATAAATCATAGCTTTTACTTATAGCACATTGGGTTGTGCAGTGGAGGTAGAATGAGGGGAGACTACAGGAAGTGATGCAAGTTTTGGGGGAAATTTAATTTGGCAGTAGGCTGGTCATACTTGTTTTAGTATTTTCCTAGTATGGTATTTCTTTTGACAATTAAGCAGTTACATAAATTTTTATTCTCATTATTATTCTTATGCCCATTTGTATAATTCATAGACACTTGTTAGTTAAGTTTATTAATCTGATAAATATTCAGCAAATTCTATATAGCACCAAGCATAGTGAACTTCACTGGGTATGTGGTACTGAGCAAAATGGAGGCTCTGCCCAAAGACACCCCAACTATAATGAAGGACACAGATAATTAAAATAGAACAGGTTAAACAGAGAAAATACAAGGTGCAAGGAAAATGTGTGCACTGCTAATGGTAAGTTAAAAAATATGTGGAAAAGACTGTTCCCAGGAGGTTGTATCAAGTGTGTGTCAGAGTTTGGATAAATATAATTTTTTCAGTGTGCATACAAACAATGAAATTTTAGAAATTTGGGCTAGAAGTGTAAAACAATGCATTTAAATGTTAACAGTAATATTTTATAGATCATACGCTTGCTGCCATAACCATCAAAAGACTCTAATGTTCTAAGAAAAAGTGCAAACTTCTAGAGCTTAAATCCTGGCACTTCCAGAACTTGAACAATGTATAGAACTTTAGTTAGCCTCAGAATTCTTGTCTGAAAAGGGGCAAAATAATGCTCACATAATTGAGTTATGAAGAGGATTAAATAAGATAATGATGAAAAAGTACCTTGTCCAATATGTTTAAAGCAGTCAATCAGATCAGTTTAAAAGAAATTGCTATTTAACTGGCAATTGTCAGGTCCTATAATTGCATAAGAAAATATAGGCAACACAGAGCTTTTCTCCATTTAAAATAAAATCCTATGGATGCCTGAGTGGCTTAGTTGGTTAAGCATCTGCCTTCCACTCAGGTCTCGATCCCAAGGTCCTGGGATCCAGTCCCACATCAAGCTCTTGGCTTAGTGGAAAACTTGCTTCTCCCTCTGTCTGCTGTTCCTCTTGCTTGTGTTTGCTCTCCGACAAATAAGCAAATAAAATCTTTAAAAAAATAAAATAAAATTCTAATAGTATTTTTCATTTTCAACTTGGATTTTACACCCACAGTGACCATGAATTTGGGCAACTCTCAGTATTTTTGCCATTTCCTTTCCATTTAAACATAAGCACTGCTCCCCAGTTGCACTGTTTCAGAAATGTAGTTTCTGGGAAGCATGAATAATAAGACTCCTTCAAATTCCTCTTTCACATCCTTTCTTATTTCCCTACTTTACTGACTGAAAATTATAATTGATTTCTTTCATCATAAAGATTCTTTTATCTGAAAGAGCACTCAAAAGCAATATAAGAAGAACTTTCTTTTACAGTCAGGGTATGATCCTGGCTGTATATTATTCACTGAAATTTTTCTTCTAATGAATGTTTAAAACATGCCTACTATATGTTAGGCACTGTTTCAAGCCCAAAGGGATGCCCTTGGAGTGAACAAAATATCGCAGATTCCTTAATAGTTTATGTGGCATTGAGGAACAGAAATGAAATAAATAATTAGAACACTTTTTTTCGTTAAGATTTTATTTATTTGAGAGAGATTGACAGAGATAGCAATGAAGAGCATGAGTGGGGAAGAGAGGGAGAAGCAGACTCCTGGCTGAGCAGGGAGCCCAATGCAGGGCTCTCAATCCCAGGACCCTGTGATCATGTTCCTGAGCCGAAAGCAGATACTTAACTGAGCGCCCCAGGCGTCCCTAGAACACAATTTCTAGTAGTGAATAATTCTAACATTGACTCAATGACTAATGCTTTAATTTCACTTAAAGAAGCTATCAAGGGACTTGGGTAGAAGACTACACTCCAAAAAAGAAAAAAGAAAAAAAAAAGAAGACTACACTCCATATATCCTTATGGTTTAAGGAATCTGTAGGAACAGGAAAAGAATTCAGGAGCAAAAGCATCTTCTTTCCCTTATTGTTGCAAGTAGCTACCTTAGAAACTCCTCAAAAGGAAATGATTTCATATAAAAAATTCTAGAACATTTAAATTTCTAAATGATGTGCATTATGTTGTGTGATATTAACTTATGACAATGTTGAGGTGTGAAAATCATTTGACCTTTTTGTGATTGGCTTTTTCCCATTTCTGGGTGTTAGTGCATTGCATGTTTCAGGATTTTATGAGCTTTATAAATACATATTTTGGTGAAATTTCTGTAAGATTTTCTAAGTCCAGTAAAATTAACTTAAATGCACTCTGCTCTGCAAGTCTAATTTAGAGATTTGAGTAAATCTTCTGCTTTCTCCAAATCCAATTTACTCCCTCTTTACTTTGCCTTTTAGAGGTATGGCTTTTAATGGAAAGAATAGCTGTCTACAAATCTTGCAAATAAATCAACAATTTATCATAGATTTTACATGCATCACAAATTTCCAGAGTCAAATTTTGTGGTAATGATGTTGTCCTGAAAAGAACTGCAGCTGTCTATTCAGGTGTGTTCAATCTCTACTTGATAGGAATAATTACCTTCTACCCTCAGTAGGTAATTGCCTTTTGATTGAGGTCATCAGAACAATCAAGACAGTGAGAGGTGGAAATCTCGAGTAGGATAAGAGACAAATAGAAGAATCATGAACAGATATTTGAAAGGAGAACAAGAAAAAAGAGTTTTAATTTGTTTATAATATTTTCTCTGCAGTAATAATTTGAATAGTGGAAATCATTAAAAATCACCATAATATACAACCTAGGTTAATTAGTTTGATAGCTTTATTTTTTGAAGTGAAAATCTAAATGTTTTTTAAGCATTTGATTAGGATCATTAACACATTCATATGCATGACAATTTATTCTTTAATTTAGTTTACAAATATTTATTGCACACACATATAAAGGGTACTTTTCTAGGTTCTGGGCTAGATAGGGTGGGAATACAATAAAGAATATTTCTGTCCTAACAGAGTTTACATTCTGATAATTGAAAAACAAAACATATTTATATTATTTTAGATATTTAGGAGCAGAGAGAATTTAGCTGCAAAGGGAATGGAGAGGGTTTTTATAAATAGACCACTGAAGAAGAAATCTTTGATGAATTGACAATCTTTTAAAGTAAGTAAGACTCATCTTGGGGATGAGTTTGCATTCATAGAAAGCAGCAGTTTAAAATATTTTGAATGTTTAAGGAAATTAAAGGATGTTGGTGTGTCTCAGAGGAGTGTGAACAAAGGATAAGTTTTAGATTTTTGCAGATTAATGAGTGAATCCCCCTAAACGTCCAAGTTAGGACTTGCAAATGTTGATATTAAAATACAATTAGAAACAAAATCTTTTCCCAACCCAGAAAGTATCTCCCATAAAGGTGGTAGAGAAAGGAAACACTTCTATTATTGAATAAGCATTAAACTAGAATGTGATTTTGCATTGTGGATGGTTAGTGAGGAGATAGCAAAGACAAAAAGACCACTTAGAGCCAACAAATATAACTCATTATATAACAAGTTTTCAAGATAAACAATAATAAGCTCTCATGTAAGAGGACTTGGCAGCACCTTTTGTCATACATAGTTCATCTTAGTAGTAATGCCAATGACCATCTGTGTTAGCTTATTGGTTTTATGCAGAGGATAATCAAACTTCTATTTTTATGACAGTGGGTAGTTTTGCAACTTGGAACAAGATGTCCACTAAAGTTAAACTCCCCTTCCACAGAAAATGGGAGTTAAGGGGACTATGTTATTTGATATTTATATTTCAAAGGAATGGATCCCAGGTCCTTGAGAAGGATAGCCCTAGATCACAAAGCTGAACATGTCTTCTTTAGTTTCTAAATGATTCATAGAAATTTCTTTTTTTTACTTTTTTAAGATTTTCTTTCTTTCTTTGAGAGGAAGGGAAGGGGCAGAATGAGAGAGACTCTGAACCAGACTGCACAACTGAGTGTGGAGCTCAACCTGGGGCTTGATCTCAGGACTGCAAGATCATGACTTGAGGTGAAACCAAGAAGTAGTTGGTCACTTAACTAACTGCACCACCCAGGGATCCCGTCAGCATTTCAAAGAGACAGAGAAAGTACTTACCTTTTCAAGCTTTCTAAGGTAAATGTTCTAACAAGAAGTAAAGAGAAGAAAATTTCTTCCCTTATTTTCAATGGGGGGAATTAAACCTCTTATTTTTCATTGGTGTTTGTCATTACACAAGTAATACTTATATCCATGCTTCTCAAACTTGAATGTACATACAAATTATCTGGTTATCTGGTGATCTTTTCATTTTTTTTAAGATTTTTAAAATTTATTTTATTTGAGAGAGAGAGAGAATCTCAAGCATGCTCCACAAACTCCATGCTGAGCTTGGAGCCTGACCCAGGGCTCAATCCCATGAACCTGAGATCATAACCTGAGCCAAAACCAAGAGTCAGATGCTTAACTGACTGAGCCATCCAGGTGCTGTTTTCTGGTGATCTTTTTTAAAATGCATATTCTTTTTTAATCGATGTGTTGTAGGGCCTGAATGAGAGCATCATAACAAGCTCTCTGGTGTTGCCAGTGCTACTAGTCAGAAAGTCACACTCTTGAGTAGCAAGGTTAGATATGGAGCCAAGACAGGCAATAAGAGAACAGTGACAGGACCAGGGTGTGGTTGGATATGTAGGATCAGGTCAGGTAATGTCCTGTAGAATATTTAAAAGACTTTTAGTCCAAGTGAGATTGAAGTTTTGGAGTATTTAATCAGAAGAAAGACAAGTTCTGGTAGAGACTTTAAAGGATCAATCCAGCTACAGCATGGAAAATACACTGTAGTGGGACAAAAAGAGCAAGATAAAAGACAATCAGATTACTACAAGTGAAGGTGGATTGTGTCTGGGACCAAGTGATGATGGAGCCGGTAGAATGTAGTATAAGTCTGATTTGGGATATGACAGAAAGAAGGGAGTCAAAGGTGCTCATAAGGATTTTAGTCTGAAAAGCTCAAAAATAATATGCGCCATTTATTTCCCTCCTGGAAAAAAAAATCATAAGCAGAGGGAGGAAATTTGAAGAAAAGATGGGAATAGGATTTGGGGTCTGTATAGTTTGTTTCTAGATACCATGAACTTGCATGGATGCAGAAAAATTAACCAGGTGGAGGATTTTACCAGAGACGGGACTCAGTAGAGGTGTGATGGAAGGAATATATTGAGGATGTATCCAGGGGAAAATTTATACAAGGGGCCATATTACATAAGTTGGCCATGGGCAGAATGAGAACAGGAGAGGGAGAGAGAGAGTAGAAAGTTGCTAGCATCAATAGATAGAGATCTTTGCTGGATTTTGGTACTAGAATGAGTGAATCAGAAAATAGAAGGTGGAGGTTGGAGAATGGCATCTGTAAATTTGCTATGATGAAGTGAATGAGATTCTTGGTAATGACATAATGATATAATAGAGTTGCTGTCTGAAGTATGGTAGGTAGCTAGTTAGAACATTAGAGTATAGGAGGTTATGGGACTGAGGGCAATGACAAGGGTGCCTGGGTGGCTCAGAGAGTTAACTGTCCGCCTTCAGCTCAAGTCATCATCCCAGGGTCCTGGGATCAAGCCCCATGTCCGGCTTTCTACTCAGCTGGAAACCTGCTTCTCCCTCTCTCTCTCTGCCTGTTGCTCCATCTGCTTGTGCTCTCTCTCTTTCTCTCTCTCTCAAGTAAATGGATAAAATCTTCAAAAGGGGTGGAGGTATCACAATGATTACTATCTTGATAGTTTTATCACCAAGGATATTCAGATTCCCAAGGGAGGGAAGAGGCAGTAGCTAGTTGTTGAATATCCAAAGCACAAGGGTAATGACTCCAGAGCTATAAATGACTACCAGAAATAAGTTTAGTAGGCAGTATAATTTAGTAGTTTGATCTTCATTCAAATATTTAGAGAGGATCAGAGGTGAAAGTTATGGAAGCAGCAATAAGGACAAAAAGGACATTTACCTCAATCCTCAGCCCAATGCTTTGAAGAATGTTGTAGAGGAAATGATGACTTGAGAATGCAACAGAGAAAGAAAGGTTTTGTGGGGAAACCCAAATTTTATTTAGAACAACCAGGTGAAGGGGAAGTTAAAAAAAAATGTTTGAAATATAAGAAAACTTATTAATGACTGACTAACTTAACATGTACAGAGAAAAGTCAGTGATTGGGGCACCTGGATGGCTTAGTGTATTAAAGCCTCTACCTTCCGCTCAGGTCATGATCCCAGGGTCCTGGGATTGGGCCCTACATGGGCCTCTTTGCTCAGCAGGGAGCCTGCTTCCCCCACTCTCTCTACCTGCCTCTCTGCCTACTTGTGATCCCTCTTTCTCTGTCAAATAAATAAAATATTTTTAAAAAAAGGATAAAAAAATGATTATAATTAAAGTTTATTTGGTAAAATAGAAAATGTGTGTTATATGTTTAATGTAAATCATTTGTTTAATGTAAATTTGATCATGTTGACATCTATAATGATATGCTTAATATTAAAGCTATTTTTTTCTTTTGATTTAATACATGGAAATTGTATCCTCATGTGAATCTCTAATCTTTTCTTGTAGGTGTTATTTAATTAAAGTTTTCATAACATCATCAAGTCTAATATTTGACTTTAATGACTACCATTATTAAGTGGAATGATATAATAATATTTAAGACATTGAGAAAAGACTTTTCCATCCTGTATAATTCTCAAGGTTAGAAAATAGTATGAAGTGAATTCGATATACACAGGCAAGTTGACAGATACTAACAAATATGGTTGATGGAACCGATAGTTTCTAGAAGAAATTTTTAAAAAGAGGGGGGCAAGACTTGAACATTGATTATAAATATCCCCTAGCTTGATGGTACAGGGATGCTCTTGTTTTATAACTTACCTAAACCATTGTGTTTTACTGTTTTATAGGACTAAAAGTACTGACAGCCTGTTTCAGAAAGCAAGGAAGCAAATCAAATAGAACTTGTCAGAAGATACTGTTATTATTATTACTATTGTTTGTTATATATTGAAGTGGTATAATGTGCTCCATGCCATACCTATCAAAAAGTTCCAGACGCAAACATATACAATGCTAGGCAATGGAAAAATGATTTAATTTGTTTTAACCTTTAGTTAACTTATTAAAGAAGGTAATGAATGAAGCAGGATTAGGAGTAAATGGTGATTTAGCTCTACAGCCTCAATTTCCTTCCTAATGTTAGGAGAAAATTTAAAAAATATATTTAGTCCAATGTCATTGTCCTATTTGTCATGTAGCATATTACTGATAAAACAGTAGATAGCATTCATTCTTTTGGAAATATTTTGCCATTTCTAAAATGATGTATGGAAACTGGCTATATTCTGTGCTTAAGTTAGCATAATAAATCTGCTTTAACCTAGTGAGCTGAGGTTTGGAGGTTTTGTTTTATGAAACAATGTACACAGTTTATTGTATATTGCGGGTAAAGTTAAATCATTTAAATCATTCCCTCCACCTACGAAACAGAAAGTAAGATGCAGAGCTTTTAATTTTCTCTGCTATGCTCAGAAGACTTTACTATAATCTAAGTTTTCTTACACTTTTTGAAGTCTGTGTTAAGAAATAGCATAAGACACATTTATTTCAACATAGGGCACAACTTTTCTAATTAAAATAATTTTTAATACCTTAAAATTTAGGAACTTTTAAACTCCACTGATAGTGAGTGGAGAGATAAAATGACTTGTCTTTAACAGCTGTGTTTTTGTTATTCATTTTTAGAAGCCTGTTCCTATATAACAGGTGCCCCAAAATTGCTGTGGAAATAGTGCACACATTTACAAAAATCTTATTTATACTAGGCATGTTGTTTTGACAATTATGATAAATTTTATAATTAAAATGAACATCTTACTCCTCATTTTTTCAGCAAAGTCAGTAATTGAGAATATTTGGTATATAATATTTAAAATTGAATCTCATGTACAATTTCAGGACTACAGTTAATATATCTCTCAGAAAAGAATATAATCTCAACCATGTAATCAAAATGCTTGAAAGGGATGTGGCTCAGGTCTAAATAAACTTGGTACAATTGATTCTAGATTATCTTTTTAGAGTAAATGCCATCTTTGAAAGTTTGAAATGATGTTTATGGAAAGAATATTGTAATGTGGTATTGGAAAGACAAATATATTCTTTTCATCATATGAAAGACAGTTTGATAATTCTCCTATGACATGATTCAAAAAGTTTTTTTCTTAATAACAGTATTTATAATTATTGTTTTTGCACATGCTTACTTTGCTGGTGTAAAATTTATGTACATTGTCTCTCTATTTAAAGCAACCCCCAGAGAACCATCATCTTTTCATAGATGAGAAGTACATTTGTCAAGGTAGCATAGCTATACCATGTTAATAAGTGATTTAAGAACACCAAATGTTTGGGGTGCCTGGGTGGCTAAGTGGGTTAAAGCCTCTATCTTCAGCTCAGGTCATGATCTCAGGGTCCTGGGATGGAGCCCCGCATCAGGCTCTCTGCTCAGCAGGGAGCCTGCTTCCCCCTCTCTCTCTGCTTGCCTCTCTGCATACTTGTGATCTCTCTCTGTCAAATAAATAAATAAAATCTTAAAAAAAAAAAAGAATACCAAATGTTTATTTCTTGCTCAAGAAAATTCTGCTGTGGTTTAGGAAACTTATTGGCTGTTGCTAATGAGGTAATTCAAGTTTTAAGTCTTCTGGGGATTTGATGGTTTTACTCTCTTAAGATTTGGTGGGATTTGGTGGTTTTACTCTCTTAAGAGCAGGCCTCCGCACTAGCAATAATGGGAAAAAGAACACACAAAGGTCTCACACTAAAACTAGCATTTAATCTCTCTCTGCTTCGGGGCACCTGGGCAGCTCGAGCCCGCAGTCGGGCTCTCTGCACAGCAGGGAGCCTGCTTCCCCCTCTCTCTCTGCCTGCCTCTCTGCCTACTTGTGATCTCTCTCTCTGTCAATAAAATCTAAAAAAAAAAAAAGTTTAATCTCTCTCTGCTTCAGCCTAGAATTGAAAATTCTGCAGTTCACATCATTGCCCACTATATCCACTTAACTGGAAATGGGGCTGGCAATATAAGAGAAAATATGAAATATTTGGCAAATGCATTATCTACTCTGGGATACACAATTGGGAAGAACACTAAGTGTCAGATCAATCAAATAACTTGCCTATAATGTACAACCAATGTCAACAGTATTTGACATCAGTTCTATTACCAAACCTACACTATGTTTTATATATTGGGATACCATCCTTAATTGGAGAGTGAAAGATATGGAGAATTTTGAATGGTCATTTATTCTTATGTTATTGGCATATATGTGTAGGCAATATAATTATATATGAGGACATGTAGGATGAAGACACAAATAAAACTTTTCTTGTGTTTGTGTGTCACAGAAATATTCAGAATTATAGTGCAAAATTTTATAGGCATTAGAAAAAAGTGAAATTTGACTTTAAAACAACTCATTATCAAATTTTCATAGATATTTCCAGTTTGAACATGTTCTCTAAAGTCTTATAATCCAGCTAAAGCATGAACTCATAATAATGCTACCAAAGGTCCTAGAGTCAGACACCTGATCTGAATCCTGATTGACTGTAGTGGTGGTTATCATTTTGATTACTACATATTGAGTGCTATGCTGGGGATTGTGATAAGCACTTTGTGAAAATTAATTACTCCTATTGCAAACATTAGGAGGTAGGTACTATAATTGTCCCCATTTCACATGTGAATAAATAAAGACCTAGAGAGATTATATTACTTGTGTTGAGATTCACAAAGAGACTGGTAGGACATTATGGTCTCGGCTATAACTGCACTTGAGTGTCCTGCCCACTGACATCTGTCCTGTCCTGCCACTGTCCTGACATCTTGCACAGCTTACTTTACGTTTCTTAGTCACATCACAATATTTGTTCAGGATGTTATGCTAAGGTACATTTTTCCCATCTTGTATCTATTTTTTTTTATAATGTTGGTATTCTTCTCATGATTGCGTTTATCACTGACAAATACCACCTTGCTAAATTTAGGTCTCTGATCCATTATCTGTAAAACTTTACTATCACTTCCAGATTCTTCTGGCAAAATGTCTTTTCTTTATTTAATGAAGGCAATATTAATTTTTATGTATATTGTATTATATATTATAGAGTATTATATTGTATTATATTATTATTATATTGTATTATATATTATATATTATATATTATAGAGTACTTCCATATTCTTTCTTATCTCCTCACATTAAACCTCATAATAGCTCCCTTGACCCGCTCTCTTTCCTCCCATTTACTTTACGAGTCAGTCTTTTTTGTAAACTCTCCTTCATGCCCTCACCTTCTAGATACTTGAGTATCTGAAGATTTCATTCTAGGCTCCCTTTTCATTTTTCTTTTCTTAAGATTTATTTTATTTAGAAAGAGAGTTGGGGAAGGAGGAGAGGGAGAAGAAGAGAAGCAGATTCCCTACTGAATGTGGAACCCTACAAGGAGCTCAATCTCACGACCCTGAGATCATGAGTGGGATGCTTAAATGATTGAGCCACTCAGGCATCCCTCCTTTTCATTTATATTTATTACCTGCTCGTAAGAGATTTTCTTTACATCCATAGTGTCAATTCCATTCATATGTTAGAGACTTCCAAATTTGCTTCTTTAGCACTGATCTGTCCACTTGACTTTACTTCTACAACCAGCTTCTTAGTCAACTTTGTCTTTTGGATGCCTAACAGATATCTCATATTTACAATGTCCAAAAGTGAAGCCTGAGTTTTTCCTCTAAAGGTTTCACCAGTTTTTAGGTAAGTAATTGAAAATAAAAATTTTAAAGTCCTACAGAAAACTACAAAACTTCCCAAATATCTTTTTTTTAAGATGTATTTATTTATTTATTTATTTATTTATTTATTTATTTATTTGACACAGAGAGAGAGAGAGAGGAGAGAACACAAGCTGGGGGAACAGTACAGGGAGAGAGAGAAGCAGGCTCCCCACTGAGCAGGGAGCCTGACACAGGGCTCCATCCCAAGACCCTGAGATCATGACCTGAGCTGAAGGCAGATACTTAGCCGCTGAGCTACCTAGGTGCCCCTGAACCTCCCATATTTCTATCACTGTAAGGCAATCATTATTAAAATGCTAGTGTATTTTCTACCTTTTTATTTATTTTATTTTTTATGGATGAGATCATGTTCAATACAGAGTATGGCATTATATTTTTGTTGCTTAGCATAACAGTGTTTACATATCAAGTACTTACAAATTATCATTTTTGTGCTACATTTAACAAACAAGTAAAAATTTAGTTATGTTAGAAGTTATAATCAAATAAAAATAATTTATTCTGTTTCCCCTTTAGATACACCTCAAATTCACAAATTCTAGTTGACTCAATAAGCATTTAAAGGGAAATAATGAAAATACTAAATAATTTATTTCATATTTCAGGATTTTTTGTAAAATTAAGATTTTTAATAATAAATGACAACATTTATTGATGTTTACTATAGGTTTAAATCTACTATAAAAAAGTGTTAATATCTACCAGTT
Source organism: Procyon lotor (assembly GCA_028646535.1). NCBI lineage: Eukaryota > Metazoa > Chordata > Mammalia > Carnivora > Procyonidae > Procyon > Procyon lotor. Next base: position 63,775,929 of record CM053613.1, read on the forward strand.
AAGATGTTGAATGAAAAAGAGAATGTGTCAAATGCTTAATGTCTTATAAGGCAGTAATTGTTGGATGAGAGTTGGGGCCTGACAGTCTGATTTTAGAAACTGGGCTCCTAGTCTATGTCCCCTGAAGGACCCTCAGATATTTTCTCACTGCTCTTTTACTGTTCTTTTTTTTCCCCTCTTATTCTCTCTATCTCCTTCTCCTCTTTCTCTCTCACAAGCACATAAATACATAACATTTATTTATTTAGTCAGTTAGTTAGTTATTAAATTAACATATAATGTATTATTTGTTTCAGGGGTAGAGGTCTGTCTTACACAATTCACAGTACTCACCATAGCACATCTACTCTCCAGTGTTCATCAACAAGCCACCCCATCCCTCCCACCCACCTCCCCTCTAGCAACCCTCAGTTTGTTTCCTGAGATTAAGAGTCTGTTATGGTTTATCTCCCTCTCTGGTTTCATCTTGTTTCATTTACCCCCCTTCCCCCATGATCCTCAATCTTGTTTCTCAACTTCCTCATATCAGTGAGATTGTACAATAATTGTCTCTCTCTGATTGACTTATTTCACTTAGCTTAATATGTTCCAGTTCCATCCATGTCGTTGCAAATGTCAAGGCTTTTTTTGTTTTTGTTTTTGTTTTTGTTTTTGTTTTATGGCTGCATAGTGTTCCATGGTGTATATATATATATACACTACATCTTCTTTATTCATTCATCTGTTGATAGACATCGACATAGTTTGGCTATTGTGGCATTGCTGTTATAAACTTTTGGATCCACATTCCCCTTCAGACCACATTTGTACCTTTAGGGTAAATACCCAGTAGTGCAATTGTTGGGTTGTAGGATAGCTCTACTTTCAACTTTTTGAGGAACCTCCATATTGTTTACCAGACTGGCTGTACCAGCTTGCATTTCCACGAACACCATAAGAGTGTTCCCCTTTCTCCACATCCTTGCCAACACCTGTCTTTTCCTGACTGGTTAATTTAGCCTTTTACACTGGTGTGAGGTGGTATCTCACTGTGGTTTTGATTTGTTATTTCCCTGATGCCAAGTGATGTTGAGCACTTTATCATGTGTCTGATGACCATTTGGATGTCTTCTTTGCAGAAATATCTGTTTATGTCTTCTACCCATTTCTTTTTTCTTTTTTTTTAAGATCTTATTTATATATTTGACAGAGAGAGATCACAAGTAGGCTCAGAGGCAGGCAGAAAGAGAGGAGGAAGATGGCTTCCTGCTGAGCAGAGAGCCCAATGCGGGACTTGATCCCAGGACCCAGAGATTATGACCTGAGCCAAAGGCAGAGGCTTAACCCACTGAGCCAACCAGGCGCCCCTATTCTCCCATTTCTTGATTGGATTATTTGTTCTTTGGGAGTTGAGTTTGATAAATTCTTTATAAATTTTGGATACTAGCCCTTTATCTGATATGTCATTTGCAAAGATCTTCTCCCATTCTGTCAGTTGTTTTTTGTTTTTTTTTGACTGTTTCCTTTGCTGTGCAAAAGCTTTTGATCTTGATGAGGTCCCAATAGTTCATTTTTGCCCTTGCCTCCCTTACCTTTGGAGATGTTTTTAGGAAGAAGTCTCTGTGGCTGAGGTTGAAGAAGTTGCTGTCTGTGTTCTCAAAGATTTTGATAGATTTGTGTCTCACAATGTCTTTTACCCATTTTGAGTCTATTTATGTGTGGGGTGTAAGGAAATGGTCCAATTTCATTTTCCTGTATGTGACTGTCCAATTTTCCCAACACCATTTGTTCAAGAGACTTTCTTCCATTTGACATTCTTTCCTGCTTTGTAGAAAATTAGCTGACTATAGAGTTGAGGGTCCATTTCTGGGCTCTCTATTCTGTTCCATTGATCTATGTGTCTATTTTTGTGCCAGTACCATACTGTCTTGATGATTACAGCTTTGTGATAGAGCTTAAAGTCTAGAATTGTGATGCCGCCAACTTTGGTTTTCTTTTCAACATTCCTCTGGGTATGCAGGGTCTTTTCTGGTTCCATATAAATTTTAGGATTATTTGTTCCATTTCTTTGAAAAAAGTCAATGGTATTAATGGGGATTAATGGGGATTAATGGGGATGGCATTAAATATGTAGATTGCTCTAGGTAAGATAGACATCTTAACAATATTTATTCTTCCAATCCATGTGTACGGGATGCTTTTCCATTTCTTTGTGTCTTCCTCAATTTCTTTCATGAGTACTCTACAGTTTTCTGAGTACAGATTTTTTGCCTCTTTGGTTAGATTTATTCCTAGGTATCTTATCATTTTAGGTGCAATTTTAAATAGGATCAACTCCTTAACTTCTTTCTTCTGTCTTGTTGGTGTATAGAAATGCAAGTTATTTCTGTGCATTGATTTTTTATCCTGACACTTTACTGAATTCCTGTATGAGTTCTAGCAGTTTTGGAGTGGAGTCTTTTGGGTTTTCCACATAAAGTATCATATCATCTGCAAAGAGTGAGAGTTTGACATCTTCTTTGCCAATTTGGAAGCTTTTTATTTCTTTTTGTTTTCCAATTGCTGAGGCTAGGACTTCTAGTACTATGTTGAATAGCAGTGATGAGAGTGGACAGCCCTGCTGTATTCCTGACCTTAGGGAAAAAGCTCTCAGTTTTTCCCCATTGAGAATGATATTTGCTGTAGATTTTTCATAGATGACTTTTATGATATTGAGATATGTATCCTCTATCTCTACACTGTGAAGAGTTTTGATCAAGAAAGGATGCTGTACTTTGATAAGTGCTTTTTCAGCAGCCATTGAGAGTATCATATGATTTTTTTTTCTTTTATTAATGTATTGTGTCACGTTGATTGATTTGCGGAAGTTGAACCAACCTTCAGCCAGGAATAAATCCCACTTGGTCACGGTGAATAATCCTTTTAATGTACTATTAGATCCTATTGGCTAGTATTTTGGTGAGAATTTTTGCATCCATGTTCATCAGGGATATTGGTCTGTAATTCTCCTTTTTGATGAGGTCTTTGATTTTGGGATCAAGGTAATGCTGACTTCATAAAATGAGTTTGGAAGTTTCCCATCCATTTCTATTTTTGGAGCAGTTGCAGGAGAATAAGTATTAATTCTTCTTAAAGTGTTTGGTAGAATCCCCCTGGGAAGCTTTCTGTCTCTGGATTTGTTTTTTTTTTTTTGGGAGATTTTTGATGACTGCTTCAGTCTCCTTACTGGTTATGGATCTGTTCAGGTTTTCTATTTCCTCCTGGTTCAGTTTTGGTAGTTTGTACTCTCTAGGAATGCATACATTTATTCTAGATTGTCAAATTTGTGGGTGTACAGTTGCTCATAATATGTTTTTATAATTGTTTGTATTTCCTTGGTGTCGGTTGTGATCTCTCCTCTTTCATTTATGATTTTATTAATTTGGATCATTTCTCTTTTCTTTTTTATAAGTATGGCCAGGGTTCTATCAATTGAAAGAATTCTTTCAAAGAACCAGTTCTTAGTTTCATCGGTCTGTTCTACTGTTCTTTTGGTTTCTATTTCATTTATTTCTGCTCTGATATTTAATATTTCTCTTCTCCTGCTGGGTTTAGACTTTATTTGTTGTTTTTTCCTCCAGCTCCTTTAGGTGTAGGGTTAGATTGTATACTTGAGACCCCTCTTGTTTCTTGAGAAAGACTTGTATTGCTATATACTTCCCTGTCAGGACTACTTTTGCTGCATCCCAAAGATTTTGAACAGTTGTGTTTTCTTTTTTTTTTTTTTTTAAAGATTTTATTTATTTGACAGAGAGAAACACAGCGAGAGAGGGAACACAAGCAGAGGGAATGGTAGCGGGAGAAGCAGGCTTCCTGCAGAGCAGAGAGCCCGATGTGGGGCTTGATCCCAGGCCCCTGGGATCTGACCTGGGCCGAAGGCAGACGCTTAACGACTGAGCCACCCAGGCGCCCCTGAACAGTTGTGTTTTCATTTTCATTTGTTTCCATGAATTTTTTTAAATTGTTCTTTAATTTCCTGGTTGACCCATTTATTCTTTAATAGGATGCTCTTTAGTCTTCATGTAGTTGAGTTCTTTCCAATTTTCTTCTTGTGGTTAAGTTCTAGTTTCAAAGAATTGTGGTCTCAAAGTATGTAGAGAATGATCCCAAACTTTTGGTACTGGTTGGGACCTGATTTGTGACCCAGGATATAATCTATTCTGAAGAATGTTCCATGTGCACTAGAGAAGAATGTATTCTGTGGCTTTGGGATGGATTGTTCTGAATATATCTGTGATGTCCATCTCGTCCAGTGTGCTGTTTAAAGCCCTTATATCCTTGTTGATTTTTTGCTTAGATGATCTGTCCATTTTAGTGAGGGGAGATGTTAATGTCCTCTACTATTATTGTATTATTGTCAAGGTGTTTCTTTGATTTTTTTTTATTAATTTGTTTATATAATTGGCTGCTCCCATGTTAGGGGAATAGATATTTAAAATTGTTAGATCTTCTTGTTGGTTAGACCTTTTAAGTATGATAGTGTCCTTCCTCATCTCTTATAGTTTTTGGGTTAAAATCTAATTTATCTGATATAAGGATTGCCATTGGAGGTTTCTTTTGATGTTCATTAGCATGGTAAATGTTTTTCCACTCTCTCCCTTTCAACCTGGAGGTGTCTTTGGGTCTAAAATGAGTTTCTTCCAGACAGCGTATTGATGGGTCTTGTGTTTTTATCCATTTTGATACTCTATGTCTTTTGATTGGGGCATTAGGTCATTTACATTCCGGGTAACTATTGACAGATATGAATTTAGTACCATTTTATTGCCTGTAAGGTGACTATAATTGTATATTGTCTCTGTTTTTTTCTGGTTTGTTACTTTTATGCTTTCTCTTTGCTTAGAGGACCCCTTTCAATATTTCCTTTAGGCCTGGTTTGGAGTTTGCAAATTCTTTTAGTTTTAGTTTGTCCTGAAAGCTTTTCATTTCTCCTTTTATTTTCAGTGACAGCCTAGCTGGATATAGTATGCTTGGTTGCATACTTTTTCTTGTTTAGTGCTCTTGAGTATATCATTCCAGTCTTTCTGGCCTGCCAGGTCTTTGTGGATAGGTCTTCTGTCTACAGAATATTTCTACCATTGTAGGTTACACGCCTCTTGTCCCAAGCTGCTTTCAGGATTTTCTCTTTGTCTCTGACTTATAGGCTTTTCTATTAGATGATGGGGTATTGACCTATTTTTATTGATTTTAAGGGGGGTTCTCAGGGCCTCTTGGATTTCGATGCTTGTTCCCTTCCCCAAATTAAAGAAGTTCTCTGCTATAATTTGCTCCAATATACCTTCTGCCCTTCTCTCTCTTTCTTCTTCTTCTGGGATCCCAGTTATTCTAACATTGTTTGTCTTATGTTATCACTTATTATCTCGAATTCTCCCCTGGTGATCCAATAGTTATTTATCTCTCTTTTTCTTAGCTTCTTTATTGTCCATCATTTGGTCTTCTATATCACTAATTCTGTGTTCTGCCTCATTTATCCTAGAAGTGAGATCCTCCATTTTTTTTATTGCACCTCATTAATAGTTTTTTTTTTATTTCAACTTGGTTAGATTTTAGTTATTTTATTTCTCCAGAAAGGGATTTTATTTCTCCAAAAAGGGATCATCTAGTATCTTCTATGCTTTTTTCAATCTCAGCTAGCATCTTTATAATTGTCATTCTGAACTCTAACATTGCCTCTTGTTCTTTTTTTTTTTTTTTTGAGGTGAGTTTTTCTGCCTTGTCATTTTGTCCAGAGAACAAGAAAATACTAAAAGGGTAAACAATGATCCCAGAAAAATATACAGTAATCAAATCAGAAGAGACCCAAACCTGGGGGGAGTAGAAAAGGGGAGAAAAAATATATATATATATATGATTAGGCTGGTGAATAGAACAGAGCCACACACTTGATTTTTGGTGTATTTTGGTCTGTTAGAAGAAAATGTCTTCCAAATTTTTAAAGAAAGAAAAACTTATATATATACACAAAAAGAAGGGTACACACAATGAGGGGATGGGATATGACTGTAAAGATGAAAATTTACAAAAGATTTTAAAAAAGGAACTGATAAGATAAGAAGATGGTTGAAAAAAGAGAAAAAAAAAGACAGGATGTGATCAGCCTGGGAACTAGAACAAAGCCATATGCTAGATTTATGGTATATTTTGGTCTGTTAGAAGAAACTGTTTTCCAAAATTTTAAGGAAAGAAAAACTTATACGTATACAAAAAATAAGATTAAATACATTGAAAAGATAGAATATGACTATAAAATGAAAATTAAAATAGATTTTTAAAAGGTACTGATAAGATAAAATAGTTAAAATAAGTTAAAATAGGAATGAGAAAAAATTTTAAAAATAGAAAAAGAGAAAATAACAAAAATTTAAAAAATTTAACTTTGAAAAACTAAAGAATCCGGGAAGAAAGCCATGAATTCTATGCGCTGTATTTCCAGAGCGCTAATGCTTTGCAATTCTCATTGATTAGTAAACTTGGTTTTGACTGGATGTTCTTACTTATCTTTTGGGGGAGTGGCCTCTTGCAGTGATTCTCAAATGGCTTTTCCCAAGGTTGAATTGCACCATCCTTGCCAGGTGCCAGGCTAAGTAATCTGCTTGGGTTTGCTCTCCATAGGTTTTGTTCCCTGAAACCTTTCCATACAGCTTTGAAGGATGAGAATAAAGATGGCAGCCTCCCATTTTCCAGCCCCAGAGGAGCCAAGAGCTGGGGGGTTCCCCTCTTCAGTGAGTCCTCAAATAAAAGCAGTCAATTACACCTGTCTCTATGGTCTATGGCCACACTCTAAACTTATCCAGCCTGTGACCCAGTATTTCTATCTCTGGCACACAGACCCATTTGGAGTCTCCAAACCCAGCTGATTTCTGCAGCACACTCTCACGCTGCTCTTCCTGGTGGAGGAAAGAGGATCTCCCCAGATTTGCCACTTGTGTGGTCCACAAGTGGCCCAATTGTACAAGGAATCACGGTTTATGGCAACCCCAAGCTGAGAGCCCACTCCTTGGCTCCATCTTTGCAGCTGGCTTCACCACTCTGATATGTAGGAGCTCTGTCGCACTCAGGCACCCCTGATCTTTCTGTGACCCTGAAGGTTCTAAGACCACACTGTCCCAGTGAGGGCTGCACCCTCTTTAACCTCTGGAGCAATATCCTTCAGTGGAGCAGACTTCTAAAAGTTCCAATTTTGTGATCTGCTGCTCTACCACTTGCCAGGAGCCGGTCCCTCTCCCCACAATCTATCTTCCAGTATATCGCCTTGGATTCGCTTCTCTGCAAGTCCTACCTTCCAGAAAGCAGTTGCTTTTCTGTTCATAGAATTGCTGCTCTTCTTCTCTGATCTCCTGTTGAGTTTGTAGGTGTTCATACTGGTTTGGTAATTATCTAGCTGAATTCCTAGGACCAAATGAAATTTAGATTTCCTACTCATCTGCCATCTTGCTCCTCCTCCCAATACATAGCTTTTAAAAGTTCATTTAATTTATTCAGTTTCTGAATACATGTTATATTAGCGTGCTTTAAAAGTCAAAATATTGAGGCCCTATCATGGCTCAGTTAAGTATCTGACTCTTGGTTTCAGTTCAGGTCCTGATTAAAGCCCCCCATTGGGGGTTTGCACTCAGTAGGGAGTCTACTTGGGAGTCTATCATTCTCTCTTCCTTTGTCCTTCTCTGCATGCTGTCTCTCTCTAGAATTAATAAATATTTTTAAAAATAAATAAGATATATTAAAAATTTTTTAAAATAAAAAAGACATACCCTTAAAAGTAAAAAATAAAAATATTTTTATTTTTTCATTTTTATTATTTTAAAGATTTTATTTATTTATTTGACAGAGAGAGAGAGAGATCACAAGAAGGCAGAGAGGCAGAGAGAGGTGGAAACAGGCTACCTACTGAGCAGAGAGCCTGATGTGGAGTTCCATCCCAGGACCCTGAGATCATGACCTGAGCTCAAGGCAGAGGCTTAACCTACTGAGCCAACCAGGCGCCCCAAAAAATAAAAACATTTTCAAAAATATACTCTGATATATTTTCTTCTAAAGTTCTGATTCTTTATCCATTGAAGCTCCACACTGTGACATTTAGTCATAAGTAAGTAAGTAAGTAAGTAAGTAAGTAAGTAAGTAAATAAATAAATAAATAAATAAATAAATAAATGTAATCTTGCCATTTGTGACCACATGGGTGGTATTTATTTAGATACATTTGTATCTAAACTTAAATATGTGTTTTTATATATTTAGGTATAGATACGATATATGCATCCTGCTTTTGCTTGCTTGATTCTAAAATCAGTATATACAAGGAAATACACTAGCATTTGGAATAGAATTTTTAAAGTATACAAAACATCTTGATCAATGCAGATGTGGGTAGAATTAAAATAAATATATATAACAATTGTAGATAACTCATATAAATTAGAAAAAGAGCAGATATTAAAGCATTAAAATGATTGAATACATCAATGAATGTATTCATTTTTCATGGTTGTGCTGAGGATTTAGTTCTCTCCAACATATTTCCTTCAGTTAAAAAAAATTTCCTTCATATTTTTTCCCATAACTTTCAATAAATGAGGATAATTACATCTAGAAGTAATTCATCTTGATAAGTGCTCTTATAAATTACAGAAGCTAATTTTTAATGAATTAGGTTTATTGGGAGACTGCTGAGTTAAAAGGGATGTTTTTCTGTTGAAATTCCTTATTAAGTTAATGACTTCTTGTGCAACTGAAATGACAACTGAAATTATTACTAACATTTAAAATCTAAACTGTTTTGTTTGAACATAAAACACAATTTCTTGTTTTCATAGTTTGGACTATCTATTTATTTGGACTATCTATTTATCTATCTATTTATTTATACATGTCATTAAGAGAATATTTGTATACCATTATACCTAACATGAGTAGGCAACTTAATTTTTCTGATTTAATGTGCTTTCTCCATAGATGTTCATAATTGCTTGTCATATAACTATTTGGACAGGTAACTTACTACTTTGATTGGTTACTCAAACCTGCAAGTTTAATGTTCTTTTTCTTTTTCTTTATTCTCCATAATTAGTAAAGTGAAGTGAAGATCTTGGAAAGATCAGCAAAAGAGGGAAAAACCTAAAGAAGCTAGCTTGGTCGTAGAAGGGGATCAGATATATGTAGGCCTGGAAATCTCAATCCATTAGCTGGAATTTGATATAGTTAACTATGGGCTCAAACCAAAAAAAAAAAAAAGAGAGAGAGAGAGAGAGAGAGAAAATGCAAATTATGGTGAATCACTTGTACCCTATTGTACTACCTAGATAAATATTACAGCAAAGTAAGAAATATAATATTTTGTCTTTGATGAGTTATTCTAAGTTGTGTAACTCTTGTGCTTTCTGCACAATTTATAAATGATGTTTTTCACTGACTCTCCCAAAAGGGCATCAAAGTATTGAGAGAGGCTTCAAGTTAGAACATTTCAGTTTGGCTATCTTTTTCATCCTTTTTTAAACAATTGTATGTGGAGTTCTCTTCTTCTTTTAAGCATAACTTTATATAAAAATAAAATGATCTCTAGAATCAAGCAAAGGCTAGTTTGTCCTAATCTTTGTGTAGGTCTCCTCTAGAACTTTCTAGAATATCTCAACTATGACTCTCTCTTACTCTAATGTGTAACATCTAATGCTGTCTCTTGCTACTTTCACTGGACATGTGAATAATGTTCTGGCATAGCCCATAAATTTCTTCAACTTGAATCTGCCAACTCAGTCCCTATTTAAGAGGAGAGCCTTAAACTAAAATCTTCCTTTTGCTGCTGCTGATTGGATTCAGGTAAGCAAAATTAACTTCTCAGAGCTTGACACAAAATATGAGTTAAGTCATTCGGATTGTCTTCTCAAGAAATTAAGTTGTAAAATTCAGAGAGAATCAAACACTTGGGTATCAGCAGAAGAAATATTGGCTATATTAAAAACTATGACACACTTTGGGATGCTAGTCAGTTAAGCATCTGCTTTCGGCTCAGGTCATAATCCCAGGGTGCTGGGATCAAGTCCCACATCCGGCTCTCTGCACAGTGGGGAGCCTGCTTCCCCCTCTCCCTATGCTCCTGCTCCAGCTTGTATTCTGTCACTCACTCTCTGTCTCTCAAAAAATAATAAAATAAAAATCTTAAAAGTAAATAAATAAAACTAGGACCCACTTTGATAATCTCACATCTTGATTCTGAACTCTGATTTTTTTTTTTTACATATTGTTTAGGAAAAGACTAAAATCTTTAAAATCATTTAAGAAAAGATTTTATTTATTTGAGAGAGAGAGCAGGGAAAGGAGCAGAAGGAGAGGGAGAATGAGACTCCCTCCTGAGCAGGGAGCCCAGTGAAGCCTGGATCCTAGGACTCAGGGATCATAATCTGAGCAGAAGGCAGATGGTTAACCTACTGAGCCACCCAGGCACCCCTTTAAAATCATTTTTAATTTCTTTTCAGATCTTCTCCCACATACTTTTCCATTAACACTCCACCCAAGAGGACTATCAAATTGAGCTTTGGTTTAGCCTGCCTCCCTATTTCTCCTTCTGGTTGGAGTGGGGAGTTGATTTCAGGAAAACACTCTGTGCTATCTCTCCATCAAATGATAGTCTAGCTACTACTATCTCCTCTAAGGTTATTACCTGATCATCCTAAGTAAAACTTTTCTCCTTCTTTAATGGCATTTCCACTGTTTCTTCATATTGTCATTATTTATGTGCATAACTTTATAGCCTTGTTTTGTGGCAAGTTTTGGACTCATTTAAAATATTGGAACTATAGAGCTAATGGGGTTATTATTTAAGGGTACCCATGTCAGAATTTTTGTGGAAATTATTAGAGCAGAGCTCAATGGATTCTTTTGTTATTCCCTTTTATTTTAATCTCTATTATTTGTTGTGACTGTGCCAGTTGTGCTTGTATATAATTATTATATGAACATGATACCTAAAATAGAGGTTAGACAAAAGACATTCAAAATCACTTTTTTTTTAATTTGTAAAATCTAAGCTTTAGCTTCTTCCTCTTTGCCTATTCCTATTCCTAAAGGAAAACCAAAACCAAAATCAAAGCAAAAACAAAAACAAAACAGTGAACTTCTGCTTTTCAGACCTCTGTAGTAAAGGGTAGGGGGAAGAGAATATAACCAGTAGTGATGAGAAATCAGTGGACTAGGACCAAGTCTATGAACCAAGTAGTATAAACCATAACTTCTTTCTTTTTTTTTTTTTAAATATTTTATTTATTTGACAGAGAGAGTGAGAGAGAGAGAGATCACAAGTAGGCAGAGAGGCAGGCAGAGAGAGAGGGGAAAGCAGGCTCCCCGCTGAGCAGAGAGCCCTATGTGGGGCTCGATCCCAGGACCCTGAGATCATGACCTGAGCCTAGGGCAGGTCTAGGCTCACCCACTGAGCCACCCAGGTGCCCCAAACCATAACTTCTTGATATTGGTCAGAGATTGAGGTAGCAGGAAGGGGTTGATCTATGTGATGGCATTATGATTGACCAGTCTTACATATGTTTCATTGCCTATATAAGATGTTAAGACTTCCCCCAATTTTTGTTCCTTTATTGTGTCTAGGGTTGTGTCACTAATATAGTAAGTTCATTAATTGAATTAACTGATAAAGTAATACACAAAAATGTTATGAAAATTAAAAAAATAGACAAAGGTAATAGATGGGAAGAAGAAGGTGACAATTAAAGTCCTTATTAGGTTTTTGGACAAAAAAATGTCTTGTTTACTCATCAAAATGCTCAAACAAATGAAAACATGGAAATATTTCTTTGAATCTAACACTAGTGGATCTGAATTACAAGTTATTCAAGAAAGATTAGCTGCTGGCCTTTGTCCTTTTATCTCAATATGCAATTGTGGTGAAAAAGACACTGCATAGTTTAAAATAAATTATTGTTATTGATGCTTTATAATGTAAATATTAAAAATGATTTTTTAAATAGTCGGTAGCCTGTGTACATTTTGATGACATTGTGGTTTTGACATAAACTGCAATAATATCACAAGTCAGTTTTTGCAGTCAAAATCAGGACGGCAAGATAAATACAAATCAATATCATTTTTCATTTGTGAGAGACTTTAAAATTGTGTATTTATAAAATAGAAATGTGTTCTTTCCATTAGAGTTTACGTCTCTTTATGCATGTAATATATATAGAGAAACTTTTACGAGTGAGTACTACATAGATTAAAAAATTAGAAATAGGGGTTCTCTACGAAATGGGTCATTGTCTGGTGACCTAAATATTCTACTTGGAATACTTGTTTATGGATCATTAATTTTCTCAGTCTGATACAGATAGGAACGCCAGCGATATTAAAGTTTATCCAATTTGGAACATAAAAGAGAATGACTAGGGTATTTTATATTTAAATTTTAAACAAATTTATTAAAATACTTTGTTTATTCACTACACAGAATTTCCTGGAAAGTCAAAAGTTATCAATTTGTGAGAAAACACTACTGAAAATGAAGAAAAAATAAAGAAGCAAAATATGAGGGCTAAATGATATTGTGGTGTCTAACAAGCATTTTTCAGAGTCTGTTTTGTCTTCTTTTTCCTTTGTTCATTTGTTTTGTTTCATAAATTCCACATGAATGAAGTCATACTGTATTTTTCTTTCTCTGACTTATTTTACTTAGTATTATAGCTTCTATATCCTTTCACATTGTTGCAAATGGCAAAATTTCATTCCTTCTTATGGCTGAGTAATGTATATATAGAACATCACATCTTCTTTATTCATTCACCTATGGATGAACACTTGGGTTGCTTCCATATTGTGGCTATTGGAAAAAATGATACAATAAGTGTAGAGTTGCATGTATCTTTTCAAATTAGTGTTTTAATTTTCTCTGGGTAAATACCTGGTAGTGGAATTACTGGATTATATTCTAATTCAATTTAAATTTTTGAGGAACTTCCATACTATTTTCCAAAATGGTTGTACTATTTAGCATTCTATTGACAGAGTGTGAAGGTTCCTTTTGATCCACATCCTTGCCAACACTTGTTATTTCTTGTGGTTTTGATTTTAAGCATCGTGACAATAATGAGGTTATATCTCATTGAGGTTTTGATTTTCATTTCCTTGATGATTAGTGATGGTGAGCATTTCACGTGTCTGTTGGCCATCTATGTTTTTCTTCGGAAAAATGTTCATGTCTTCTACTCATATTTAATTGAATTATTCATCTTTTTGGTGTTGAGTTGTACAAAATAGCAGATGCTTTATTTTTATTTCAAAAACTCAAATTCTTAAATATCATAACAAACTGATAGATCAAGGGGTTGGGGGATGGGGAAGATGGGTGAAATAGGTGAGAGGGATTAAGAGTACTCATCATGATGAGGAATGAGTAGGTAATATATACAATTATGTACTCACTGTACACCTAAAGCTCATATGACACTGTATATTAATTATTAGTAAAAATAAATAAACAAGTATTTTTTTATTGAAATAAAGGATAGTGTTTGTGTGGGGAAGAAGTGAAGAACTGAGATGCTTAATCTTACCATTTTACACTTACTATGCCTTATTAGTGAGAAAGTATGTAAAAACACCTAATATACTATTCTTCAACAATTGTCTATCCAACATTTCTTTTACAAGCAAATATGAAATTTATTGTTTATTTATCTCTACAATACTTCAGAGGGAGAAAAAATTTAAGTATGCCTATCCAAACGCATCACCTTTACCTTATTCTGAATAAATATTCCAAAGGCTGAGTGTAGATATAGATAGAGATATATACATCCATATATTTGGTTTGCATAAATCTATTTACTTATATATACATATATGTTTTTGTCTAATATTTATATTTGAAACATTAAGATCAATTAAAAACCCATACATATTTCATTTTATTTATTTTTTTTAAATATTTGTATTTAGTTATTTGACAGAGAGAGATCACAAGTAGGCAGAGAGGCGGGCAGAGAGAGAGGGGGAAGCAGGCTACCTGCTGAGCAGAGAGCCTGATGCAGGGCTCGATCCCAGGACCCCAAGATCATGACCTGAGCCAAAGGCAGAGGCTTTAACCCACTGAGCCACCCAGGAGCCCCCCCCATACATATTTTAATATTTTGATTTAATTTTTAAGGTTTTGTTGAATGTTTAACCTAAAAAAAGATAGACTACTGGGGCACTGGGTGGCTCAGTTGGTTAAGCATCTGCGTTCAGCTCAGGTCATAATTCTAAGGTTCTGGGATTGAACCCCAGATCAGGGTCCTTGTTCAATAGGGAATCTGCTTCTCCCTTCCCTCTGCAATTCCCTCTGCTTGTGCTCTCAGAACCTCCAGCTCTCTCTCTCTCTATCAAATAAATAAATAAAATATTTTAAATTAAAAAAAGTAGAATACTATTTAAGATGAACTTATATGCAAGATTTAAAGAGTACAAAGAAATGTGAGAAGTTTGGATCATCCGAATTATATGTATAAATTGCTTATAAATTCAAATATCTTGAAACAAAATGACCTGAAATTCAGTTTTATACCTTCCAGAGGAGTAAGTGATTGTGTGCATGCGTGTGTGTGTGTGTGTGTGTGCACGTGCGCACATGCGCGTGTGTGCTTAAAGTTCATATATATCTCTGGGATCTCTAATATAATCTTCTAAGAACATTTTGCTTTAACATTTGCATGGTCAAATCTATTTCCTCTTTTTTTTCCTGTAAATATTCATAAAGCAAAGCTGTCACTATTGATGCCCAATAATTAGTATAGGTTTTTTCTTCATTTTATATATGCATCTTACTATTATATGCCAGAACTTAATCAGAAAATAATCAGTTAATTTGCTTTACAGTTCAAGGTTCAATTTTCTACCTTGCAAGATTATGATACCATATATATTTTTTTCCTTATTTTATTACTAAGTTCAGTTTTCCTGCAACTAATAAGGTATGGTGTTAGTCATAACATTAATAGCAATATGTTTTTAATAAATACTACTTTATATTTCCCTAGCAATTCTTCAAAAATGTTCATAGTGCCTAGAAAATAGTCCAATAAAGATTTGTTTCCTTCATTTTTTTTCTTTTTTTCTTTTCTGAATGAGTGAATTTTTTTTTAAGATTTTATTTATTTATTTAACACACAGAGAGAGAGAGAGAGAGAGAGAGATCACAAGTAGGCAGTAAGGCAGAAAGAGAGAGAAGGGGAAGCAGGCTCCCTACTGAGCAGAGAGCCCAATATGAGGCTGGATCCCAGGACCCTGAGATCATGACCTGAGCCGAAGGCAGAGGCTTTTAACCCACTGAGTCACCCAGCTTCCCCTGAATGAGTGAATTCTGTCTGCACAAGAATGGTTCAAGTATCTTTTTTTTATATTATACACATTCAGTAACAAAAATTTACTAAGTACTTAGTACTAGTGCATCTTGACATATTAAACTGTATTTCCAAAATGGAAAAAGATAATTTTATGTCCTTTATATTATATCTGCTGTCCCCATATTCTACCTCCAAAGAATCCAGATTTTGCTGGATGAAACATGAGAGATATTAACTAAAAAATGGGCAGTGTCTTCCATCCATCCATCCATTTATTTTTTCCACTTTCAGAAATAAAATTATTTAGTTGATATGCAGTT
This sequence comes from Procyon lotor, assembly GCA_028646535.1. Taxonomy (NCBI): domain Eukaryota; kingdom Metazoa; phylum Chordata; class Mammalia; order Carnivora; family Procyonidae; genus Procyon; species Procyon lotor. Next base: position 63,791,584 of record CM053613.1, read on the forward strand.
CAAAGGACTTTCCTTCCCATTTAAAATACTCCCTAGGATTTACAGAAACCTCATATTCATGATTCTTTTGATGGTACCTTGTCCAGATTACCTCCTTGCCTCTCAGATTTTTCTTACTCAGTTTCCTTCGTTGACTTTTCTTCCCACATTTTAGCTGTGGTCATTTCTGAAGTTTGGGTGCATATTATTCTCCATCTGTGGGATTTTTTCTTAAGGCCTCAACTGTGGACAAGGTGCTATGGATATGATTTAGGTTCTGTCTGTTTTCCTAGATCTGGTTAAAAGTCCCTACATTTTTTAATATATTTCACTTGGTTATCTCAATATCACCTCAATCTCAATAAGTTTACCATGGGTTTCATTATCACTTTTACTCACAAGGTTATTTTCTCCTTCTAATTTATCTATTTCAGTCACTGAAACTACCAGCTTGTATGTAATAAATATTTAAACTTAACTTGAAATAATCCAGTTTTTATTATTCTCTTTCATTTTATGTTTATTCAGTCAATCTGGTCTGTGTATTATGTGAATGTGCATTTGCAAAGTGCTTTATTGAAGTCAGGTTTTATCAGGATGAATGTAATTTACATGTCTGTACCTTTCTTTACTGTTTCTGACACCAAAGATCTCTTGCCTATTAATTCAGTAGTCTAGAATCTTTTAGTTGACTTCTTTGCTCAAATCGAGTCAATATAATCTAGACTAGTCTATTTTTTAAAAATGTGATTGACCCTTATCCCCCTCTTCACAAATTTCCATTACCTATCTCTACTTCTCAGCCTGGTTTTCAAAACTCCCTATTTTTCTGGAATGCCCTTCTCTCTCTTTTGAATCTATTATAACTTCTCCATGTTTAAGACCAAGAAAAAGTCCCAGCACATCTTTTCCTAAGCCATCTTATATTATGTTCCTCTCTTCTGTGTGCTATAAGGAAACATATACCCTGAGACACACAGATGCAAGCTTAGACACCAACATCATCTCTTATTGATTGTTTAGCCTTGGGTAAATTACTTATACACTGAACTTCAATTTCTTGCCTTATTAAAAGTTGATAATTTTATCTACCTCATAAGATTGTTGTAGGCATTAATGTTCATATATGTAAAAGAAATGCTGTTGCTTAGTTCTGATGAAAATAATTTGCTGTATTCTCTACCACATATCTTAGCATTAAACATAATGCTTTATTTTATGTATGCTATTTTTCATATTCATTAAGCATAAATGCTTGTCTCCTTGACCCTTTAAACTTAAAAAAAACTATCTTGCAGTTCTCCTCTATTTCTCTGAGTGTTTAACAAACTGCTGAAAAGAGAAGACAGCTCAAATTGCCTGTGTTCAGTTTCTAACTTTACTATTCCATCTTTGAGGAAGTTACACAAATTCCCTGTATCAGAGTTTTTGTTTTTCATTCTTAAAATAGTGATACTACACTTCCTAACTAAAGGGTTGTTGTGAAGATTAAATTAATCAATAAGTGAACTATTTATAAAACACTGATTATGTGGAAATTAAAATGTAGGTATCAGCTCTTATTATCATGTTATGAACTGCATGAGCTGCTTGAATGAATTATTCTATAATGATTTCACATTTATTATAAAAATAATTTTATAATTAAAATAAATGAAAATGAAAAATAATTTTATAATAATAAATTATTTATATATACTTTGACATTTATTAAATTTATATTTATGTTAGGGAAGTCAAATATGCAAAGGATGAGGGGCTTTAAAAAGTCATCCTATATTGAAAAAACTAACAAGAAAACATCATGCAGAATCCTGCATTGTATTACTACAAAAGATTCAAGAAATGATAAATAAAATTTCTATGTACACTATCTACAAAAACCCTGAAATTTATTTGAACACATTAATAAATAAGTTAAGTTGATATAAGCTGTGAAGGGCTAAAATCTATAAATGTTCTAATAGCTAATGAATACATCATAAATATGTGCAATTTATCACTTTTTATAGAAGTTTATTGAGAAATAGTTAAAAAAAGAAAAGAAAAGAAAAAAACAAATGAAAATAATAAAAACCTAGAAAATTTTTAATTTTATAAACATTATATCATTTTTTAAAAATTTTATTTATTTATTTGACAGAGAGATCACAGGTAGGCAGAGAGTCAGGCAGAGAGAGAGGGGGAAGCAGGCTCCCTGCTGAGCAGAGAGCCCCATGTGGGGCTCGATCCTAGGACCCTGAGATCATGACCTGAGCAGAAGGCAAAGGCTTTAACCCACTGAGCCACCCAGGCGTCCCTAAACATTATATCATTTATCAAGTTAAAAATAATGTTTAAAAATAATGAACAATTAATCTTGTAACACTGAAAAAATAAAAGTACTTGGGGAAAATAATCAGATATTACTACAGTATTTTTGTATGACTATCAAGAGTGAGCCTCTATTCTAAGAACTTTCATTCTTTAGTTTCATGAAATTCTACACATGAAAGTTCCTAGGGCAGCGTCATGTTATACAATTACTCACTATCTGACATGAGCTTGCCATTATACTAGTGGACACAAAGAAGAGCAAAAGTTTGCTTGTTCCTTCACGAAGCTTCCAATTGCTCAATAGATTTTAATGAGTTTTCACAGTTTTCAGAATTATGTTGAACATTTGTGAATTTTCCTAATTGCACTGAAAGTTCATGGATAATGATCTTAATTTCAATGATCATTTTTATGATGATTTAAATGGAAGTCATCATAAGCTAAATAGAAATCATTAGCTAAATAAAAATTATCGAATTTTGTTGTTCTGCAATCTGTTCCTCTGAAAAAAAAATGAAAATGTTAAAAGAACTTTAATTGCTTCCTCAAAACTTATACTACTGATATGGTTGGAAAATTATTAACAATATTTGAAATGTCCTTTCCAATATGATCAAACAATATTTGAAGAGTTTGCTACATTTGTGTTTGTTTCAGTTACCCTTTTCTGTATAAAAAATCACCCCAAAAACTTAGTGGTTTAAAACAATAACTTATTATTTCTCACAATTTTGTGGGTTAGTTTGAGTTCTTCTGCAGTTCCCACATGAACTTTGCCTGTGATTGCCTTCTGCTGTGAGGTCAACTGAAAAGTAGCTCATCTGGGACAGCTGATTTATCTGCAGCTCTTTCTCTCTTTGTTCTCTCTCTCTCTCTCTCAAGGTGGCCACCCTGTCTTTCTCCTGTGGTGACAACAACACAACAGAAGGCAGTATCCCAAGCAGTTATCAAACTTCCAGTGGTGTCACTTAATTTCACACAATTGCCCAAAATGAAGATTTGTTTTAGAAATGTTCGAAATCTGAGATGATAATCTTTTATATATTTAACTACTGAAGATAATTTTTTAAAAGACTTTTTAAAGCAGTTTTGGGTTCTCAGCAAGATTAAGAGGAAGGTACAAAGATTTCCCTTAGACCTTTGCCCTAACACATGAGGAGCTTCCCCTACTCTGACCATCCCCCACATAAATGGTACACTTATTACAATCAATGAATCTACATTGATACATCTTAATTGCTCAAAGTCCATGTTTATATTAAAGGTCATTCTTGGTGTTGTACATTTGTGGATTTGGACAAAAGTGTAATGATATGTATTCACCAATATAGTATCATACAGAGAGTGTTTTTACTACCCTCAAAATCCTCTGCTCTCTCCCTCTTTCTCCTTTACTTCCACCGCCAATCTCTGACAAGCACTAATCCTTTTACTGTCTCCATGGTTTTACATTTTCCAGAATGTCATCTTGTTGGAATCATGTGGTATGTAGCTTTTTCAGAATGGCCCTTTTATTTAGTAACATGCATTTACATTTTCTCCATGTCTTTTCCTGACAATTGCATATTTTTTAGTGATTAATTTCATTAAAGAGTCTACTTTGGAGTAAGATTATTTATGAAAACTCATCATCTGATAGAGTGGATATAGAATTACTTTTTAAAATCCTGTTTAAGGAGCACCTGGGACTCAGTCATTAAGCTCTGCCTTGTGCTCTGGTCATGATCCCAGGGCCCTGGAATCTAGAACCACATTGGGCTCCCTGCTCAGTGGGAAGCCTGTTTCTCCTTCTCCCTCTGCTGCTCCCCCTGCTTGTGCTCCCTCTATCTCTCCCGCTTTCTCTCTCTGAATCAAATCAATAAATAAAATCTTAGAAAATAAAAAAATAAAATATTGTTAGAATTTAAAACAAACAAGTATACCAAGAAAAATCAGGATTAATAGCCCTATGTTAATATAAAAAAATACTTGTAAAAACAAATGTCAGAATAAAGAGAAATAATTCCATATTAGGCAAAGAATCTAGAAGTATATTTAAAAGGTTAATGGCAAATTTTAATTTAAAGGTATGGAGAGAGGGAACCTAATATGGCAGAATTAATGTGACTACTGGAGTCATAACACTGAAATTAAAACTCCATTACTCCCTTGCTTTATGTTTTTTGGACAAGAGCAACCTCTCTTATTTGTATTTTTACCCTTTCACAGAACCCTATATATTGCATCACTGTAGTATTTAGCACACTTTGAAATCTTACATTTAATTAGTTGATCTATTGCTTAATATTTCTTTTTCCTAATAGGCAAAGATCCCAAAAGTTAGGAATAGTTAGTTTCACAGTACATTACCAGTATCTAGTATAAAGTCAAGTTCAAAACAGATGACCAATAGATAATTAAACAATAAATTAACTAAAAAAAAGTTTAATGGAGAGTGTAGTGAAGAAGGCTAGTGATTCAAGATGGAAAATGACCAATGGTTTGAATACAGACTGGTTTTAACATGAGTTTTCAACAATTAACTCATGAATTTTTATTATATCTCAACTACCTTCAAAGGTAGCATCTAAAGAGGCTTTTCCTTTGTTATAGCTTTATACCTGCCTCATTCTTTGGGTAAATCACCCATATGATTAATTTAGATAACTACAACGGTAACAATGGTTAGTGACTGGTTACTCACCTTTACCAACTCTATATATATGTAATTTATATTCATTATCTTATTTATTCACATAGCAATCTTTAAACAAAAATGTACTTCTGATAAATTAAGGAACTAAAATGTGGAAAATTAACTTTATCTATTCAGTCAATGCAATCTGAGTTATTCAATGTGATAGGCATTGTGTGTAATGTTGTATATAGAATTAAATATCACAGATAATAGATGAAAGAGCAGGGTTAAATTTAAATATCTTGATTGTAGTGCTGTGTTCTATTATATGCAAAGTTCTTATTCTGCTATATCATAAGAAGAGTATTTGCATTTCTCTCTCTGAATTATTTTACTTAGGAAAATATTCTCACGGTCCATCTATGTTGTTGCAATCAGCAGAATTTCCTTGTTTTTTTTTATGACTGACTAATATTCCATTGTGTGTGTGTGTGTGTGTGTGTGTGTAGTAAAATATAGTATATTTATATTATATATTATAGTATATAAAATATAACATATTTTCTTTATCTATTTATCTATCGATGGGCGCTTAGGTGTTTTTCCTGTCTTGGCTATTGTAAATAATCTTGCATGTATCTTTTTGAATTAGCATCTTACTTTTCTTCAAATAAATAATCAGAAGTGAAATTGCTGGATTGTAGGGTAGATCTATTTTTATGAGGAAGCCCCATATTGTTTCCCATAGTGTTTGCACAAATTTACATTTCCATCAACAGTATATTTAAAAATAATAAGATTCAATATGTCTTTAGCACTCTATAGTTTCTTATACATATGTACACACACAAAAATCCCACAAAACTTTAAGTTTGCTACTTATATTATCTGTGCTATAGATATAGATGAGGTTACTAACAAACAGAGAGTTCATGTGACTGGCCTAAAGTCACACTGCCAGTAGGAAACGCCAGGACCCTGTCTCAAAGCTGTTTTTGTCTATTCCTATTTTCCATGATATTAAGCACTATGTCACATTTTGCAGTACAGATATCTAGGTAGAGACTAAACTATTAAATTTGTTGAAGAATAAACAATGCTTAAAAATTTGGCAGTGTC
>CM053613.1:63798114-63846492 GCA_028646535.1 Procyon lotor
AAAAATTTGGCAGTGTCCTAAGTCTGGCTTTAGATATGAAAATCTATAAACTCCTTGTAAGACATTTAGGTAAAGGTGTTCAGTAGGTGGTTAGAATTACAGAGATGATTTTAAGTGAGAGCTCAAGCCATATAATATAAAACTTTCAGTGTTATACTTAGAATAGCTTTAAATTTATAAATATATATATTTTAAGTACATATAATACATATATTGATTGAATCAATTGAAAATTGATTCTTGCAGAAAATCAGAGACTACTTCTCACTCTCTGACAAAAAAGCATTGCTGTTAAAAATATATATATATATATATAATACATATAATATAGCATATATATAATATGTATGTATGTAATGTGTATATACAATACATTTACAGCTAATATGTGTGTATGTAAGTACATATAATCAATACCCATTACCCATAATATGTTCTATAAAGTCACTAAAAACACCGAATTGGTGAATGCTGAGTCATTCATTGCTTCTAGGATAATATATGTATATCTCACATATATTATAACCTTAAGTCCTACAAGCAACTCATTCTAGCAGATTCTAGTTCTTTATTTTTCAAAAGAGAAAACTAAGTTAGGAGGTATTAAGTGACTTGCCCAAGGCCATTAACAGGTGCCAGAATAGGGATTCAAATACCATCTCACTAAACCCAGGCCCAGAACATCTTACACTGCACTGAACTATGATTTCTATCTTCTGACCATTTCTTTGTGAAAGTTGAAACAAGAAGCCAAAGCATCACCTTGTTTAACCTTAGCTGGAATATGCTTATGGGATGACTGAAAATTTTTACTATTCCGTACATGTCTGTGAATGATTGGGAAAACACTTTGGGTATTGATTTTAGGATTACAGATAAATTTTAGTGAGCAGGAAAATTCTTAAATACAGGGTCTGTGAATAACGAGGATTGACTACATCTAGATAATAGTTGTTTGATCATGAATAAACTCAGAGCAGAGATAATAAGTGTAATGATGGGAAGTCATCAGCATATGCTATGTTACCACTAACATAGTGTCAGAGAATTGTCTCAGTTTTCCCTTTCCAATTCATAAAGTAGCATTAGTTTATGGAACAGTTGCTTGTAGGTAAAGAAGTACACTCTTTTCAGTGAAACATGAGATCATAGCCTAAAATCAAAAGAAATCACAAGTAAATTAAAAAGTAAGTAAATTACTATCCAAATGCAATGGCCTGAAACCATTCTTTATTGGAGCAACTAAATGTTTCCACCTCAGTATTTTCTTAGAATATAACTAAGTCAGAGCATAGCATTCAAACAGAATAAAGTAAATAAGAGTGATTCCATGTTATATTATAAAAAATTATAAGGCCAAATATATGATGGAGAAAACACTTGAAGAAGTTCCTTTAATTCATCCTTTAATTGAAATCATTCTTATAAATTTCCAATAGAGACAATTCATTAAGACATAAACATTTGAGTTAATAAATGGAAGATTGAATCTTTATTACAAAATTCCTTTTACCTAATACCTAAACAAAAAGCCTAAAAAAAACCCAAAATATAGAAATAAGTGAAAAATTCTTAATAACAGTTCCAAATGCAATTATAAGCTAAACCCAATGCAAGGAACTTCAAAACTTGTGAGCAAAGAAAGAAACAGAAGATCCTAAAGTAAAATGAAACAACAAAATATTGAAAATTACTTTTATTACTCTAAACCCGGAGAGAAGCTAATTTTACATACTTAGATTTCTTTCTTTTTTTTAATGGAGCATAATAGGGATGGCTCTGAGAAAGAAATGAGAGCAATAGGGAGTGACCAAAGGGACTGTCTGTCTCTGCTATAAGCAGAGATTGCAGGATTACCCAGTGAATTGAATAACCCTTGAGTATTCCCCACTAGGACTGAAACATACCTCCAAGCAGTGTGAATCCTAGTGTGAGACAACTAGGAACTTCTCAGGAAAGGTAAAACAAACAGTTCAAGTGCATTCTTAAAGTTTGTATATTTCTTTAGTTGCTATAATACTCCTACCTTCACTTACGCTATAGAAAGAGAGACAATATGAGGCACCTGGATGGCTCATTTGGTTAAGTATCCAACTCTTAGTTTTGGCTCAGGGCATAATCTCAGGATATGGAGCCCCATTTTGGGCTCTGAGCTCGGTGGGGAGTCTCTCTCCCCTTCTCTTTGCCCTTCCCTGTCACTCTCTCTCTTTCTTTCTCTCTCTCAAATAAATAAATAAATCCTAGGTTAAAAAAAAGAAAGACAACATGAAATACCCAGCTCCAAAATTTAGCTTAAAGGGCTAAGATGTATAGATAACACTAGAAATTACCCACATAGGTTTTATCTAAAGAGATGTCTGAACAGAGTTTCTGAGGACAGCCTGATAAAAAGAAATTACATTGAACAGTCAAAATATATCAAGTGGACAGAGGGGAAGAGAAATAAAAGTAGAATATAAAAAAATATAGAGATTCTAAGCTAACAAATAAGAGAACAGACAAATAAATGGAAATTACCATAGTTGTTTCACTTTGTAGAACTGCCTGTTAAAATGGTTAAATAGTCCCAGGTTCTAGTGTCCTTTGTCTCAGGCAGAAGGAAATGCAAATCCTTTCTAGAGCAAATTAACTCTAAATTTAGCCCTAAAGTTTTTCGTAAACAAAGATCAATGAAATAAAGATCAATGAAATATGACCCCCTAGCCCTCAATAAAAGGCTGCCAGAATTAAGAGGGGGTAAAAAAAAAAAATTCAAAAGTTTTAGGTACCAATCTCAAAGACCTTTTGATATTGAAATAACTGAGATAGTATATAAAATTTCCACTTTCAGTAGGCAACTAGAAATAAAAAATAATCTAAGAGATAAGACCACATGAGTAACGATGATTTTTATTTTTCTGGAAAATATCCAGGATTGAAAAGAAAAACATAAAAATAAATGCTTCCAAAAAAGACAAAAACAAAGAAGCAAACAAACAAAAACCCACAAGTATAGTTGGGGCAGAGTACAGTTTTGCTGAAATCAAGGGAGGAATTTTAAGAGGCAAGACACAGTCAATAGTGTTATGCAGTAGGAAGTCAAGAACACAGAAAAGCCCCTGGATTTAATACTGAAGTCAATTTAACCTTCCTCCCTTGTCTGAATTTCGCAGAGACTCTTGTGTTTACCAACAAAATCAACCACTGAGGAAAGTATGGGGTCAAGGAACATTGAATTTTCTTCTGCAAGTATTAATAGCAAAAAAACATGAAAAGACACATGAAACTACTCAAATGAGTGTTATTTCAAGTCACTAGAGGAAATTTTGATGTTATTTATTTTTGAACATCATATTGCTTTGCTTCGTAAACATGATTTTTCTCAGTTTGTCCTATAACCTCTTTTAGAGTTCAGTGGTTTTGTTTGTTTGTTTGTTTTTTAATTCTCAAAGATGTTGACTCTACACATTGCTCTTACCCAGAGCAGTTACCATGGCAACCAGGGACTCCTTCTGCACAGACTTCTTGTTTTAGAATTCTATTTAATTTAGAAAGTAAATTCTTTAGTTTCTAAAGATAATTTTCATTGTTTTCCTATTACTGACTTTTCTTAACTTTTTTGATTCACATTGTTTCTGGAAATCTTTATCTCAAAACTCTTGAAATGAAACAGTTTGGATGCAAACTTTTCCAAAACTAAAGGAGAGTTGTTATGTCCGGATTGAGACCCTCCCAAAAGAACCCACAAAAGGCAGGCTGGATGCAAGAGCAAGAGGGTTTATTTCCAACTAGCTGGGGCTCCCACCGGCACACACAGCACACAGGACACAGCGCAGTGCTAAGGCGAGAAGCCCCACCTCTCTCCTTCGGAGCATTTTTATGCATACGAGTAAACAAGCACATATGTCACTACACACGCAGGCGAGTTCCTTATTCTTTATATGGCAATTACCTAAATCTATGCATTTCATTGGTGCATTTGAACAACTCAGGGGCTAGGCATCACACAGGGAAGATAAATTCCAGGAATAGTTTCACTCCCATACCCTTAGACCTGTCTTGGAGGAACTTAAAACTGAACTCCACAGAGTGAATATGAAAAATCAACTGAGAGCACACTTTTTTTTAAAAGATTTTATTTATTTGACAGAGAGAGGAGATCACAAGTAGGCAGAGAGGCAAGTAGAGAGAGGGGAGGGAACAGGCTCCCTGCTGAGCAGAGAGCCCTATGCAGGGCTGGGTCTCAGGACCCTGAGATCATGACCTGAGCCACCCAGGAGCCCCTGAAAGCACACTTTAAAGGATCATTAAGCCACCTACAGAATAGGTGCTCCTCAAGGAACTACAGAATAGTTTATGTGGTTTATTGTAGTGAAAATTGGCCATCTATTACTTTTGAATGTAATTTCTGGAATATGAATGAATGCTAAATATTTAAAAGTGAACATATTTGCAATACTAAGAACACTTTGTAGATAATTATTAAGAGAATAAATTATTGCCTTACTTGCAGAGCTATCAAAATCAATCTCCAGTACTAAACCAAAACCTTCCTGTTGTGTTTCCAAGCAAGGGATTCAGGAGATAAAATGGCAGCTTTAATTGACTACATTGTGAAAAAATAATTAATCTCAAAAAAAAAAAAATAGACTTCTCTGGCACTTACATTTTTTTATACTCTCTTTCCAACTATATGTTCTTTTAGCATTTGAGATTGAAGGTCTACGTTTTATTTTAATACCTATCAAAAAAAATAAAAGCTTCTGCAGTATTAAACTATATAAAGTGAATGAGTCGATACTCCTAATTACTAATGTATGGCAATAATACCTCTGAGTTATCTATTATTATTTTAAAGTTGATAAAACTAAGTGTTAGGACATTCTTATGTAGCATTCTGGATATCTTAATTTAAATATTTTAATAAAATAGTCATCAGGTCATTTTATATATTCAGCAAATGTTTAAATACCTCCTGTACATGATGGGCAACTCTGATAGGATGGAAAAATAGTCAATCAAATCTCTTCTCTAATGGGAGTTAAATTCTAATCAATATGAGATAATAAATTTTCTCTCTGTTTGCAAAGTTATTTGAGATAAGTAGATAATATTAATAGTGTGACAGAATGATTGAGTACATGTGTATATCAATGTGTATACAAATAATGAAAAGTGTATCTCTGGTGAGAAAATAGACACTAGTGAAATAAAATAGATCCTGTATTATCCCTGAGTAACACAAATACTAGTGATCAACAGAATTTTTCTTCTGAAAACTGTTGTCTAACCTGAGGTGATCAGAGGTAGTTTTAAAAAGTAGTAGAATCTGATATATTTTTTTAAGAATGAGTGAAATTAAAGTGCTTGGGGGGAAAAAAAGAACAACTGAAATGAACAACTATATAGGGATACCAGGGTAGGGGATTAAAAATTTATCACCCCTGCTTCTAATAGTCCTACTGTTTGTGGAGAAGGCAAAAATTAAAGGAACCCATTAAAAGATATTGTAAAAATGTATTCTACCTTAAATATGATTAAATTAAAATATACTTTTTTTATCATAAGTTTATAAAGTTTCAAGAACTATACTAAGAATGTAAATATTGTTATTATTAAGTGAAACTGCAATATCATCTTAGTAAATATGGAATTCAAATATATTAACACTTTACTCCATAATCTATTTAAAATAAATAATCAAGCTTTCTTTAATAGTTAAAACCTGTTAATAATTTATTTTCCCTTTAAATAAAATTTTCACTTAGATGAATGTAATATATTTTATTCTTGAAATTTTTCTATTGGGGTGCCTGGGTGGCTCAGTGGGTTAAAGCCTCTGCATTTGGCTCAGGTCATGGTCTCAGGGTCCTGGGATTGAGCCCCACATCAGGCTCCCTGCTTGGCAGGAAGCCTGCTTCTCCCACTACCATTCCCTCTGCTTGTGTTCCCTCTCTCGCTGTGTTTTTCTCTGTCAAATAAATAAAAAATCTTTAAAAAAAAAATAGAAATTTTTCTATTAATGACCTTACCTCATGTGTAACTCTATTTAAATTTCTTGTGACCATTAGTCCCTTAATGTTTTTATGACTTGAGCAGTCTTTGCAGGGGTAGTGCATAACTGATAAAATATATAAGTATGTGAAAATTGTGAAAATTATTAATGATAAAATATTATTTGCAATGGGTCTCTTAAAGAGATGAATGAGGTTATATTTAGTATCTGTGGGTGAATATTAAGAAAAAACAAGTTTCATGATTAATTCTATCCTTATTTTTAATAGATTTAAGTGCTAAGAAAAATTATATAAAGATATAGGTGGAAAGGGGAATTTTGAAATAGCAATACCATTAATTCTTTGAAACCCTTTAGTGTTATATATTAAAAATCAGACAGAAATTTGAGAAAGTCAGAGAAAGATAAATGATTTCACTGATATGTGGAATTCAAGAAATAAAACAGAACAAAAAAAGACAAACCCACCCACGGGCTCTTTTATTATTATTATCACTGTTGTTGTTGTTGTTATTATTATTATTATATTCAGTTAGCCATTGTGTTTTTCATTAGTTTTTGATGTAGTGTTCAGTGATTCATTAGTTATGTATAACACCCAGTGCTCATCAGAAGTGCACTCCTCAATACCCATCACCCTATTACCCCCTCCCGCACCCCCTCCCCTCTGAAACCCTCAGTTTGTTTTCTGTGGTGCATTGTCTCTCATGATTCTTCTCCCTCTCTGATTTCTCCCCCTTCAGATTTCTCTCCCCTCCCCTACGGTCTCCATGCTATTGTTTATGTTCCACATATGAGTAAAAACATATGATAATTGTCTTTCTCTGCTTGAATTACTTCACTTAGCATAATCATCCCTAGTTCCATCAATGTTGATGCAAATGGTGGGTATTCATCCTTTCTGATGGCTGAATAATATCCCATTGTATATATGAACCACATCTTTTTTTTTTTTTTTTTTTTGAACCACGTCTTCTTTATCCATTCATCTGTTGAAGGGCATCTTGGCTCCTTCATAGTTTGGCTATTGTGGATATTGCTGCTATGAACATTGGGGTATGTATCCCTTCTTTTCACTACATCTGTGTCTTGGAAACTGACAGACTCTTTTTTTATGCTTCTTTCTTTTTTAAAAGATTTATATTTATTTATTTGACAGAGAGAGAGAGCACAAGTAGGCAGAGCAGCAGGCAGAAGGAGAGGGAAAAGCAGGCTCTCTGCTTGCTGAGCAGGGAGCCAAATGTGAAAGTTGATCCTAGGACTCTGGGATCATGACCTGAGCCAATGGCAGCCACTTAACTGACTGGGCTATCCAGGTGCCCCTCCACAAACTCTTAAAAACAGAAAACATGTCGCCAGAGGCAAGATGAGTAGGGGGATGGTGAAAGGGTATTAAGAATATATTTCTCTTACATTTACATCAGAAGTTATGCCTCCATCAGAAAGAATGAATACCCAACTTTTGTATCAACATGGACGGGACTAGAAGAAATTATGCAGAGTAAAATAAGTCAAGCAAAGAGAGTCAATTATCTTATGGTCTTACTTATGTGTGGAACATAAGGAAAAACATAGAAGGCATTGTGAGAAGGAAAGAAAGGGTGAATGGGGGGAAATGAGAGGGGGAGATGAACTATGAGGGACTGTGGACTCTGAGGAATAGACTGAGGGTTTGGGAGGGACAGAGGTGGGGGCTTGGGCAAACCTGGGTATTGGATATTGAGGAGGGCATGTATTGCATGGGCACTGGGTGTGGTGCATGAACAATTAATCTTGTAACACTGAAAAAATAAAAGTATTTGAAAATAAAAGAAGTTTGTATGTAGCTCGTGTGTGTGTGTGTGTGTGTGTGTGTGTGTGTGTGTGAATGTACATTTCAACACAGAGTAGTTTTTCTGGAAGAAAGAATCATATTTTTTAATGGACAATGGACTTCAGTAACCATAAGTTACTTGAAATCCTGTATCTGTCCTCTGTGTAAACATGTTTCAGATAAATAAGTTTCATTAAAGATTTTATTTTATTATTATTTTTTAAAGATTTTATTTATTTGATAGAGAGAAATACAGCAAGAGAGGGGACACAAGCAGAGAGAATGGTAGCGGGAAAAGCAGGCTTCCTGCCAAGCAGGGAGCCTGATGCGGGGCTTGATCCCAGGATGCGGAGATCATGACCTGAGCCGAGGGCAGACGCTTAATGACTGAGCCACCCAGGCGCCCCTCATTAAAGATTTTACATACAAAAAGAAAAAAAATACAAAATAAATACAAAAAAGTACATTTATTCTGATGAGCACTAAATAATGTACAAACTTATCAGATCATTATATATTGTATACCTGAAACTAATAAACACTATATGTTAATTATACTTCAATAAAAAGAAAAAAGTTTCAGAGATCTATAATCATACATCATTTTTAATAACCAAGCAGCTTACATAAATTGTGTGCTATAGAGAAAGAAGATTCAAGATAATGAGAGGTAATATACTTCTTTAATAAGGGAAGGAAAAAGAAAGGGTAAGAGAAAGTTAATCATGAATTGAGAAATGGCAGAGGAAAGTCGACATCTCCATTATTGATGTGTTGTCATGCGGACTAAATTTAGTAAAAAAATGTACCTGTAAGTTGAAGTTCTAAACACTGATCTCCTTTAAGCTCTCTGTGTAAATACTACATACTCCTTGAAACATTTTTTGCAAACCCACAGGGTTGCTCATACCGGAATTTGAAAACCACAGGCAGCAAATAATTTGAGCTGCAAATAATTCCAAGAGAAAGTTAATAAAAGGAAGACCTGAAGTCTCTGAGGGTTTGGCCAAATAAACTTTGGGTTGAGGGATGGGTAACTTATTAGACAGTGTAGATTGCATTTGCAAGTCTAGCGATTGAGTGAAAATATAATGTACTGTAAGAAGGAAGAGTAAGAAGTCCCATGTCAGAGATAAAATATTGAGTTGAATAATGTAGTGAGAGAAGTATTTGGAGACCAGATGATAATAAGCTTTACATGTCAAGCTGTGATATATACTGACTTAAGCCTGAGGACAATGGTGAGCTACTAAAATATTTTTAACAGAGGAAATGGTTGTGCATTTTAATCTGTTAGTTTTAAGATTGTTTAGGGGCAATAAGGAAAATACATACCAGTTAATATGAGGAGATACCTTAGCAGGTGCTTGGGGTCACCAAGGAAAAAATGATGTTTGCTTGAAATGAATTGACAGCAAAGAAATTGGAGAGAAAGGGCACCTTCTCTAGCTCTAGCTCAGTCATTAAAAGTCTTCCTTAGGCTCAGGTCATAATCCCAGAGTCCTGGGTTTGAGCCCCACATCGGGGTCCCTCCTCAGTGGGAAGCCTGCTTCTCCCTCTCCCACTCCCCTTGCTTGTTTCCTCTCTCTCTGTGCCTCTCTCTGTCAACAAATAAAATCTTAATAAAAAAAAAGAAATAAAGAAATTGGAGAGAAACAATAAAATTTGAGAGGTATTAAGAATATAAAACTTATCAACTGAAAATTAATTGTGGAGGGAGGAAAGTGTATTTTTGTCACTATTGAGAAGTTAGAATGAAAGTAGATTACAGAGTTTATAGATGTAAATCAAATGAATGGTGATTCTGTTCCCTAGGTATTTGGAAACATTGCAAATTTAAGCAGTAATAGTAACATAATAGTAATGATATTTTAAGAGCTTTAATATTGTTGGAATATGCAATTAAAATTGAACTAGAAGACTGGATAAGAAGTGAACATTTTTTAAGTGGTATTAGCCTGAACTATGGTAGGTAAAAGAAATAAAAAAGAGAGTGTGAATTCAAAAGGTATTACACATCACTAGCCATCAGGGAAATAAAAATCATAACCACAGTAAGATACTACCTTACACAAGTTAGAATGGCAAAAATTAATAAGACAAGAAATAAGTGTTGACTAGAATGTGGAGAAAGCGGAACCCTCTTTTACTTTGGTGGACATACTGGCTGGTACAGCCACTCTGGAAAAAAGTATGGAGGTTCCTCAAGGCACTGAAAATAGAACTACCCTATGACCCAGCAATTGCACTACTAGGTATTTATCCAAGATACAGACATAGTGAAAAAAATGGGCACATGCACCCCAATTG
Source organism: Procyon lotor (assembly GCA_028646535.1). NCBI lineage: Eukaryota > Metazoa > Chordata > Mammalia > Carnivora > Procyonidae > Procyon > Procyon lotor. Next base: position 63,808,233 of record CM053613.1, read on the forward strand.
TTCATAGCAGCAATGTCCACAATAGCCAAACTGTGGAAGGAGCTGAGATGCCCTTCCACAGATGAATTGATAAAGAAGATGCGATTCATATATACAGTGGAGTATTACTCAACCATCAGAAAGGATGAATACCCACCATTTGTATTGACATGGATGAACTGGAGAGGATTATGCTAAGTGAAGTTATTCAAGCAGAGAAAGACAATTATCATATGGTTTCACCCATATGTGTAACATAAGGAATAGCGCAGGACCACAGGGGAAGGGAGGGAAAACTGAATGGGAAGAAATTAGAGAAGGAGACAAACCATGAGAGACTGAACACTGGGAATCAAATTGAGGTTTACAGAAGGGAAAGGGTAGGGGATCAGGTAACCAGGTAATAGGTATTAAGGAGGGCCCATGCTGTGGTGAGTACTGGGTGTTAATACACATCTAATGAATCCTTGACCACTATATCAAAAAATAATGATATGTTGGCTAATTGAATGTAATTAAAAAAGAGGTGTTATAAAATAAAGAATGAAATAATATGATGAATACAACTCTTCAGCTTTTTTTTTTTTTCCAATTATGTACTGATCCCTCTGTTCAGACAGAATAATGAACAAGAGTCTCTACCCAAACTGAGCTTTAAGGTCTAGTAGAGAATATAACAATGAAATGTATGTGTGAATATACTTAAAATGGTGATGTGTCTTAGAAAAGAATAAAGTTTTCTTAATAACTGATAACAAAAAAACAAAAATTTTGGAGATATGAGAAGGATAGTTAAGGAAGTTAAATAATGAGATACATGGAGTGAGATATGGACTCAAAGTTGTCTTAAATCATATTAAAAAATGAGGTGATGTTAATAGAAAGAGGGGAATTAGAAAAGGTGGTTATTTTACAGGAAAAATATGATGGACTTAGTTTTGTTCTCTAATGAAATGGTATTAGTGCATCAAAGTAGAAATATTTATTAGATACTTCACTATGTAGGACAAGAATTTATTTTATTTTATTTTTTAAAATATTTTATTTATTTATTTATTTGACAGAGAGAGAGAGAGAGAGAGAGAGAGAGATCACAAGTAGGCAGAGAGGCAGGCAGAGAGAAGGAGAAGCAGGCTCCCTGCTGAGCAGAGAGCCTGCTTCTCCTTCTCTCTGCCTGCCTCTCTGCCTACTTGTGATCTCTCTCTCTCTGTCAAATAAATAAATAAAATCTTAAAAAAAAAAAAAGAATTTAAAAACAGTGCAGGTATATTCCAAATTAAAAGATGTGGTGCGAAACTAGAATGTGCAAAATCTCAGGAAAAAATATGAAACTCATAGTGTAAAGCAATGAAAATTACTTTAAAAATAAATTTACAGTAGAATACATATTTTGTAGTAGAAAGCCCATCTTACATGAACCTTTGAGAAGTATCATTTCTTTGTGTTAAGTCATCAGACATTCAATTCTCCCTTCTACTCTTTGAGGAAAGATGTATTTGCTATCTTCACACATTAGGGATCTTTAAATAAACAAAAACATGAGGGACACTAAAATTAAGAATTATTTTTTAAAGCTTAAAGTCTAAATCAGGAGATTAGATAAGTTGAAAATATTTTGGAAAAAAAAGTTATAAGGTAATGTAAAAGATATCTTCTGGCCAAGATGTAATAACTGTAGTAACTTAAAAAGAGAAACAATTACCAGAAAAAACTAAAAAGCTGCACAAAATATATAAACCCATAGTTTTCAGGTATTGGATTCCAGGTAACCTAGAACAGTAAATTCCACAAAGGGAAATATGGAATTCTCATATTGTGCTCTTAGAACTGTAAAGTGTTAGTTTATATTCTGTTCAGTGAGAAAACGAGGAAGAAAAAATAGGAAAGAAAGCCAAAGATTTCCTTTTCCATTTTTTTTCACATTTGCAAACTACTCCATAAGATAATTTCCAGAAAAACATCTTTAGTTCTTTAGCTGACATAAATAAGCATTACACTGATGTGTCCTGGAAAAAACCCTAACTCACCAAGTTTTCATTACTGTAGGTCAATTCTTACTAGCCCCAACTAGTACTGTGATCAGCAGATTATAAACATTTGAAGTTTATTCTCCTTTTTGAAGAACAAGATTTTAAAAGTATCATTTTGAAGAGACTAGAGTTAATGTCTTCCAAGGAAACTCAGTAGTGCTGAATATGCCCATCCACTTGTTGCTACCTGAAACTTATAATTATCACTTACTGCCTGATACTTCATTAATAAAACATCGATTTGAAAACGGGACCATAAGAACTCAGAAAGAAATTCCAAACAGAAAATGCATTAGAAGAATGAATGAGGAATCTGGCTTTCAGTGAAGAATTAGACTTATTACATTTAAAAAGAAGTCTGATATTCCAAACTAGTGCATTATATAATGAGCATAGAGTACTCAACAGAGAACCAATCCTTCATGGCTATAAAGAGAAAAAAAAATAGTATTTAATATATTATAGGTTGCTTTGCATGATTTATAATATTTGAGTAGAAGTAGTTATGGTATCTGAAATGAAAAATGTAAACTTATTTGAGATATTACAAATTAATTTTTATCTGTAAATAAATCTAAATATTTAAAAACAGAATAATCAAGGGTGTAATTTTATACTCCCTCTATTAAGGACCTAGCCTTATTATAAATGTAACTGTTTACTTTAAACATCAGTTTTTAAATAAAAGTAGATTTATGGATTTTTCTGAACACAAAAATGATTCTGCCCACTAAAAGGCAATTAAATAAAAAGTAAAACTGCACTGTATCCCCCCAAATTATAGTGACATGATGAGCATGGTACAATTTTAATGCTCTCTTTACCAATTTCTTTAACCAAGCTTAAATTTTCCTCTGCTTTATAGCAGACAGACGCAGCTGTTTAAAGAAGGCTTGGAGAAAACATTGTGGCTTAACTTACAGAAGTGCAGTAAGCATTCCTTGGACTCTCTATTAGTGATTTCTGTATTCAGCATATACATTTGGGGAGTATAATATTCTGTTTTTGAGCATAATCACAATTTCTTTTGAAGTGTGTTCATTTTACGAAACTAAACAGCTATCCCATCTCAGGGAACTGGGGATAAATGAGCACATTTCTGTATTGGAAGTAGTTGATATAGTCCTAGATACTCATCTTTTCTGAAGAGATAGCAGATTTTCATTTTTAAATCACGAATCTACTCGTCAAACACTTCCATTGGTGGTCTATTTTCAAGGTATTTACGTATTAAATTATACATATACTTATACATATACTTTATTTATTTCAATATATTTAACTTCTGAGTTCCAAGTAATGTATTGGTTCATTATTTCTAGAATTTAAGACTTATGCGATTGCATCTTTTCACAGATTTCATTCTGTTGTGTTAAATACCATATGACTAGTTTCTGGAATATTGCTTGTTACATAGTAGAAAATCAGCACATTTCTATTAAATAAAGCAGTTATTTTGGTGGAGCATCACTTCGAAGGCTTCTGGATTTTTATTGTCCTATAATTCACTTTACCTCCTTCGTATGTTTGACATCCATTTATCAGAACTCCATGTTGTATTCTTTCTTGATGCGGTCATCTTACTTTGAATATGGTTTCTTCTTATACAGCTTCTTGAGAAAGACTGCAAAGGGAGGTAATTTTTTTTTTTTCATTAGAGCAGGCTTGGCTACCCTGAAATAAAAAAAATAAATCTAAATCCTTAAATTTTATATTATCACAATAAAAGTTTATTGTCCCTGCCATAGTCTAACCCATGAAGAGGCTGGGAAAACTTCTGGGCTCTGTTCTAAGCAGTTGTTAAAGAACTGATGCTCTTTCTGACTATGCCAGTGAAATTATGGTCTTCAAAACCACTCACTGTTCAAGGGAAAGAAAGATCTTGGCTGATCACAAAAGGACATTTTATTTACTTTTTTAACACAGGGATTTTATATCTAGGCAAGGAAGTGACATGCACATCTTTGCCAGCATACTCCATGGGCCAGAACCTAATTACTTGGCATTGCTTAATTGAAAGAGGAATGAGAAATACAGATTTCCTATAACCTGGAGGAAAATGAATATGTCTGTTGAACACATAGTATTATCTATGCAACCACACAAGTCTCTGATGATATCTTTATCTTCTCACTCTTGGTGAATAGGTTGATTAAGAAGAGAATTTTTTATTTAAAAATAATTTTCCTCAGAATTTTGAAGGTTATTCCATTCTTCTGTCAAGTGACAGAATGATACTACACTGTGTCATTCTTATGTTTAAACCTTGTTTGTGAATTGTTTGACCTCGATTTCTCCCCCAAAGCTTTTCGTATTTTTTTAGCTTTATTCCAAAATTTCATGAGGATATACCTAGTGTGGGCCAGTTTTAATTTACTATAAAAGAACCTCTGTAGACAACTGCATTCTGGAAAGACCTTATTTCTAGAAGTCTTTCTCATTTTTTCTTCTTTTTATATTTTCTTTTTTCTTTCTTTTTTTTTTTTTAGATTTTATTTATTTGACACAGAGAGAGAGATCACAAGTAGGCAGAGAGGCAGGCAGAGAAAGAGGGGGAAACAGGCTCCCTGCTGAGCAGAGAGCCCCATGCAGGCCCAATTCCAGGACCCCGAGACCATGACCTGAGCCAAAGGCAGAGGCTTCAACCCACTGAGCCACTCAGGCACCCCATTCTTTTTATATTTTCTTATTTTTTACTCTAACCATTGAGAATTGAGATACTGAACTGCTCAGTTCTTATGACTGACCCATGAGAAAACTCTCATTTTTATTTTGTTTTCCTTCCACCTCCATAACTTCCTCTAGCACCCACCCTAATGTATTTAATATACTTTTCTATGTGTGTATACATTCTTCATTTTGCTAGATTTGGACTCAAGATTAGATTTAGGGTAGGAGTTCAAATTTCATAGCAAATATTCTATCATGGAACTTACTTTTTAATTTTCTTAAAATAAAGATAAATAGAATTTACAATATATTTATTGCCCTGTTATCACCTGGAATTCAGCTGATAGTCATTTCTCAGCATGCATTCATCATCTTCTAAAGATAGCCACCTAGGTTTACTCTATCACCACAATACCAAAAGCAATGCATCACTGAGTATTTTTACACGTACCAAGTTATGGACCTATGCAAGATTTTCTCTCAACTCTTCACTTGGGAGGCAATTACTAGGTTATACATACATTTGATAAAGTGAATTAAAGTAATTTTGATTGAACATAAAGCTTCAATTTTGATACAATCATATCAAAATAATTTTGGTCCTGTATTTGTGATTTTTCAGGTCTTGCATGGTAATTTTTACCTATAAAAATGTGATAAAAATTTCTCTTATATTTCGTACTTTATTCTTTATAATTAAGTATAATTTAATTTTTAAATTAGTATTTAATTCATTTATATTTAGTATTTTAATCCATTTGGATTAAAATGTATAAAGTTTTCCTTTATACATTGTGGAAAATTAGGATCCAATTTTAAGCTTCTCCTGTAGTACTAGTTTTATGAGTAATGTCCTCTAAACAATATCTTATTTAATCCCTAATTTGTGATACAACATTATCATTAATGTTTGGTCCTTGTTCAAGTTCTGTGTACTGTTTAGTTAGTTCTCCCTTTAATGTTATTGATTTCTTTGCTCTTGCTCCAATACTAGTCTTTTCAATTTTTTTTAAAATTATTGTTGCTTTGTTACAAATTCCCTTATTGATAAGATAAATCCTATAATCTCATCCCAGCTTTATTCCTCTTTCTAAAAATTTTCTAAAAAAATAACGTAAGTGCTTATGGAATGTTTTTTCTTTCATGTGGTTTTAGGATTAATATATCAAGTTCCTCAAACATTTTGCCAAAAATTATAATTGGTCTTGCACTGAATTTGTCAGTTAATTTATGGATAATTGATATTTTTGCAGTATTATCTTATCTATAAGCAAAATATATATATATTCCCATCTACCCAGGTATTTTAATGTTATTTTACATCTTACAGATTTTAGATGTCTTTCTAGTCACATTCCAAGTGCATGGCCAGTGCATGAGTAGTACACTTTGGGCAAAGGCAAAAATAGACTGCTGTTGTAGACAATTTAAAGACAGTAGTAAGACAAAAACAATATGATCTACATTTTTTAATCACTATGAACTGGAAATTCTAAATAATATCAGTGAGAGAATGTAATTAAAAATTATTGATTCTTTTTTCCCTGCTTTGCAATATAATATTTTTTTAGTTTTTTTTAACTTGAATGATTCTCTATATGTAGTTCATCAAAAGAAAATATTCACTTCCTGTGTTTTTCCTAGCCCATTTTTTAAATTCTTAGTGTTTATTTCAATTCTATTTCCTCTGTATTTACCATCAATTTTTTTTTTCTTATTTAAAATACTGTATTTGTTCTGCAATGTTGGACAGTCTCTCCTATCTTTTCATTAGTAATGCTCATGATGAATATTCTTTATTCTTAAATAATATTCTGTTCTTAAATATTAAAATATACATAAATGTATTTTATGTATGTATATATTTTTATTTATGTATATATACATAAATATACATTTATGTATATTTTAATTTTGATCTTTCTTTCTCATTTTCCTTAAAATGTCTCATTATCTCTTCTTTTACATCTAACTCACACTGATGGCTTTAATCTCATTGTATTTTGAGTTACTCCTGGGCGGTTTTCTTCTCTTTTTGCACACATTTTATCTATCTATTATCTACCATCTATCTATTTAATATATCTATCATCTATTTGTTACTATGTTGTTTTGCCTTTAATATGTCTTGTAATTTTTTTCCTTGATAGCCAGATATTATGTACTGGGTAAATGGAACTAGTTTTGTTCACATTTTAAAATCATCATGCATTTTTACATTATAGTGAGGATGGAAAATGAAAGATTTCTAAAATTTTCTTTTGATTTGTGTTATTAATACATTTCCAAGCTTTATTTACCCCTTGAGTCTTCAAGATATTGTTGAAATATTTTAAATGATCATTTTATTATTATTATTTTCTTTACATTTTTTATGAGGTATCCTTTCTATATATCCAGTTGTAGATAAAGAAATATAAAGAGTGGATTTCCTTTAGTCATGCATAGTATGCATCTTCGGTAAATTCCCTTCTCAGGTATACTGATAATAAAAAATAGGATACATAATGATTAGTTTACTTTCTAGTATCTGATAAGCATCCATACATCCATCCTATAAATCCTTGGTAGACTTAGGTAGGTTCTCCTCTCCCCATTATCTGAACCAATGGAATGTATGCCATATTACAATGCCTAATATGAACTATGTACTAGAGCCCATACTGTCTTTCTCAACTAAAAATATTCTTTATGAGAACAGAAGTCAAATTACAGAATGTAATCATGAATTGCCCCTAAATCCTCCTCCCCCTATTCCCAAAAAACTATCTCTATGTCAACACCATGAACATCAGCTTCCTCAAAGCAGCTATAATTACTGACCTATCTGATGGATAGTTACCAAATGTAACCTATATAACCACAGCAATGTTTGCTGATCTTCTTTCAGGCAACTTTCTTTATATCTTCTGGGTTGTTAATATTTATGTGAAAGTAAGAGTTTTCATCTTGTATTTTCATATATATTTTAGTGGAGATTTTGGAGAGGTTGAATTGAATGTTTATTCCAGAAACCATTTTGTATAAATATTTCATTGATATTTTTTAAGAAAAATTTTTATGAAACTCACAGTCATTTATTTGTGATAACTTGGACAAATGGATGGAAGAGACATGTGAAATTCAAAGTTACTTTTGCTTATCTTTTATTTATTCTTTGGCTTTCTCAGAATTAATACCATGCTATTTACATGAACTTTATAAAGTTTAAAATTAATTAATTGTGAGCAATTATTTTATTTATCTTTTTTTTCAATTTATATTCTTCACACAAATTTGTCCAAATTCTTCATCCAAGCACCCAAACATTCTGACCACCCTGGGTCCCACTTTAAGGAAATTAGAAAGTTGGAGGCCTCAATTAGGTCTCAAAATTCAAATATTTGTCTGTAATTTTATACTTGTGCTTTTTCTTTTCCTCACCTCAATCAAAATACCATTTCTCCTCTTTTCAATGTGATTGTTCATTTGAACTCTTAAGTATATCCATCCAAATTCTTTATGAATTTGTTTTGTTTGTGGTGAAAGAATGAGAAGACAATAAGTCTTCAGTTTATTTCTTATTCTTATTCTTCCTGCCCATTGGTTTATTTTCCACGTAGAAAATTTTAAAAGTACTCTCATTTGCCACTTTGGATAATACATATTTGAGGATATATATCTTATCTCTGTCAGCTACAAATAATGCTCACTTCAGGTCCTTGTCCATAGGAGGCACCAAAATTGATCTATTAAAAAAATAAAGTTCAAATTATAGATATAAATCTGAAGAAGAGCCATAGTGTGTAAGCTCAGTATTAGAATTTGTTTTTCATTTGCTTGTTTTTGTTTTTGTTTAAATTTGGCTCCATGCCAATGTGGGACTTGAATTTACAACCCTGAGATCCTGAATCCAATGCTCTACTAATTGAGCTAGCCAGGTGCCCCTGTGCTTAAATTTGTAATTAAAAATTGAAATATAAATGGAAAATCAAGGGAAGGGTTTAAAGGTTTTTTATTGTTAAAAATGATATCTAAATTAGGTTTACAGTTGAACATTTTAAGAAAATTTTATGAATATAGAACATGGCAGAATTTGAAATAAGTAAAAGGCTAGGTAGATCTAATTTGTTACTCTATATTTCCATGAGTCAAGGATTGTTGGCATTGCAGAAAGATCTTTCACTGACATATTCATCTGGGTTCAAACTGACAGCTATCCATACCCCTCAAGACAAGGCATACTGAAATCACAGAAAGCTCCCTCTCATTTTGCAAACTCCTCAGATATATTTTTTAGAACTACAAGAAGAGCTACATTTTATATTTACAGAAACAAAAATGGAAGAAAAAAAGAAAAAAGATAATTAATAGCATTATCAAACTGCAATAAAAAGTAACATAATAACTCACAATGATATTTTATCCCTCCATAAAATATCCATCTGCTTCCAAATTATAATATGGGGTCTTCTAAACCCAATCAGATGATATAAGCAGTCAGCATATCCCAAATTTTCAAGCATAATGTTCTTAAAAATAAAGTCAATTTTTACTTTCACGCATTTTCCGTGTGAATCCTACACCACCTCTTTCTTTTTTGCTTGGCTAGATACTACCTATCTTTAGTATTTTACTTCCACAGGAAGTTCCTTCCTAATGTAAATTAACCATTTCATCATTGGAATGACAGATTAAAAGGTAAAGAGTTCAAACTACTCTTTACTCCAACTGTGCAATTTAAAAGTTATGCCACTTTGGGCAAATTATTTAACATCTCTGTATCTCATTTTCTCATCCTTGGATAGAAATGATTATGTACCTCATGGGTTTTTTGTTTTTTGGTTTTTGTTCTGAGTATTACACTATTTAAGGCACAATATGCACTTAGAACAGTGCCTAGAAATGCATACTGTACACTAGTAATAAGCTATATTCTTCTATAGTACCCTATATTTCCCTATCATGTCACTAACTTCTATACAATCACTGCTTGTTCAATTGTCTCTTTTCCAGAAAGATTATAAATTCCTAGAGTTCTAGCAGGACCTGTATCTCTCTTTATTTGCCACAATATCACCCGTGGCTATCATGATACCTAAGACACAATAAACAATGTCTGTTGAAAGAATTAAATCCCTACTATGTTATAAGGACTGGGATAGGAATGTTATATACATTATCTTTTTGAAATTTTACAATAACCAAGCAACAAAATAGTAATATACTCTACAGGTGAGGAAATTGAGCCTCAGTCTTCATGGCCACAATATAGCTTGCAATTAGTCAAACTCCATCTGACAGTTTCTCTACTACATCTCCATTATTTCTCTTACAAAGCTCCATGAAGACACAAAGTCAAAGAAACCAAAAGAGAAGCAAAATTTAGAAATTAAGTTTGTTGTGTGAGGTTGTGGATTTGCTAAAATAATGGCTGGTTCATCATTTTCCAGGATTGAAGGTAACCTTGAAGATACTGTAATAATCACCCCTATATTCTATCTTTGTATATGAGTAGATTTTCATAATTTCGTCTCCTTTATTTCACCTTTGCGCTTTCTTGTCTTAGTATTTATTGAAAATTTTGTGTAGCCTGCATCACATTATTATAAACTTGCCTCTCTGTCTCCATAATTTCTATGATTATGCCATGTTTTGCACCATGCTTAGCTCAGTCTTTGATCGTTATCATTTTTTCTCTTTGTTCCCTGCTTTTAGTTGTCCTTATATAATACTTCATCTGAAATTTTCTTGCAAGGACCAAGTTTACATTGAAAGTTTGCAGTCAAATGATATGTATACATTGAACATAGAAAATATGTTCATCAAACATGAACATATTTCTGAAAAAAATTGCTGTAATACTATATAACTAATATGTATAAATTGTTTCACTTTCTAAAAAAAAATATATATATAGTAAATATGTGTTTCAAATTCATGTACATACATATACATATTTGAAACTAATTAGAGCAAACCAAAAACAGACTCTTAACTATAGAGAACACACTAATGATTACCAGAGGGGGTTGGAGGGAGGGATGGGATAAATAGATGATGGGGATTAAGGAGTGCAGTTCTTGTGATGAGCACTGGGTGTTGTATGGAAGTGTTGAACACTAGGTTGTATACCAGAAACTAACATTATACGGTATGGTATGGAATTTAAGCAAAAGCTTTTTTAAAATGTAACCATTGTAGGGCTTAATCTTAACAAGATTTTTAATTAGTCTTGAGTGTTCATCAATAATTTGTTTTGATTTGTTTTTAAAACTCCCCAAATAATTTTAATATGAGGGTCAGTGTTGAGAATCCCTGAGCTATATATTGATTAATTAAAATTTCCTTTTAAATTTTCATAAGCTAGTTTCTAACTTTCTGTTGGACATCTCTAATGATGTATACCACAAGGACTTCAAATAGACATCAAAAATAGATTATTTTTCCTCTTTCACCCCAACTTGTTTGTATTTCTTAACTTTATCACTCTATACTCTTTTAATCCATAAGCTTTTTGGAATATCCTTAAATTCTTCCTACCCTTTAGTAAGGGCATGCATTGATAAGTAATATTTCTAAAATTTAAACTTTCTTTACTCTAATTCTTGTACTGTACAGTTTTGTGCAGGCATTCAATTTTTATTAGCTTCTAGCGACTTCCTTTGTGATGGTGTCTCCCCGCTCCAGTTTATCAATCCATGTTCTATTCTGGGCAGTGGTATCTTAATTTAGTAAGTTAAACAAAGAAATCTTTTAATCTTTGCTTAGTGGTTCTATAATCTGAAAGAAAAAAATTCAAACTCTTTAGGATGTTCAGGAAGTCTGTTTACACAAAATTTTTTGTATTCTCAAAATTGTCATTTTGCATACACTATCCTACTGATAAAAACTTTATTTATTCTGCAGTATCAGACTAAAATGCTAGTCCTTTGTCTGACCTTTCTCAAATTCCTCCAGCAGAATTCAATACTTTAGAAATTTGGAATGGAAAACTGAGCAGCATGCATATGGGAAAGCTTGCTTGGTGGTCCAATAAGTTTCCCTCTGCTTTTGGCTTTTGTCACTGGATTGATGATCTGTCTTCCTGACTCTACAACTAGACAATATCAAGGTCTCAGAGCTGAAGGGATTCTGTGATGTTTACTCACTAATGAAGGTGGTTATGGTCATTTAAGTGATTTACTACCAAGGAGATAGGGTACTTGGATCAGTGTCACGAGGCCACTTTCTGCCTTTGGCAAACCACATGGAAAGCCAAATTATAAAAACAAAAACATAAACCTATTTTTTAATCTACTTAATTTCCTACTTTGTTACAACTTAGAGTATACTTTGGTTTATCTCAGTGTTAATATCATATTAAAATCTTATCCAAAATCTCAAAATTCTTCTACTTGGAATTTTCTTTACTGGAAATGTAATTTGATTTCTGGAGTAATGGAAAAATAATTTAGCATATGATATATATTTAGAAATGATCTTTTGAAAAATGACTTCATGAGTTTTAATCAATATCACCTGGAAATTATAGTGCATAAAATTTGATACACATTTTATTATTTAAGCATTTTAGTCAACTTCTATACTATTTAATCTTTAGGATTAATTGTCATGGGTATCAAAAAAATTCATAATTTTGGACTGATTTCTCTAAGGAGTGATTAGTTTGGGGCCCAAGTTTCTCATTTTCATTCATTTGTTGATTGCTGTTGTAGCTCAAAACTTTTTCCTTTTTGATTGATTCTGGATTTATTCAAATTGAAATTTCTGACTTTTAAAGTTTTTAACAATAACTCATAAACCAATTATGTTAATTGATTGTAGATTATCTCACACCAGAGGTGAATGGCTATAATCTCCAACTACCTTGTTAGATATCAAGTTTCTGTCATTTTGTTCTTTTCATTCTTTCTAGGTGACATATGTGCATGCCATCCTATGGCTTGTGTCTTCCTTTAATTATTTTTCCTTCCTTTACCACCTCTCCAGTCAGACTTATTTATTTTTTTAATTTCCTGCCTGCTTCCTTCTTCCACAGGATCTTTTCATGGACTTAATCACTTTTGAATACACTATGCATTGAATTGATGTAATTTAAAAATATATATTTTGTAACTATTTTAAGATTAAAATATTATTAAGACATAAATTGGACTACCAAAAGTTTTAAATATTTTACAGCTCTATCATTATGACCAAAATTATTAATATTACAAAATTGAAATCCTCAGTTTGTATTGATAATTTAGTAACCCTATATAGGCCAAAGTTTTCTGTATTTGCCATATAACTTTAGGGTCTAAATAATTTTACGGATGTTTTTCCTTGGGAATAGTAATTCAATAAACTTTTTGAGGCATGAGCATGTTGAAACACATAATTCTGTAATATTACGTTCACATTTTTATTATTTTTTGCAAACTTTTTATTTATTTATTTTTTAATAGATCTGTAAAATAACTTTTGGTTTTGTATATAAGAAAGGTAGTGAAGCTAAAACTGAATATTTTTTATTTGAAATGGCTTGTTAGTTCTTAGAATTTGTGTTGTTTTTATTGAAGATTCTGTATAGTTCTTTTCTTTTTTTTAAAGATTTTATTTATTTATTTGACAGAGAAAGACACAGTGAGAGAAGGAACTCAAGCAGGGGGAGTGGGAGAGGGAGAAGCAGGCTTCCTGCGGAGTGGGGAGGCTGATGCTATGCGATGCGGGGCTCAATCCCAGGACCCTGGGATCATGACCTGAGCCCAAGGCAGACACTTAACGACTGAGCCACCAGGTGCCCCTGTGTAGTTACTTTCTAATTGTAATGAATAAAGTTTTATTTTATAGCAAACTTTTATTTTGTGCTGAGTCTGGAATTTTCAATCTATAACTAATTCATTTTATTTATTTTATTACTTTATTATATGCGTGTTTTTTTGTTTTTATTTTTTATATGAGTGCTATATTTTCTTTATGACCTTTAGTATATATTTATAGATAGATATAGATATAGATAATATATATCAAATACACATATATATCTTTTTGTTGCGTATAAGTTACTACAAACGTAGTGGCCTAAAACCAACATATATTTGTTTTCTCACAGTATCTCTTGGTCAGTTGTCTGGGCAAAGCTGAGCTTATCCTTTGCTTCACAATCTCTCACAAGGGTGCAGTGTATCTCATATGAAGACTTAGCTAGAAATGACCCATTTCTAAGCTCACTTTCATTATTGTTGGCAAGGATCAGTTCCTTCTGGGCTGTTGGACTGGGGGTCTTTGGCTAGAGGCTACCCATAATTTCTTACACACAGGTCTCCTCAACAGGATAATTTGATTCATCAAAGACAGCAGAAGAATCTACTAGCAAGATGAGTTACAATATCTTGTAATATTATCACATAAGTAACATCCTATTATGTCTGCTGTATTATATTAGTTTGAAGTAAGTTTCTAAGCTAGCCCAAATCTCAAAGGGAGGACACTGCAAAAGAGTATGAATATCAAGAGGAGGCGATCATTGTGAGTCATCTTAGAGTCAACCTGCTAGAATTTTCTTTCTTCTCTCCTCCCCTTTCTCCAAAATGGGGATTTCCCACAATGTGAATAAATGGATCATCTTTTTTGAAATTGTTATAAATCCAAAGCAATATGTAAAATGCATAGTGAACGTAGTAAAATATTTTTAAAATTCAAAATCATTACTAAATTGTCTTAAAATAAACTATTTTAGAAAGTTGCATGGCTTTAAGAAAGTTGCAGCCATAGAGTGGCATTTCTTCTTTTTAAAAAACAGGTGTGGGGGCCCCTAAGTGGTTCAATGGGTTGAAGCCTCTGCCTTCAGCTCAGGTCATGATCTCAGGGTCCTGGGATCAATCCCCACATCAGGCTCTCTGCTCAGCAGGGAGCTTGCTTCCCTCTCTCTCTGCCTGCCTCTCTGTCTACTTATGATCTCTCTCTCTGTGTCAAATAAATAAATAAAATCTTTAAAAAAAAATTAAGAAACCTTTAAAAAAATAAAGAAAAATAAAAAACAGATGTGTATTTTGGGGCTACAGACTAACTCAAGTGAGCCAGGAGCATGTGACTCTTGACTTTGGGATAGTAAATTCAAGTCCCACATTGGGTGTAGAGATTACTTAAATAAATAATCTATAAAAGAAAAAAAAAAACAATAACAGGGGATCCAGCTGGCTCATTCTATAGAGCATGTGACTTAAGATCAGGGTGGTAAGTTTGAGCCCCACTTGGGTAGAGAGATTTCTTAAATTATTTTAAATTAAATTAAAAAATTGGGTATGTATTTCAATATGTTTATTTAATAAAAACCTTTATATTTCCCAGAGCAAGTGACTGAATCCATACAGTATTATACATCTAAACTGAAAATATTTCCTATCTAATACTTTGGATATTAGTCGGCTAATATAGACTAATAGTCCTTTGGTCGGCTTTAAATTGGTTTGAAATTTCTTTTATCCCTTACATATTAAATTATTCAAATGAATATAGGAAAAGAAAATGATCTGTTTATCATAATGAACACTAATGCTAGTGGCATATGTTAAAATGTAAAGCAATGGGTTGAAATTCATATTTTTTTTGGTTTCTGGAAAAAGCAGAACATGAAGAGTTCAACTGGTCATAGTCTTAGTTTCATTAAACTCTCTTTTTTAAAAGCTACTTAGTTAAGAATATGAATATGGGTAAGAATGGAAACAAATTACATTTACTCTATGAAGTTTAGAATGCCCTTTACATTATTTTTTATATTTCATAGTGGGACCTTACTTACCATAAAACAAAATAAGAAATAATAATTTAAATTTTGAAGCCATTTTTGGCTGTCTACAACTTCCATTCTCAGTAAGGATAAATGTCATGTACTATACTTATAAAAAGGAGAAACCTCTTAACTGGTTTTACTTGGTTTTATTTTATTCTGCATAACTTTTTATTCCAGGATTAAAAATGTAAGCATATTAAAAGTAAGAAGAGGAATTTTTTAAATTTTTTCTGGAGTGAAATTTGAAGGTAGATACAATTTAAATGATCTAAGTAGAAATAAATAATGACCATACTTTTCCTTACCTTTAATTTTTTTTAAAGGTTTTATTTATTTATTTGACAGAGAGATAGAGAGCACAAGTAGGCAGAGCAGCAGGCAGAGGGAGCTGAAGAAGCAGGTTTCCTGACAAGCAGGGAGCCCGATGTGGGACTCTATCACAGGACCATGGGATCATGACCTGAGCCAAAGGCAGATGCTTAACCGACTGAGCCACTCAGGTGCCCCCCTTACCTTTAAATTTTAAATCTAGAAATATATAATACCCAGTATGTCACTTGGCAGAAAGCTACTAAAAAAATAGTTTTGATGTGTTTTATATTTCTAAGTCTCTCTTAAAATTTAAAGTAATAAAACAGATTATTTTTCTCAAAATATATATACTACATACTTGCCTAATTAAATCTATAAACTCTTATTAATTATGACCTTCATTAAAGATCTATGCATTTTGAGATACAAGAAAAAAATCGTGAGTAGTCCATACAATATTTATGCAACTTTACATTTTCACAACTATTCACTTTTTTGTCCAGCTAAGTTTATCTTATGGGACTGAGTTCATTTCCAGAGGCAAAAAGCAAGCTAAACTGTTTATTACAGGACACAAAACTTTCATTTGGTTAAAAGGAGCAATGCAGCCTAAGGTATAGAATATACATAACAGATGACATTTAAGTCTGTTACTACTCAACCCTACTCAGCTGTGCAATATCTTTGACCTTAGCTATAGATTGGAGCCATGATTTTTCTAGCACACATTAATTACATGATAGAATATGAATTGTCTATGGAACTATGGTGGTATAAAAATGCTCTATAGCAGTTTAGATACTTGCTCTCTTGTTTTATCTTACCCATGCCTTTGCTATGCCATTTGCACTATCTGAAATGGTCTTTTCTGTTGAACTGCCATTTGATATCAAACTCTTGGCCTGGAAAAGAATATAGACTCTGGAACCAGGCAGCTGTTTCACGTGCATTCAGGGCCATCTTTGCTAGTTTATTTGACCTGTCTCACCATCAGTCTCCTTATCTGTAAAATAGAGACATCAAAAGTATTAAATTCATAGAATTGTTGTAAGGCTTAAATGATTTAATGTATATAAAACATATACAGCAATGGTTGGCATGATTATAAGTATTATATAAGCATTTGCTGTTAATTTTACTTGATTCTTGAACTTTTGCTTATTCTTGAGATTCACTATATGTTTATTCTTCTGCCCTTGTTTTATAACCTGTTCCCATAATTTCTAAAGTATGTCTAATCTCTGTTATGAGCCAGTATTAACATCTAATACATGAAGTAATTTCTATATTTTTCTACCTCTAAACTGACCCTTTTGATTCTGCCCTACTTACATTCATGACCTGATATGTCACATGCAATGAAGTTATCCCTGTGGGTTACTAATTAATGATCAATAGTGTTAGTGCAGTACCAAGGATTTTTGATTCCACTGCATTCTGAAAGAATGTTCCACGGAAAGTAAGGGATGATTTTTGGCTCAATAAATATTGAGACTAAGACAGCTATGAAAATCATTTGCATGGGTTCTTCAACCTATAAGGAGAATATTTTGTGTGCAGCTAAGAATAATGTGTATTCTGATGATATTGGATCAAATGTTCCATATATGACTATTAGGTTCATTTTGTCTTTTGTGTTGTTCATATATTCTGTTTTATTGCTGTTTTGTCTGGATGATCCATTTATTTTTCAAAAGTGAGATATCAAATTCTCTAATTACTGATGTTTTGCTGTTTATTTCTCCCTTCTGATCTGCAATGTTTGGTTTATATAGTTAGGTGTTCTTTTTGGTTTATATAAATGTTATTTTACCTTCTTGTGGAATTGACCCTTTTATCCTTATGTAATTACTTTCTTGACTTTTATGATAGTTTTGACTTAAAGTATGTTTTGTCTGAAATACGTATAGCCACCTGGCTCTTATTTGGTTACTGTTTGTATGGAATTTTATTTTGTCACTTTATTTCTAGCATATGTGTGCTCTTAAATAGAACTGAGTCTCTTATAGATAGCACATATTTGGATGATTTTTTTTTATTAGTGTTAGGCATCCTATGTCTTTTGTTTGGTGTGTTTAATCCATTTATGTTTAAATTAATTATTGATAGGTAAGGACATACAATTGCCATTTTGTTAATTGCTTTCCCTGTTTGTTGTTCTTCTGTTCTTCTCTCCTCTTGCTGTCTTTCTTATAGTTTGATAATTTTTCATATTGATATATTTTAATTGTTTTCTCTTTGTATTTTCTGTGTCCACTGTAAGTTTTTCTTTGTGGTTACCCAGAGTCTTGTATAAAATTTCTTACTCATTCTTACAGTCATAACAGACAGTTTTAAGGTGATAACAGCTTACCTTGAATTTCTCACACACACACACACACACACACACACATACGAGCAGGGAACGGGCTGCTGGCAGGGCCCCAACCGCTCCACCACCGTGCGCCTGCTGTGTGGAAAGGAGACGGTGGTGACCAGCACCACGGAGCCCAGTAAAATCGTAGTGTGTGTTACACACACTACGATTTTACTCTCTGTACATACATTTTATGTTACTGATGTCAGGATTTACTTCTTTTAATGGTGAATATCCATTAACAAATTTTTGTGGCTGTAGTTACTCCTAATAATATTGTCTTTTATACTAGGGTTAAAAGTGATTTATGGACCACCATTGAAGTATTACATTTTCTGTAGTTGTCTATATATTTACCTTTAACTAGTAAGATTTAAACTTGTATAAGTTTTTATGTTACTGTTAGCATCCTTTTGTTTCCAATTGAAGAACTCCTTTTAGCATCTCTTAAAAGGCAGATATAGTGATGAACTTCTTCAGTTTTTGTTTGGGAAATTATTTCTCTCTTTTGCATTTCGGAAGGACAGCTTTGCCAGGATAATATTCTTGGAAGTTTTTTATTTGTTTGTTTATGCTTTTGGAAATAGCATTCCACTTTCTTCTGGTCTGTGACGTATTTTTTGAGAAGTTTGCTGATGGATGGCCTTATGGTAGTTTTCTTGTACATGACAAGTCTCCATTTCTTTAAAGTTAGTTATTGGAGCTTTATTTTGTCTTTTGCTAACGTCATGTTTCCCTGATTCTTCATGATCCTTTCTTTCTTACTTTGGTGGATTTGAACAAGTAGTCACCTCTTCCAGTCTTTATAACCTGGCTCTGTCAGGGTAAGTCCTTCACCAGTCAGCATGGCTGGAGATTGTTGATGGGCCAGTTGATGGGATCTACTAGTGAACTAGCTGGACTGCTTCTGGGCTCTCTGGGTGAGCCTGCTACTGGAGGCAGCAGGACATCTGTTGAGATTCAGGGACTAATTATTGAGAACTTCTTCTAATTTCTTTTGTTCTTAGCTGCTCCTAAACAATATAGCTAATAATACCTCAGTGGGTATGGCAGGACAAAAGCAGCCTTCTCAGGTAGGAAAAATCAAATGTCTATTTATTCTCTTTCTCCCACAGGAAAACTTACAGGCTGAGAGGATCTTTCTTGGTGCTGCACTGTGCCAGCCTCAGTGAGGGGTGACATGGATAGAGTGAAAGTATTCTTTTCAATGCTTCTTTTCTCATTTCTGTGTTCTATTGGGATGCTCTGACTTCTCTTCTGGGTTTCAGAACCTTCATGAAGGTATTTTCATCCATGGATGGTTGTTAAATCAGTGTTTCTGTGGAGATAAGAGCTGAAACTTTCTATTTCACCATTTTGCTGTCATTGACACCATCTTGCCTTTTTGAAAACATTATTTTTCTTTATCCTTATATATTATATCACAATTATCAACATCTTTTCATGCCAAGCAAACCCTGCCACCATTAATTTCTAAATACTCATCTTTTTGTCAAGTTCACCTTTCTTAGACGACCAAATTTTACAAAGTATCTTAGATTGTTTTTTCTTAGTTGATATCTTCTGAGCTTTCTAATCTTTTTGTTCAAATTCTGTTTTTCATCTAATTATAGGCCCTTTGCCTTTTTCAGTATTGTTTTCCTAGTATCTGGCACTAGAGAACAATAAACTACATTGAACTTAAAAGAATTCATTTATATTATTATGTGAGAAATCTTTTAAAATGGAAAGGTGATGTTATTATTCCATTGTGTAAAATATTAAAACAATTTAATCAGTCATTATTGCCTACAAATTCATTATGTTGGCATAAAAGACTTTGCAAGCTGGCCCTGATTATTGCTCCAAGCTCCCCAATGATTTCCTCCTCCAAGTGTTGACAACCTTTCTTAACTCTTCTCAACCTCAATGACTATATTTGGTTTTCAAGATTCAGCTCAAATACTTATTTTCTTAATTCACCTAAGAGCTATTTTCTCTGTGCTGTAGGTATAACCTGTAGCTAACCATATTATAGTCATAGTTCTCTATACCGCCATTATTACATATATGTGTCTCCACTGAAGTGATTTATATAGGAAAGAGGTTTAATTTCCTTAAATCTTATGTGTTGAAAACATAGTCAGTGCTCAAAAAATGTTATGTAGTAAATCAGGAATAAATGAATAAATTGATATGCTGGTAAGGTTTGACATTCTTAAGATAATACTTTCAATCCAAAATTCTAAGTGATTACATGTAAGAAACAAAGCACATTTGGAGGATTTTAAGAGGAAAAAGAGGTCAATAAAAAGTATTGTTAATTTCCATGTAAAATGAAAATTTAGTAAAATTCAATTCAAATGTAAATTTTATTATGAAAATTATATTATATAAAATTTAAATATCAATTACTACACTATAGCTTTTCCTTTCTTTTAGATACCAAAGAAAATGATGTAAAAAGAAATGATGCCTATTAAACACATAACAATGCATATTAATAGAAATGTCACTCTTAATAAAAATTTCTTAGTTTCTCACAAAGTTACACATTTTAAAGCTGCAAAGAAAAATAAAACAATTCTATTTTCTTTAAACAATAAAGAAATTATAAGTAGCCCCTCAATGTTAGCTTTTCAACCATCAATATCATCTAGAATCTCTATCTAATGTGTGGTTTGTAATAACAAAAAAACACTTTTTTTAAAGATTTTATTTATTTATTTGACAGAGAGAGAGAGATCACAAGTAGGCAAAGAGGGCAGGCAAAGAGAAGGGGAAAGCAGGCTCCCCGCTGAGCAGAGAGCCTGATGCGGGGCTTGATTCCAGGACCCTGAGATCATGACCTGAGCTGAAGGCAGAGGTCTTAACCCACTGAGCCACACAGGCACCCCTGTAATAACAAAATATTAACTGATATATGTAAATATAAGTTTCAGGAAACCAGAAGTTACTTTATATTTTTCAAAAAAAAATTGTATATATTTAAAGTATAAAACATGACATGGGTATATGTGTATGATTATAGCAAAATGATTATTACAGTTAAGTTAGTTAACATACACATCTTCTTAGAGTTGCCTTGGTTTTTTATTTTTATTTTCTTGTGGTGAGAGGACTTAAGATCTACTCTCTTAGCAAATTTTCAGTATACAATACAGTTTTATTGATTATAGTGACCATGCTGTAATTAGATATCTTGAAATTATTAATCCTACATATCTGAAAGTTTGTACACTATGACCAATATCTCTCCATTTGCCCCACTTTTCTGCCCCTAGTAATAACCCGAAGAGTTACTTTAGTATATGGATTGTGAATTTAGCCTATTGCTTTTCTTCGTTAGTATTATTGATTGGAATGTAAGATGCAAAACTGTTAAACTATTAGAATATAGGAGAAAAACTAGACGACATTGGGTATGATGAATTTTAAGATACAATAACAAAAGCATCATTCATGAAAAAAAAAATAATTGATAGACTGGACTTCATTAAAATTAAACTTTGCAAAGGACAATGTCAAAATAATGAGAAGGCAAGCCACAAATTGGGGAAAAATTGCAAAAGATATGCCTAATAAAAGACTATTACCTAAAATATAAAAAGAGCTCTGACAACTCAATAATATCATATACAACCCAATTTAAAAATATGCAGAGGACCGGGACAGACATTTCACTGAAAAAAATATGTAGATGGTAAGTAAGTATATGATGTTTAGCATCTTATGTTATTGGGGAATTGCAAATTAAAACAATAATAAGGTACCACCACACAACTATTAGAATGGCTGAAAAGAAAACATTGCAAACACCAAATGCTGACAAAAATGTAGGCTGGCAGGATTCTCATTAATTGCTAGTGGGATGGCAAAATGGTACTGCCACTTCGGAAGATAGTTGCATAGTTTCTTACAAGACTAAAGATACTCTTACCACATAATCCAGTTGAGGGGAAAAAACTGTACATTAAGCTGACCATCCAAACTGGCAAGGGAACTCCAGTCCCTGTCTCCAAGCCCTTCCAGTTCTTCTTTCCTACCCTGTTTCCTGCTCAGGCCAAATACCAAGCATGCACAGGTAGGAGGGTATAAATTACCCTCCCTGCTTGTGGTAGGGGCTCCGACCTTTGGAGAAGGGTCTCCTCTGGGCCCACCGGTGTTTAATAAATCCCCAATCCTTCTTAGTCTCCGAGTGCCACTTGGTTTTTTCCGCCAGGATCCAGTCCAGGTTCTGCAACACAGTAACTATACTTCTTGGTATTTACCAAAATGAATTAAAAAGTTATGTTCAACCAACAAACTGTATACAGATATTTAGAGCAGCTTCATTCATGATTTACAAACTTTAGAAGCAACCAAGATGTCCTTCAGTAGGTAAATAAACCATGGTATACACAGCCAATGGAATCCTTGATACTTATATTTTAGCCTTGTAATTAATGTAAATCTTTAGGGTTTAGTTACCTCGTTGCTGATTACAACTACTATCTACTGTTTCCCCCAAATTTATTGTTACTGCATCATATTTTTAGGGATTGTTTCACTTAATTCCTATAGTTCACTTGGACTTTCAGCTTGCATAAGCCCAATTCAGTTAATAGTATTTTTTTTAGATACCCATTTTCATCTCTTTCAGAAGTCTAGACCAAATTATTTATCTTATATTGAACAATATGTCAACTTATTTTTTGTTATTTAATATGAACTAAAATGATGATGCATTTTTTTGTGTTAACTGTGTGTAAGCCTGGAACATATGAATACAAAATAACTCATTCAAAATAAAAAGTAAAAAAAAAATAGTTTGATTTTCAAAACAAGTCTTAAAAACTGATTTTAAAGCAAAAACTGGGCAGTAGATTTATTTTTTGTGTTCCTTTCATTTCAAAAACATTACTTTGATCATTAGTAGAGATCTTTGAAACTCAGAGTTCAGAATTTAACCAAAAATTATAAAATGGGAAAAGAATAGGATATATAGAACTATTTTCTTACTATACAGAAAACAACCTAAAAACAATTCTTCATTGACTGTAAAATGATGTGAGAGAGGGCTTGAGATCAGGGAGCTACATTAGAGAATCCCTGAATAAGTTGAAAGAAACCAAGGTCACAAGATCTGTGTTGGTCTTTCAGAATGGAATTCTGGGAAGAGTCAGCCCTAACAAACACACTACAATTACATGAGGTAGCCACATGAAACTGAAAATGGTAGCAGAACAGATATTGACAGCAAGATCAAGAAAATATCCCATTTCTTCTTAGGTCTGGCATATCATAAAGACACTTTGGGTAGATACCTGCTAGGTATCTACTATATATTAAGGTGAAGGGACTATACAACAAATGTTAATGGATTAGCAAAATAGTGGGATGTAGGTGAGAACATGAAGACCATCAGAGGGAGAGATATCCAGTATAGTAAACTTTTTTAAATAAGGGAAATTACAGAACTCCTAGGAGCCATCTCTATTCATGGTCTCGGCATAGTGGCAGATTCATTCATTTAATGTAGAAGATTCCTGTAAAAAAAAAAAAATGACCACAGGGAAGTTGTTGATTAAAAGATGCCAAGATCAAAAAAAAAAAAAAAGATGCCAAGATCTTATCAGTCAATAACTATTGGATCACTGTAAGGATCGTGGAGTTCAGTTTTAAGTTCCTCCATGACAGGCTTCATTTTAAGCCAGAAAAAGACAGGCCTAAGGGTATGGGCGTGAAACTATTCCTGGAATTTAGCTTCCCTGTGTGATGCCTAGCCCCTGAGTTGTTCAAATGCACCAATGAAATGCATAGATTTAGGTAATTGCCATATAAAGAATAAGGAACTCGCCTGCGTGTGTAGTGACATATGTGCTTGTTTACTCAAATGCATAAAAATGCTTCGAAGGAGAGAGGCGGGGCTTCTCGCCTTAGCACTGCGCTGTGTCGTGGGTGCCGGTGGGAGCCCCAGCTAGCTGGAAATAAACCCTCTTGCTCTTGCATCCAGTCTGCCTTTTGTGGGTTCTTTCGGGAGGGTCTCGATCCGGACATAACAGGATGAGGTAAATATTCACAATAATTTAAGAAGCCAGATGTCCCTGTATGCTGGGAATGGTCGGCAATCCCTGTACCAATGGATGAAAGATTACTCCAAACTTTGCTGTGAAAGAGAGGAGAAGACAAAGGTGTCAAATCTGAGACAAAGACCTTTTGCAATTCTTTGCTCTCGCTTTTGTTAGTCCCTCAGAATAATCACAAATCCTTATCACTGTTTCTCAAGCACATGATGTGAACAAGGGGCCTTACTGAAATTAGGAGCATCTCTTTACCCAAAAGATGCAATATGCTAATCTGGGCGGTCTTGAGTTATGCTAAACACAGCCTAAGGAACAATGCATACCTCTCTTAGATCACAATGCTGCTATTTAGGCTAAGAAAGCTTTGGGGAAGGCAACTCTTGTTGCATTCCAATGGCACAGATTGGTCACCAAGGCCTCAGCATTCCAAAGGCCTGTGCCTTCTCCAAAACCTCCCCTGCCCTCCTCAGCCTCTGTGTTACATTTTAGCAAGCCAGGTATTATGGCTGATTTCGTGGTCTACATTAACCCCAACACCTGTAGAAGAATTTGTAAAATAAAATGCTTATGTTTTTGAAAAGGGAATGTGATTTTTTATTAAAAGTATCCTCATGAAGATTTCTTTTTTTTCCTTTATATTGTGTTCTCTTTTTGAAGACCATAATGACTTTTTGCTGGTAGAATTTACTTGGATCATCTCCAATTTTCATGAAAATAAAATCTAGTAACATGAAACATCAAGGATGTCTTAATCTCTTCCCAATCAAGATGCCCCTTGACTTCTATGAAATTTTGCCTGCTGCCTCCTCCAAAACTAACTTCTTATAACAAAATATATAAGAATAGGCAACTTTTAGTGAGTTAAAAGTAATTTTTGCTCTTCCATTTATCTATCAACTAAGAAGGCTCAGTCAAACATCATGTAAAAGTGGGAGATCACCCACACTGATTACCTGCCCACCTTTGTGTCTTATCTATGCTCAGAAGTTTGTGAGAGGTTTCTAAATGTACCATGTTTTGTCTTGTCAGGCAGCCTGCTTTCTAGTCAGTACTTGCTTATAACTATTGTTTTCTTTATTTTTTTTAAGATTTTATTTATTTATTCGACAGAGAGAGACAGATCACAAGTAGGCAGAGAGGCAGGCAGAGAGTGAGAAGCAGGCTCCCTGCTGGGCAGAGCCAGATAGATACACAGCTCCATCCTAAGACCCTGAGATCATGAACTGAACTGAAGGCAGAGGCTTTAACCCACTGAGCCACCCAGGTGCCCCACTACTGTTTTCTTTAAGTCTTCTTTTCTCCTCTTCTCTTCCCATTAAGAGGGAAGAAGAAAGAAAGAAAGAAAGAAAGAAAGAAAGAAAGAAAGAAAGAAAGAAAGAAAGAAAGAAAGAAAGAAAGAAAGAAAGAAAAAAAAAGAAAGAAAGAAGAAAGAAAAGTTAACATGCATATAGTTAAAAATAAATAAATAAATAAGTAACAAAAGCAATAATAAACAACAGAAGTCTGCTGTCAAATTTCTCCATACTGGGAAATAAACAGATATAACAATTTATTTTCTCTTCTTGGTTACCTCAGTAATATTAAATAGCATACCTATGCCATTATGTCTTGCATTAATTCTAGACATAGTCTATTAACACTTAACTATGAAAGATGAAGCTATGAACCCCTTTCATTATTTCCAACATCCTTCCATCAACTTCCCTTTACATTATCTTCTTAATTATCCATCATCATTTGATTCATCTCTATACCAATATGAAGATATTAGCAATATTATTCTTATCTCTACCTCTACTCATTCCTTTTATTTCCCAACTTTTGCAAGTATATCTTTACTTCCACATCATCCAGGTTAAAAATACTTATGCTCTCATACTATTTTTGTCTTCAGTGTGTTATAGGTTAATTCTAAAAAGTGAAAACCAAAAACAATATTTACTGAAGATATTTAATTGTATGTATGTATTTATTAACATCACTGCAGAACAGGTAGGGCACTAAGATTTTTTTTTCTCTATAGGTCCAATGTCTCTATTGCTATCATTCTATGTATAATATTCACACCTTTTCAGTTAAGTGTCTTCTTTCTAAACTCCATCAACTCTTGTAATCATTATATATTTTACTTTGCCTCAAATATGTTTTCTATAACTTTCCTATATGCTATCTCTACACTTTCTCTAGAATGCCTAATCACTTTTCTTTTTTTAATTGCAAAAAATATAGCTTGTTTTTAGTATATCACTAATATTTTCAGTGTATCCTCATACTGATTGTTGAAAATAGCTCTGGTCACAACAATCAACATCTCTATTTTTCAAATAGCTGGAAACTGAAGGTCTATGAAGACTGGGCAGAGTAGTAGTGGAAGACAGAGGTAACTTACTGCTTCCTGAGAGATAAATGACCTCAATTATATTTCTATGGTTGGAAATTATAGAAGAAACTAGTTTTCAGGTCAGGGTGGGCATTATGATTTTCCATAGTTCACATATTCAGATTTTTATAGAACCCATCAATCAGATTCAAGTATCCCTTTTCTGTTCAATGGAGCTTCATTAGTTGACTGTATCTGAGAAGACTGAAATTAAATGAAGAGTTACATATATCAATTTGCCGTATAGATTCGGTAACTATATTTGACCTTCAGGATCACTTTATTTGACTCTATAATCATGAAAGTATTTACAATTGGCTGCTAAAATGAGTTCCCAAATTTCAATGGATTAACCAAATGCAAGATTTTTTTTTTCCCCTAATTTAACTGTCTGATTCTAGTGAGGAATCTTTCCTGAGAATCATTCATTTAATAGTTATTCTGGACTACAGTATCTTTCTACAGTGTGGCTTTAACATCTGAACTCCTTTACTTGTAGTGATAAGGTTGAGGTTAGATTCCTAGCCAACGCTCTTACAGGAAATTTTAGGAACCAGATCACAGTAGGGTATACACTACTCTCCACCTTCTATTGCTCAAAACTAGTCATAGGGTATCAGTTTAACTGACACTAAACTAAGAAACAAGATTGGTGAGAATTTATACAGCCATGTTACCAAAACTCCGCACATCCTGATTATTGCTGAGTGCCATACTGGAAAGATTCTCCCCACCCCCCATAGATGATCAGTAATGTAATTAACAAAAAAGATGTGTGGGAATTAGTTGAAAGATATTGAAAAATGGGAAAATTTGCGTTATTATAAAGACTCAAAGTCTAAAAATGCTTTATTGTAGAAAACAAACAAAAATGTTAGAATAGCATTTGCAAATTTCAATGTGATACAACATTTATCATAAAGGAGCAGAAAGCCATAAGAAACCTACTTTATGAGGTGCTTGGGTGGCTCAGTCAGTTAAGCAACAGCCTTCGGCTCAGGTCATGATCCTAGGATCCTGGGATCAAGCCCTACATGGGCTCCCTGCTGAGCAGGAAGCCTGCTTCTCCATCTCCCACTCCCCCTGCTCCTGTTCCCTCTCTCACTGTGTCTCTCTCTATATGTAAAATAAATAATAAATAAAATCTTAAAAAAAAAAAAAACCTACCTTATGACTTGACAAGTATAAAAAATATTTTATTTACTCTTATCTAAATACCTTTTTTTTTCCTTTTTCTTTTTCTTTTAATGCATTGGTACAACTGACTACCTTCTTTTTTGGATTTCTCTGAATTTAGAGACATTCTTGTTGGAGCATATAGGTACCAATCAAATAGATATTTTTTGTATGCTACTTGCTGAACTACAAGTAACTCAGCCGAAATGTAGGCTAAATGATGTTTAGGTGAGTTTTCATTACTCGAGAGTGTCATGTAACTGGATAAAAATCAGTTCTCAGATGTAATAGAACATTATTTATTCTGTTGTGTAAGCATGTAAACATGAATTTACATGAAGCTCTTAAAACAATGAAATATTATTCCTCTAAAGATTTTGAGCACAATTTAATATTTTAGAGCATCAAGTTTACTCTTAAGAGTATCTTATTTTGTCATATATATCTTGTAACTTTTCCTCCTCTCTCATGGTTCCTGCTTTAGGGAAACTCAATGTTCCTTTATTTACTAATAGTGACACATATGATTAATGAAAGCTTATCATCTGAGATCATTTGCTCCCACTGGAATTCCCTGTAATATTGTAGAGCCTATACATACTTTATGAAATGTATTATTTTAACACAAGGATTCAACTAAAGTAATATTTTTATGAATTATGCACCAAAACATCCATTCTGTAACATAGAGTCTGCCAAGAGATGATACCACCATAGAAGGAATTTAGGAAAATTCTGGTCTTGTCATATTTCTACTTCAGACTCTTTTCCAGGCAGTGTGGTAGTGCAAGAGATCAAAGAGAGAGAGTGAGAGTAAGAGCAAGTAAGAGAGGAAAGAAGGATTAATTTTAAAATAGAATAATCTTAAAAAAATAAGACAATTTTTTTATGGCATGAGGCATTTGAAACTAATGTCCTACTCTTCAATTTCAAAATTTAATCTGCATTTATATCTTTAGTTTATATCTGGGCATATTCACTCCCAGAACTCAGACATATTTTTTTCACTTCTTAGATTTTTACTTATTAATATAATAGAGTACATATGAAGAAAATATTTGAAGATTTTTTTCAAAAAATGTGTTGGGAAATTATATTTCGTATGCTCATAACTTTCCAAATAATAAGCAATTCCATGATGTTAATTGATCTTAAAAATATTATTAAAAAAAGGTGATAAATATGACCATCATTCACAGATTTTGATCAATAGAAGAAGCAAATATAGTTGCCTATTATCTGGATCTTAAATTATTACATAAAATAATAAAATTAGAAAAATGCCAATAATCTATTTAAATGCAGAATAGATTATTGAATTGAATATAAAGTCCATTCATAATCATTTAGCCGTGAATACCAGTGCTACTTCTGTTCACAGTTTTTATATCCTCATACTACATTTTCATTGCTCTCTTCTTACTTGAGAAATATGCAATTCAAAAAGGGATTTTTATTTTAGCCTGGATTCCCCAGAAAGCAAAGTCTGGGGCAGAGTGTTTAATTGCTATTGTTTTATTAGGTAGTGCAATCCCAGGAAACAGAAGTGAGAGACAGGAAAATAAAGTAGGTTAGAGCATATTTTAATAAGCTGGTTACTACTAAATGATTTTTTTAATCCCTTAGATGACCCTATAGAATTCAAATATACTGCTTCTCACTTTATATAGGCCTGACTATATAGGTAAGAAAAGCAGAACTTAACCATGTTTCTCATCTTCCATTAATAAAAGTGCCACTCCACTGGATATGAGCATAAGACTAGGTTGTGCATATGTGAAAACCAAGAAGAGTCCCATGGAGTCATCCTTGGGAAATCCCCAGGGTAGAAAATGCAGGCATGAATCAAGGAGTTATAAAGTCCTTGAATGGAGTATGTAAGACTCCACACAGATCCGATCACTATAGTGGCAGTTACAATCAACCACTGGTAAGGCCGGGAAGATCTGAAGAGGGGAATGTGAGAAGAATGATACGTTCCAACTCAAAAAGCCACAGAGATACACCACTGCCTTTCATATCTATTTTCATACTACACCATAGAGTCCCCATAACTGTGAGGACAATATACTTTCATTTCCTCTCTGAGCAGAGCAGGAGAGGACAGAGGTAAAATCCAATTATTTGTAGTCTCCCTTAAGGTGTTAGCTTGCCTCAATGTCTGAAAGATTTAAGGAATAAGGATCTGTGAAGCAAGCTACAGCCTCTGCGGCTTCATCTGGTCTCTCCTGACACAATTATCAATATTCATTGTCTCTCGATTCTATTGCTCTTCTACATTTCCCTCACTCTTAGCCAGTACTTTGGCTAGTCTTCGTGTTTTACGAGTGGAGTGACCCTAGACCTTTATTTTTGAGAAGTCTAAAACTTTAGTCACTTTAGTCACCTCTGCCAAGGCATGGTTGCTACCATTCCCATATACTGGTTCAGTGGACCAGGCCCAGCAGGCAGAGTTGCTTATAAACCCCCTGGGTTCCAGGCAGACTGCATACTTTTATTGTAGATAAAACAGAACAGCAGAGCCTAGTACCTTATAGTAACATGACCACTAGCTTACTGTCACAAGGGACCCAAAATGATTTAGTTATATTTGCAGTTTCATGCTTAGAGGGATCCTTATTATAAACCTTGTTGGAAGTATTTCTCCCCTAGTAACTGAAACTTTAACACAACAAAGTCTGAGTTGGTGAGAATAGTGGATTCATAACTTATGCAAGGACACTGGAAGTTAAGGTAGAAGAAATTCATCCTACTGAACCCCCTGTTTCTGAGACCCAATGTGTTACAGGAGCTGTATTAATCAATGATTGAGCAAATATAGATATCCAAAAGGACAGCATTTTAATTTTGATGGGTATTTCCTCTGAGATGACATCTTAACCTAGGCTTTTGCAGGCCAATTCACTATCAGGCTGGCTGTCTTAATGAAGAATATAGTATTACCAGTGTATTTTGTGTTCATGTGATTGTGTTAATAGCTACTTTCTTAGAAAATAGGCCCTTTGGTCTAAGGCAATGTCGTGCAGAATTACATATCAGTAGGTTAGGTATTTTGTAAGTCTTTGGGTGGTTGTGCAGGGAGAGGCACTCCAGGTAGGAAAGATAAATCCATATTCCGAATAAATACTGAAGCTGATAAAGATAAACATTTGTTTATCTTTCAGGGTAGAAGTCCTATGTAACCAGCTTGATACCTGATCTCTTCAAGGAACTGTGCTATACTAAAGGCTCATTTTTGGTCTCTGGTGTTGGCAAGTCTTAAATGCAGCAGTGACAGCATCTCCACCATCTTTATTGAGAGACTCACTCATTCCTGTTGGGCTCAGGTTATCCCTGCCACCATGTTCACTCTGTTCTTGGACCCATCATGTAAACATGGGGGTAAGGTGGCTACAGATTGAAGTCAGCTGACATCTATGGGATGGGTCATGTTCATTCATTGTTGAAAGTCTTCTCTCTGAATAACTCTTTCTGATGAGCATTACTATGAAAAGCAAAGATCTCCCTGTTTTGTGATCACATACATAGGTACATTAATTTTCTTTTCTATATACCTCTTTGATCCCAATCCTTCATTCTTGTTTTCTTCAGGCATCTAAACTGGTAAAGCATTCTTCATTACTCAGGAATCCATATTCATACTGACTTCACCAATCTACTTCTCTCCTCTGGCTTCTTTTGATGATTAATATAACATTACACATATATTATAAATCTTTAGAAAATATATGCCTCTAAGAAAAGTGATTAGTACTATAGAGATGTAAGAGAGTCCAAATTTTAAATCTTCTCCAGCCTATTTTTTGTTTATATGTTTAGTTACATAGTTGATGATATATGAATTGAATAAATATATCTAAGTTTGTTTCCTCCTTTTGGAAGACAAAATAGCTTAGAGAGTATGATCAAGTTCAAAGTTAGTTTAAGTCACCAGTTCAAAATGAATTCAGAGCTATGATAATGATAATAAGCTAGTAAACTTGAGCATTGTATAGAGTACTCTCATTTGGGCTCATTTGCTATGTTAAAGCAACAACCCTAGTAAATGACATTATTAATATTTTATTTTATAGACAAGGGTATTGAGTAGCAATAGTCTTTCACCTTTTGCCATTATTAACAATCACACCAACCAATGTTGTCTAACTCCAAATGAAGGGCTCTTGAAAATGTATTATCATGGGTTTATCAATTCAGTTAACAAATATTGATTGAGAAAAGTACTAGAGATACAGTAGTAACTCAAAATCTTGTTCTAGTGAGATTCAGGAAAAGCTGATTAATATATAATATAGTATCAGTAAAAATGAGCACTGAAAAGAAAATTAAGGCTGGGTAAAGGGATAACCAATGACAAAGGAGGGTAATTGGGATGTTCAGGGAAGTTCCATCTGAGGAAATGAAATTTGAGGAAATGTTTGACCTATGTATTTTTTAAACAAATATGGAGATAAAAGATTCACTTTCATTATATATCACTTATACCTTTCATTATTGTGATCATGGATTATAATATAACATTTAAATTCCATAAGATTTCAATAACATTTATCAAATATACTGAAATTCAAAAACAATGTATATGACTATATTAAATTTTATACTCATTCTGATATTGCTGGCTATGGAATCCTTACTTATTATAGGTCATTTATTACAGAAAAGAAAATTGCAGAAATTTATTTCCCTGAGACTTAAAATCTATAGAGATGCCTACACATTAACTTAATTTACATGTAGTACCATTCTGAGACATTCAAGTCAAAGCTTTAGAATTCTCCTCTGAAAATGAAGAGACTTACTCTTTAAGATTCTACCAAATTTCTAAGTAATCAACTTCATGTGGCAAACCAAGTACTAAATGAAATGCTTCTTAATCTTGACAGGAATGTAAATGTGTTTAGTATTTAAGGTTACATAATGGTATTATAGTACCCCTTGCATTCCTGCCAGGCTATATTATGCTAGTAGAACTTAAATACATTTAATCCTAAAATATATCCATTTGTCTAACATATTTAATGGCAATGCTAAATCCTTTGAACAGTATACCTTTTATCTTAATTGGAATAAATAATTGCTTCATAACACAGTAACATTCTTAAGATCTTGAGTTTAAGAAGTGAAAAAAATCTTGTACTCTCTGGTAATAAGGTCCAAAAAGCTGATGTAACTTTAATAGCTTAAAGAAAAACACTTCAGGGTTTCTAGGGGGAAAAAAAGTCTGTGGAAAATGGAAGTTTTAGACAAATGTTTTTAATCTGTTATCCTGAGATAGTCTGTGAGAATTAGGTTAGCACAGGTGACTATGGTGAAGTCTCATACTTTCTCTTATGACTAAACTAATACAGGCTAACAGAGTTGATGAGCCTGTTCCCTCTTCCATCACCAAGTAAAGGTGTTATTTAATTTTCCAGCATTTTATACTTACTTTTTTTCTCATGATATTCATCCCAACCTTAGGGAATATGAAATGTAAATAAAAGCCTATTTTTAAGAGTGAAAGAATGAATACCTAATTTTTCACACATTTAAAAAAGAGGTCAGGTGCTGCTTATATTACATAGTTATAATTAATTATATTTAGTACAAAGATAAACATTTTGCAATGTTTGCAACATTTTGCAAAATTTTATAGAGTTGATAAAAATATAAAATAATTGCTTCAGGTCCTTAGTATATTAAAATGATCATACCTACGGGGCGTCTGGGTGGCTCAGTGGGTTAAAGCCTCTGCCTTCAGCTCAGGTCATGATCTCAGGGTCCTGGGATCGAGCCCCACATTGGGCTGTCTGCTCAGCAGGGAGCCTGCTTCTCCCTCTCTGCCTACTTGTGATCTCTCTCCTCTCTGTCAAATAAGTAAATAAAATCTTTAAAAAAAAAAAAGAATCCATTTGTGAAAAGATATAGGGAACATTACCTTTCATGGAAGTTCTAGTTCTTAAGAAGAATCATGACTGTAGTTGAAGACAAGGAAAAAACTAATGATTACAGATAGAAAATTACTCTTTTTATCCAGGGATGTACTAGTAGCAAAATCCAGAAAAGGTTAACCCTAGCACTACAAGGAAAGGTAATAATGACATGAGCCAGTATGCGAAAGCAAAACTAGCTAATGAAGAAAGAGGGAACAAATAAACAAACCTATAATATCCTAGAAGAGTTGGAATGACATGCATATAACCCAACATACCATATAATCTTGAAATTGTGAACATGGAAATAAATTCAATTAAATACTCATTGTTTTAAAATTGGAGATTTCTTCATACAACTGTAAAAAGTGGGACACACATGCCTAACATGTTACAGCTATATTGAAAAGTGACGAAAGTTCAGAGTGTGTTCCAAATGATTTCAAAAGCAATAACATTCTAGTTATCTGACAAACTTTCCTAGAGTTGATTTTGACCAGTTCTACATTGCTAGCTACTGTGCATTCAGGTTCATCATCTTGGCCATTTTATTACAAACTGGCCTTGTAATATCTTTAGAGCTACCTAATAGGTCCTCATACAGCCATACTGAGTTTCGAATGAAGAGACAATAGGTCACATTTTCCATTGCCATTTTGAAATTTTTGTTGCTTTTCTCTAGTTCCTCTAAAGATTGTGCCCTCTAGGGGCACCTGGGTGGCTCAGTCATTAAGCGTCTGCCTTCGGCCCAGGTCAGATCCCAGGGTCCTGGGATCGAGCCCCGCATCGGGCTCTCTGCTCTGCAGGAGGCCTGCTTCTCCCGCTACCATTCCCTCTGCTTGTGTTCCCTCTCTCGCTGTGTTTCTCTCTGTCAAATAAATAAAATCTTTAAAAAAAAAAAAAAAAGATTGTGCCCTCTAAACAGGATTAATTTTTATAATGAGGTATAATGAATAAAATTATGCTGCCTTTTCTTTTTTTCTTTTTTTTAAATTAACATATAATGTATTATTTGCCCCAGGGTACATGTCCATGAATTGTCAGGCTTACACATTTCAAAGCACTTACCATAGCACATACCCTCCCCAATGTCCACAACCCAGCCACACTATCCCTAGCCCCCTGCCTCCCAGCCACCCTTAGTTCGTTTCGTGAGTCTAGGAGTCTCATGGTTTGTCTCCCTCCCCATTCCTTCCTGTTTCATTTCTCTCCCCTACCCTCCCAAAAACCCCCACCTTGACTCTCAAATTCTTCATATCAGAGAGATCATGTGATACTTTTCTTTCTCTGACTGACTTATTTCGCTTAGCATAATACCTTCCAGTTCCATCCATGTCGTTGCAAATGGCCAGATTTCATTTCTCTTCCTGGCTGCATAGTATTCCATTGTATATACATACCACCTCTTCTTTATCCATCATCTGTTGATGACATCTAGGTTCTTTCCATAATTAGGCTATTGTGGACATTGCTGCTATAAACATTCCAATGCATGTGCCCCTTCGGATTGCTACATTTGTATCTTTAGGGTAAATACCCAGTAGTGTGATTGCTGGTCACAGGGTAGCTCTATTTTCAACTTTTTGAGGAACCTCCATACTGTTTTCCAGAGTGCCTGTACCAGCTTGCATTCCCACCAACAGTGTAGGAGGGTTCCCCTTTCTCCACATCTTGCCAACATCTGTCATTTCTTGACTTGCTAATTTTAGCCATTCTGACTGGTGTGAGGTGGTATCTCACGGTGGTTTTGATTTGTATTTCTCTGATGCTGAGTGATGTGGAGAACTTTTTCATGTGTCTGTTGGCCATTTGGATGTTCTCTTGGCAGAAGTGTCTGTTCAATCTTCTGTCCATTTCTTGATTGGATTTTTTGTTTTTTGGGTGTTGAGTTTGAGAAGTTCTTTATAGATTTTCGATACTAGCCCTTTATCTGATATGTCATTTGTGAATATCTTCTCCCATTCCGTCAGTTGTCTTTTGGTTATATTGACTGTTTCCTTTGCTGTGCAAAAGCTTTTGATCTTGATGAAGTCCCAATAGTTCATTTTTGCCCTTGCTTCCCTTGCCTTTGGAAATGTATCTAGGAAGAATTTGCTGCAGCTGAGGTTGAAGAGATCTCTACCTGTGTTCCCCTCCAAGATTTTGAGGGAGTCCTGTCTTATATAGAGGTCTTTGATCCATTTCGAGTCTACTTTTGGGTGTGTTGTAAGGAAATGGTCCAGTTTCATTCTTCTGCATGTGGCTGTCCAGTTTTCCCAACACCATTTGTTGAAAAGACTGTCTTTTTTCCACAGGATATTCTTTCCTGCCTTGTCGAATATTAGTTGAGCATAGAGTTGGGGGTCCATTTCTGAGTTCTCTATTCTGTTCCATTGATCTATGATGAATAATCCTTTTAATGTACTGTTGGATCCTCTTGGCTAGTATTTTGGTGAGAATTTTTACATCGATGTTCATCAAGGACATTGGTCTGTAATTCTCCTTTTGATGGGGTCTTTGTCTGGTTTTGGGATCAAGGTGATGCTAATTTTAAAATAAATAAAATTAGTTTGGAAGTTTCCCTTCCATTTCTATTTTTTGGAACAATTTCTGAAGAATAGGTATTAATTCTTCTTTAAATGTTTGGTAGAATTCCCCTGGGAAGCCATCTGGCCCTGAACTTTTGTTTGATGGGAGATCTTTGATGACTGCTTCAATTTCCTTACTGCCTATGGGTCGGTTCAGGTTTTCTGTTTCTTCCTGGTTCAGTTTTGGGAGTTTGTGTGTCTCTAGGAATGTGTCCATTTCTTCCAGATTGTGTAATTTGCTGGCGTGTAATTTGCTGGCATATAATTGCTCATAATATATTCTTATAATTGTTTGTATTTCTTTGGTGTTGGTTGTGATTTCTCCTTTTTCATTTATGATTTTATTAATTTGCGTCCTTTCTCTTTTGATAAGTCTGACCAAGGATTTATAAATTTTATTAATTCTTTCAAAGAACCACCTCCTAGTTTTGTTGATTTCTTCTACTGTTCTTTTGGTTTCTATTTCATTGATTTCTGCTCTGATCTTTATTATTTCTCTTCTTCTGCTGGGTTTGGGCTTTCTTTGTTGTTCTTTCTCCAGCTCCTTTAGGTGTAGCATTAAGTTGTGTATTTGAGATCTCTCTTGTTTCTTGAGAAAGGCTTGCATTGCTATATACTTTCTTCTCAGGACTGCCTTTGCTGTGTCCCAAAGATTTTAAACTGTTGTGTTTTCATTTTCATTTGTTTCCATGAATTTTTTAAGTTCTTCTTTAATTTCCTTGTTAACCCATTCATTCTTCAGTAGGATGCTCTTTAGCCTCCATGTATTTGAGTTCTTTCCAACTTTCCTCTTGTGATTGAGTTCTAGTTTCATGCCACTGTGGTCTGAAAATAGGCAGGGAATGATCCCAATCTTTTGGTACCATTTGAGATCTGATTTGTGTCCCAGGATGCGATCTATTCTGGAGAATGTTCCATGTGCGCTCGAGAGGAATGTGTTCCGATGCTTTGGGATGGAATGGTCTGAATATATCTGTGATGTCCATCTGGTCCATTGTGTCATTTAGAAGCTTTATTTCCTTGTTGATCTTTTGCTTAGATGATCTGTCCATTTCGGT
Source organism: Procyon lotor (assembly GCA_028646535.1). Classification (NCBI taxonomy): domain Eukaryota; kingdom Metazoa; phylum Chordata; class Mammalia; order Carnivora; family Procyonidae; genus Procyon; species Procyon lotor. Next base: position 63,845,476 of record CM053613.1, read on the forward strand.
GAGGGGGGTATTAAAGTCCCCCACTATTATTGTATTATTGTTGATGTGTTTCTTTGACTTTGTTATAAATTGGTTTATATAATTGGGTGCTCCCATTTTAGGGGAATAGATATTTACAAGTGTTAGCCTTCTTGTTGGACAGTCCCTTTCAGTATGATATAGTGTCCTTCCTCATCTCTTATTGTAGTCTTTGGCTTAAAAGCTAATTTATCTGATATAAGAATTGCCACCCCAGCTTTCTTTTGATGTCCATTAGCATGGAAAATTATTTTCCACCCCCTCACTTTAAATCTGGAGGTGTCTTTGGGTCTAAGATGAGTTTCTTGTAGACAGCATATTGATGGGTCTTTTTTTGTTTTGTTTTTTTTTGGGGGGGTCTTGTTTTTTTATCCATTCTGATACTCTGTGTCTTTGATTGGGACAAATAACCCATTTACATTCAGGGTCACTATTGACTGATATGAATTTAGTTCCATTCTATTGCCTTTAGGTGACTGTTAACTGTGTATTGTCTCTGTTCCTTCCTGGTCTGTTAGGCTCTCTCTTTGCTTAGAGGACACCTTTCAATATTTCCTGTAGGACTGGTTTGGTGTTTGCAAATTCTTTCAGGTTTTGTTTGTCCTGGAAGCTTTTTCTCTCTCCCTCTATTTTCAGTGAAAGCCTAGCTGGATATAGTATTCTTGGCTGCATATTTTTCTCATGTAGTGCTCTGAATATATCCTGCCAGTCCTTTCTGGCATGCCAAGTCTCTGTGGAGAGGTCTGCTGTTAATCTAACATTTTTGCCTTTTTATGTTACAGATTTCTTATCCTGAGCTGCTTTCAAGATTTTCTCTTTGTCACTGAGACTTGTAAGTTTTACTATTAGATGATGGGGTGTAGACCTGTTTTTATTTATTTTGAGGGGGATTCTCAGTGCCTCCTGGATTTTGATGCTTGTTCCCTTTGCCAGATTAGGGAAATTCTCTACAATAATTTTCTCCAATATACCTTCTACCCCTGTCTCTCTTTCTTCTTC
>CM053613.1:63846592-63905562 GCA_028646535.1 Procyon lotor
TCTCTCTTTCTTCTTCTTCTGGGATCCCAATTATTCTAATATTGTTGTGTTTTATGGTATCACTTATCTCTCAAATTCTCCCCTTATGTTCCAGTAGTTGTTTGTCTCTCTTTTTATCAGCTTCTTTATTCTCTTCATTTGGTCTTCTATATCGCTGGTTATTTCTTTGGCCTCATTTATTCTAGCAGTGAGAACCTCCATTTTTAATTGTACCTCTTTAATAGCTTTTTTAATTTCAACTTGGTTAGATTTTATTTGTTTTATTTCTACAGAAAGGGATTTTTTTTTTTCCCCGAACGGAATTCTCTTATATCTTCTATGCTATTTTCGACCCCTGCTAGCATCTTGATAACTGTCATTTTGAACTCTATTTCTGACATATTACTAATGTCCGCATTGACTAGGTGACTATGATGGCTAGATGACTCTAGCCATTGGTACTGTCTCTTCTATTTTTTGTGGTGAGTTCTTCCACCTCGTCATTTTATCAAGGTAAGAGTAGATGAGTGAGAGAAAAGTACTCTGGAATTCCACAGTTTTCACTGATTAATTAACTAGGTCTTGGGTATATATTCTTGCTGATCTTCTGGGGGAGGGGCCCGTTGCCGTGGTTCTCAAATTTCTTTGCCTGAGGCAGAATTGCACCCCCCCTTGCCAGGGGATAGGCCAAGCTCTTTGCTCAGTTTGCTTTCGAGAGTCTTTGTTCCCTGAGTACTTTCCATACCGCCCTGGAGGCCAGGAATGAAAATGTCAGCCTCCCAGTTTCTGGCCCAGAGGAGCCGAGTACTGGGCACTGCACTCCTCCGCATGCCTTCAGAGGTAAGTGGTCAATCACTTCCATCTCCCTTGTCTGAGGCCCGTGTTTTGTGTTCAGCTAGCCCGTGGTGGAGCACCTCTATCTGTGGTGTGCAGCCCTGTCCCAGCATATTCTTGATGCGCACTCCCGCACGCTCCTCCCGGAGGAGGAAGGCTTGGGTGTCTCTGGAGCTGCCTCCCGTGGGGTCCCCACTTGAAGTGCAACAGCCCGACCGTTTATCAGTTCATATAGTTCAAGGTAATTCTAAGTGGGCACAGTGTTGCCCAGCTCCTTCTCTGCTGCTGGCTTCTCCATCCCAATACCTGGGAGCTCTGCCTCTCTCAGGCTCCTTTGGTCCCTCAGTGACCCCACGGGTCCTAAAACCACACTGTTCCTTTGAGGCCTGAACTCCCGCTTAGCCTCCGCAGCGATGTACCTCAGTGGAGCAGACTAAAACTTCCGATTTTGTGCTCCGAGTCTCTGTGGCTTCTGGGAGCTGGCCCTGCCCCCCCGGGGTCTCTCTTCCCATCACTTTGGATTCACTTTTTCCACACGTCCTACCTTTCGGAAAGTGGTCAATTTTCTGCTCCTATAATTGCTGTTCTTATTCTCTTCTCTCTCCTGTTGTGTTTGCTAGCTTTTAGAATGATTTGGTGCCTATCTAGCTGAACTTCTGGGATCCAATGCTATCTCTGCCTCCTACACCTCTGCCATCTTGCCCGCTTCTCTTCTGTTTTTTCTGTGAAATCATGGGGGTCTCTTGCCTTACCCTGTCTTCACGCTTCAGTGGTGGCCACCGATCCCCCTCAGCTCCCGGGACTCCACCTAGAGCCTCCAGGAGCAACAGGCTCCAGCTGGAATCCACTCCGGGCAATGGCCAAGGAACCAGACTACTGGGAATGCTGCCTGCAGTGCTGCCAGTCGCTGGACCCACCATGTGCTTGACAGGCGAGCGAACTGCCTTTTCTTTTTATACCTCTTAGTACCATTGTTGCAAATCAAGGTAAAGTCAGTGTGCCATTTGTTGTTATAGTTTTAGGTCCTCCGTATCTGTTTATCTCTTCATTACTACAGCCAACTTCTTGGTCAAAGCTTTTATAATCTTGAGTCTCAGTTATTACAGTTATTTCTTACTGGTTTTCTTTATTCTAATTCATTCATTCTACCACAGGTATTTTTTTTTCCTTAAGTATTTCTCTTTATATTAACTTCTACTGCCCTCCTCCTAGCTAGCAACATTCTCCACTATTCACAGATTTTCCTTTACAAAACCTCCCCTCCACAGTAGTCAGACATGATATCTATATAAACTTGACTTCTTGCCAAAAATATAAAGGTAAGCTCTGATTTTCTGAAGCTACCCATTGTATTTCATACCCTGTCTCCAATGATTAGCTTAAGAATGAATACTTAACACTGTAGGAAAGAATGAAATGTCAGGAGTTTTTAGGTCTTCTGGAGAAAAATGTTTCTTTTTTCCTTGCAGGGAAGTGAAAGAAATATGATTTTTCTTACTGTGGACATTACAGTGACAGTGTGTGGTCTGAAACCATTGCAGCCATTTTTTGTTTGTCTGTTTGTTTGTTATCAGGGGAACTAATTTTAGGATGAAACTGACATGGTGGAATGAGTAGAGCCAAGGATGGAACTTTAATCAGTATAACAAACTTCCAATGATGCCATGATTAAAGCCAATCCTACCTCTGATGTTTGAAATCACACAAGCCAATAAATTCCCTGTTTGGCTTAAAGCAGTATTGACTTTCTGCCTTCCTTCCCTATCAAAAGCATTTTATCAGATAGGATATTTTTGTCAATCATACAACATCAAAAATTTTCCAACTTTGCTTTGAATTCTGTTTCTACTAAGATAGTTAATACTCAATATTCCAAAATCTGAAGTTGGATGACTACCTAGTAATTCATGTTTCTCTTGAATTTTTAACAAAATATTAAACCTACTCAGTATCAATATTGTCATATCAAATTCTTATGGGAGAGGTTGGCAAAAATATTCTAACAGCTAGTTAATCCCTGGTGGAAAAGTTAAGTCAACCCAGTCCTGATATTTATTTGACACACTTGCCATAATTCTTTTTGTTGGCAATGACATTTTTTTAGTTTTATTGAGATTTAATAGATATATAACATCAGATAAGTTTGGGGTACACTGCATGCAGATTTGATATATGTATATACTGTGAAATGATTACCACCATGAGTTTAATTAACATCCATCATTCACATGGTTACATTTTTGATTTATGTGATGAGAACTTTTAAGGGTTATTGTGTTAGAAACTTTCAAATATCCAACAGAGTATCTTTAACTATGGTCTCCATGCTATACATTACATGCCCAGAACTTTTTTATCTTATAACTGGAAGTCTGTAACTTTTGGTTGCCTTTATTTACCCTCCTAGCAACAACCAATCTGTTCTCTGTTTCTATAAGTTTGGGGTTGTTTTTTTTTTAATTATTATTCTTTTTATAAATGAAATCATACAGTATGTGTCTTTCTATTTCTAATTTATTTCACTTAGTATAATGTCTTCAGGTTTCATCTATTTTGTCACAAATGGCAGAGAGAAATAGAGAGAGAGCACAAGCAAATTTTCTTGTTCCATTTGTCCATCAATGGACACTTAGATCTTTTCAGGTCTTGGCTGTTGTAAATAATGCTGTAATGAACATAGGTGCATATATCTCTTCAAGGTAGTAATTTTGTTTCCTTATGATATATACCCAGAAGTGGAATTACTGGATCATATGGTAGTTCTATTTTTAATTTTTTGGGGGAATCTCCACACTGTTTTCCATACTAGCTGTACCAATTTATATCCCAAACAACAGTGTACAAGTGTTCCCTTTTCTCCACATCCTCACCAGTATTTGTTATCTCTTGTCTTTTTGATTATAGTCACTCTGGTGTGAGATGGTATGTGATAGTGGTTATGATTTGTATTACCTTAATGATTAGTGATGTTGAGTACCTTCTCATGTACCTGTTGCTTACCTGTATGTGTGCTTTGGAAAAATGTTATCTAGGTTCTTTGTCCATTTTTTTTTCCTTTTTTAGTTTTTATTTTAATTCCAGTTAGTTAACATACAGTGTTATCTTAGTTTCAGGAGTACAATATAGTGATTCGACAATTCCATAGATCACCAGATGTTTATCACAAGAAGTACATTCCTTAATCCCCATTACCTGTTTAAACATAACCCCACCCTACTCCCCTCTGGTAACTATCAGTTCTTTCATTCTCAGAGTCTGTTTCTTGATTTGCCTCCTCTCTCCCCTTTCCCATTTCCTTAATTGTTTTGTTTCTTAAATTCTACCTATGAGTGAAATCATACGGTATTTGCTTTCTCTGACAGACTTATTTTGCTTAGCATTATACTCTCTGGCTTCATGCATGTCCTTGCAAATGGCAAGATTCATTCTTTGTGGCTGAATAACATTATACACACACACACACACAGACACATCACACTTTCTTTATCATCAATCAGGGCACATTTGGGCTGCCTCCACATGTTGGCTGCAGTAAACATTGGGGTACATGTATCTCTTTGAAATTGTGTTTTTGTATTCTTTGGGTAAATACCCAGCAATGCAATTGCTGGTTCATGGAATCATTCTATTTTTAACTTTTTTGAGGAAACTCTATACTGTCTTCCAATGTGGCTGCACCAGTTTGCATTGCCACCAACAGTGCACAAGTGTTCCTTTTTCTCCACATACTGGTTAACACACGTTCTTTCTTGTGTTGTTGATTTTAGCCATTCTGACAGGTGTAAAATGATATATCATTGTAATTTGATTTACAATTCTCAGATGGCAACCGATAATGAACATTTTTTCATGAGACTGTTGGCCACATGGATGTCTTCTTCAGTGGAATGTCTATTCATGTTTTCTACCCATTTTTTTAGCTGGATTATTTGTTTTTTGGGTATTGAATGTTATAACTTCTTTATATACTTTTGATACTAACCTTTTATCAGATACATCATTTGCAAATATCTTCTCCCATTCTATGAGTTAACTTTTAGTTTTGTTTGTTTGTTTGTTTCCTTTGCTGTGCAGAAGTTTTTCCTTTTGATATAGTCCCAATAATTTATTTTTGCTTTTGTTTCCCTTACCTTAGGGGACCTATCCAGAAAAAAAGCTGCTATGGTTGATGACAGAGAAGTTACTACCTGTGCTCTCTTCTAGGATTTGTAGGGTTTCAATCTCACGTTTAGGTTTTTAAAGCATTTTGAATTTATTTTTATGTATGCTGTAAGAAAGCGGTCCAGTTCCTTTCTTTTGCATGTAGCTGTTCAGTTTACTGTCTTTTTTCCATTGAATAGTCTTTCCTGTTTTGTCTGTCAAAGATTAATCGACCATATAGTTATGTGTTTATTGCTGGGTTTTCTATTCTGTTCCATTGATCAATGTGTCTATTTTTGTGCCAGTACCATACTTTTTTGATCACTACAGATTTGTAATATAACTTGAAGACTGGGATTGTGATTCTTCCAGTTTCACTTTTGTTTTTCAAGATACTTTTACTATTTGGGGTCTTTTGTAGTTCCATATGAATTTTAGAATTGTTTTTTCTAATTATGTGGAAAATGCTGTTGGTATTTTGATGGGGATTGCATTACATGTATAGGCTGCTTTGGAAGTATACACATTTTAACAATATTTGTTTTTCCAATCGATAAGCATGGAATGTCTTTTCATTTCTTTGTGTCACTTTAATTTCTTTCATCTATGTTGTAAAACTATAAAGTTTTCAGAGTAAAGATCTTTCACCTCTTTGGTTAGGTTTATTTCTAGGTATTTTATTGTTTTTGGTGCAATTGTAAATGGGGTTGATTCCTTGATTTCTCTTTCTGCTGCCTCATTATGGATGTATGGAAACAAATATCTAACTATAATTTTTTTTTTAAAGATTTTATTTATTTGACAGAGAGAAACATATCGAGAGAGGGAACACAAGCAGAGGGAATGGTAGCAGGAGAAGCAGGATTCTTGCCAAGCAGGGAGCCCGATGCCGGGCTCGATCCCAGGACCCTGGGATCATGACCTGAGCTGAAGGCAGACGCTTAACACCTGAGCCACCCAGGTGCCCCTCTAACTATAATTTTTATCTTGCAAATTTATTGAATTTATCAGTTCTAGCAATTTTGAGGGGGAGTCTTTGAGGTTTTTTATATATAGTATCATGTGATCTGTAAATACTGAAAATTTGATGTAATCCTTATCAATCTGTATACTTTTTATTTTTGTTGTCTGATTGCTGTGGCTAGAACTTTTAGTACTATGTTGAAAAAAAAAGAAAAGAAAATTGTAAGAGTGGACATCCTGTGTCGTTCCTGACCTTAGAGGAATTGTTCCGTTTTTCCCCATTGAGGACAATGATAGCTCTGGTGTTTTCATAAATGGTCTTCTTTGTGTTGAGGTATGTCCCCTCAAAACATACTTTGTTGAGGTTTTTTTTTTTTTTAACCATAAACAGATGCTGCTTTGTCAAATGCTATTTTGCATCTATTGAAATGATCATATGGTTCATATACTTTCTCTTCTTGATGTGATGTAACACAGTGATTCCTTTGCAAATATTGAACCACCTTTGCCACCCAGGAATAATTCTACTTGATCCAGGATGAATACATTTTTAATGTATTTGATTGCCAGTATTTTCTTGAGAATTTTTACATCGCTCAGGGATACTGGTCTATAGTTCTCTTTTTCACTGAAGTCTTTATCTGGTTTTGATTTCAGGGTAATGCTGGCCTAATAGAATGAATTTGGAAGTTTTCCTTCCTGTTCTATTTTTTGGGAGAGTTTCACCAGAATAATACTAATTCTTCTTTAAATGTTTGGTAGATTTCACCCCTGAAGCCATCTAGTCCCAGACTTCTGTTTGTTGGGAGTTTTTAAGTTACAAATTTAATTTCTTGGCTGGTTATCAGTTTGTTTGAATGTTCTATTTCTTCTTATTTTAGTTTTGGTAGATTATATGTTTCTAGGAATTTACCAATTTCTTCCAGGTTGTTTGATTTGTTAGCATATGGTTTTCCATAATATTCTCTATATTCCTTTGTATTTCTTTTTTAAAATATTTTATTTATTTATTTGAGAGAGAGAGAACCTGTGAGTGAGGGGAGGGGCAAAGTGGGAAGGAGAGGGACAAGCAGACTCCATGCTGAGCATAGGGCCCAACAAGGGCCTCTATCTCACCACCCTGATATTATGACTTGAACAGAAACCAAGAGCCAGACACTCAATCACCTGAGCCACCCAGGTACCTCGATAATCCTTTGTATTTCTGTGATGTTGGTTATTTCTCTTCTCATTTGATATTTTATTAATTTGAGTCCATTCTTTATTTTTCATGATAAGTCTGGCTAGAAGTTCATCAATTTTATTGATTTTTTTCAAAGAACTGACTTCTGGTTTTATTCACCTGTTCTATTGTTTTTGTTTTGTCTTAGTTTCTATATCATTTATTTCTACTCTAATTTTTATTATTTTCTTTCTTGTGCTGGTTTTAGGTCTTATTTGTTGTTCTTTTTCTAGCTCCTTTAAGTGTAAAGTTTAGTTGCTTATTTGAGATTTTTATTGCTTTTTAAGGCAAGCCTGTATTACAATACACTTTCTTCTTAGGTCTGCTTTTGCTGTATCCCAAATGTTTTGGACTGTTGTGTTTTCATTTTCATTTGTTTCCATGTACTTTCTAAATTTCTTATTGTATTCCTTGGTTGACTCATTCATTGGTTAGTAACAATGCTATTTAACCTCCATGTATTTTGATCTTTCCAGATTTTTTCTTGTGGTTGACCTCTAGTTGCATAGCATTGTGTTCAGAAAAGGTGCATGAAATGACTTTGCTCTTCCTAGATTTGTTGAGACTTGTTTTGCAGGCTGTGATCTGTTCTGAAGAATGTTCCATGTGAACTTGAAAACGATGTGTATTCTGCTGTCTTAGGATGGGATGCTCTAAATATATCCATTAAGTATATTTGGTCCAGTATGTCACTCAAAGCCATTGTTTTCTTATTGATTTTCTGTTTAGAAAATCATTGATGTAAGGTGGGGTGTTAAATTCTCCTACTAGTATTGTAATATTATTGCTTAGTTCCTTTATATTCGTTATTAACTGTTTTATGTGTTTAGGTGCTTCTATTTTGGGTGCATAAATATTTACAATTGTTATGTCTTCTTATTGTATTGTCTCCTTTATTATTATATAATGTTCTTCTTTGTCTCTTGTTATAATCTTTTTTTTTTTAGATTTTTTAAAATTTATTTATCAGAGAGAGAGAGAGAGAACACAAGCAGGCAAAGACAGAGGGTGAACCAGGCTCCCTGCTGAGCAAGGAGCCTGATATGGGACTCGATCCCAGGACCCTGGGATCATGACCCAAGCTGAAGGCAGCTGCTTAACCAACTGAGCCACCCAGGTGTCCCTCTTGTTATAATCTTTGATTTAAAGTTTACTTTGTCTAAGTATTGCTATCCAGATTTCTTTTGACATCCATTTGCATGATAAATATTTCTCCATCCCCTCACTTTCAATCTACAGATGTCTTTAGGTCTAAAATGAGTCTTTTATAGGTATCATATAGATGGAGCTTTTTTTTTTTTAAATCCATTCTGTCACTTTATGTCTTTTGGTTGGAGCTTTTAGTCCATTTACATTAAAAGTTATTTTTGAAAGATATGTATTTTTTTGTCATTTTATTATTTGTCTTGTGGTTGTTTATAAGATTGTCTCTGCTCTTTTCTTGTCTTTCTCCTTTTCATGGTTTGCTAATTTTCTTTAGTGACATATATGGATTTCTTTCTCTTTATTCTTTGCTTACATATTAGTGGTGTTTGATATATGGTTGCCATTATGTTTGCATATAACTTTTTCTGCATGTAACAGTCTATATTAAGTTGATAGTCATTTAAGTCTGAAATTATTCTTTACTCCTCTCTTCCCCATGTTTTGGGGATATGTGTCATTTTTTCAGCTTTTTCTTTTGTGAGTTCCTTGAGTCAGTTTTTACAGAAATATTAATTTTTACTGCCTTTATGTTTCCTAAATTTTTACTGTGACTTTTGCTCTTTTTTCCAAAAAGTCCCCTTTAACATTTCCTATAGGGCTGATTTATTGGTCATGAAATCCTTCCTTTCTTGTTTGTCTATGAAACTCTTTATCTCTCCTTCTATTCTGAATGCTAGCCTTGCTAAATATAATATTCTTGGCTGCAAGATTTTCCCATTCAGCACTTTGAATATATCATTTCTGGCTTAGAAAGTTTCTAGTGAGAAATCCCCTGCTAGTTTTATAGTCTTATAGGTTTTCCCTTGTAAGTTGCTGTTTTCTTTGTCTTAGTGCTTTTATTTTTTTTTCTTTATCACTATACTTTGCTAACTTAATTACAACATATCTTGGCGTGAATAAGCTTTTGTTGATTTTTATGGGAGTTCTTTGCCTCCTATAGCTGGATATCTATTTCCTTCCTCCAGATCAGGGAAGTTTTTGGCTATTTTCTCTTCAAATAAATTTTCTTCCCCCTTTTCTATCTTCTTCTTCTTGGACTCCCATAATGCAAGCATTATAATATTTGATGGAGTCACTGAGTTCCTTAAGTCTATTCCAATTTTTCATAGTTCTTTTTTCTCTTTTGTCCAGTTTGCTTACTTTCCATTAGTCTGTCTTTAGGTCATTAATTCATTCCTGTGCTTCTTTCAGCCTGCTATTCATTCCATCAAATATGTTTCTCATTTCATTTTTTGAGTCAATTAGTTCTACCATCTAATTCCTTATCTCTGTGTGTAAGGGTCTCATTCATATATACCACTCTTTTCTCAAGTCGAGTGATCATTACTTTAAATTCCTTATCAGGAATGCAACTTTATACCTATTTCACTTAGATCTCTGGCCATGGCCTGTCCTGTTTTTTCATTCAGGATAAATTTCTTTCTTTTCATTTTGTTTAAGTCTCTGTCCCTGTTTCTTCATGTTTAGGAAGTCAGCTATGTCTCTTGTTCTTGAGGGTAATGGCCTGTGAAAAGGAGGTCCTCTACTTCACTGCCATATAGTTCCCTGTTCCCCGGGGCCTGGCACTTCTGGGAGTGTCTCCCATGTGTGTTGCATGTGCTCTATTGTTTTGTACGGCCACTTTATCCTTCTAAATAGTCACCTAAAGAGTCTCTCCTTGCCTGTTGTGGGCAGTGTTTGGTCCCTGGCCTGATTGTGAACCTTTTATCTAGGTGTGCTCTGGTCTGTTTGTGAAAAAAGACCTGTCACCTCTGTTGCCAGAACTGAAGCTCTACAAAACTTGTTGGGAGACATCATGTGGACAGATATTTGGGCTCATCTTCAAGGGGATGGAGCTTGACATGCTGGGACTGAAGCAAGTGTAACTGGGAGGGGAAGTTCTACCTAAGTGTGGTGGGACAAGGCTTGGTGTAAGCAAATTAAGTAGTGAGTATCTATGCTGTGCTGGTTCCCACAGCTTTGCTTTCGTTACTATATCCCAAATATCACTGCCAACACCAAAGTCAAGGATTTTTGTCTCTACATTTTTTTCTAAGTATCAGAAGCATTTCTATACACTACAATAAATTATCTGAAAAAGGAATAAATAAATAATACCATTTACACCTGTATCAAAAACAATAAAATATTTATGAATAAATTTAACCAGGAAGATGAAAAATCTATATACAGATACTGAGTTTTTGATAACAAAAAATTGGAGAAGACACAAATAAATGGAAAATTATCTGATGATCATGGATTGAAAGAATTAATATTGCTAAAATTTCTTTACTACCCAAAGTGATCTATATATTAAATGCAATGTCTATTAAGATTTAAAAAAAATGGAAAAGAAGGTTATTGTGACTTAATGTCCTCACTGAGTTGAAGAACAGTGTGTGTGTGTGTGTGTGTGTGTGTGTGTGTGTGTGTGACCAATTCAGAGGTGACAATAGCATTACTGGATAAGTTTATTAATGTATCTGAAGGCCAAACTGTCATAAAAAAAAATCAAAGACGTCATTGTTTGATCTTATGTCCAAAACCTAAGTTTGTTCACATGCGGTAATAGTAAGTCGAAGCATTTAACTTCTCTTTTCAGTCACTCAATTAATACTAGTGGTACCTTCTTAAAAGTATTATAAAACTAACTTGTTCATTGTAATTATAGATAAAAAAATAAATGAAGTTACCTGAAGAGTTTAAAATGGAAAAAAGAAAATCCTTCAATTCACAACTCTTATTATTACTTTCCAGATACTTTGGCTTTTTTTCAGGAAATTGCTTATGCATACATGAAATTATACACATATACGTTCCCTTTCATTCAATATTTCTCTCATTACATATTCCTTTTTTAAGTATTTCATTTATTTATTTGACAGAGAGAGAGAGAGAGATCACAAGTAGGCAGAGAGGTAGGCAGAGAGGGGGAAGCAGTGAAGGTTTCAAACCCTGAGATCATGACCTGAGCTGAAGGCAGAGGCTTTAACCCACTGAGCCACCCAGGCAACCTTACATTTTCTTTCTCTTTTTTTCTTTCTTTCCTTTGTTTCATATAAATTCTGTGTGAAACATACTATAAGAATATATTTGGGATAGAGTCTGAATCAATGCATATCATTTTTAATGATTATCTATATTCTGTAGTATATAAATACCACAGCTTGTTTATTATTTATTTAAGCATATTTTTGTTATTTCCAGAATTGTTTTCATATCAACATAATGTCAATGAATAATTCCCACTTACAAGTGTCTTTTACACTTATGCTACTCTATTTTTGTGTAGATTACTGAGCTGAAATTGTCAGTATATGTATGCATTTTATATATGTGTATGCATAACATACATATTCTCCATTTTTGTGTGGATGTGTGTGCATATGTGATTGTGTGTATGTATACATACATATGTGAACACACTCATGCATATACAAACACGGTTCTCCTATGATGTTCATCGATTTGAAAGTAGAAGTTCCCTGTTGAATCTTTTATTTAGCTGGATTATAACTGGAGCACTCAGTGACAAGCTTCTCCTCAGCAATATGCTTTTTGAATAATGATTGTTCTCATGCTCCTTCATGAAATGAATGAGGTCCAGGTCAAGTCAATTATGGAAGGGGAAAACATTGAAATTAATGCACATTACTCAGAATACACTTAAATAACCCTAGATTTGTTTAACTAGCACTTAATTTAAAAAAAAAAACCTTGAAATCTTACTTCCTGAATTAGTCCTTTTCCAACTAAGAAAACCTGAAATGTAGATGCAGCCTTCCAGAAACCACTGACAAAGCAATACATCCTCCTGGTATCTAACAAAACAATGCAGTTGCAAAATAACTGATTCGCATTTTCAAAAGCAAGGGGTCCCATTCTTAGATCAACAAAAATTTCTGAGTTTTATAGGCAGGTAAAAAGTATTCTTATTACCAAGAAAATCAGTAATTCAATCACTCATTTAATCATCCACTTGGCAAGCATTTTTAGTGTGTTGTTTCTAGAAGAGTTGCTATCATCCTTCCTTTAAAATAAGGTCCACCTATCTCTGGCTCTTTGACTATGGATATTTTACTCAAGTTCTCAGAGATAAGACCCTTATCTATATATTAGTATATATCAAGAAAACAGATAAAAGGCCTGATGGATAGGGACATGGTAATTATTCTGATCTCTTCCTTTATATCACTTATCAGAGTAAATGATTGTCCTAATAATCTGCTCTTTAGCTAGGGATCCCTACTTTAGAAGTATCCATAGATACAATATTGATGTCCATTCTGAAATGGCTCATTCATAGTTTAATCTACAAATTGCACATGTAGCTACTCTTCCCAGTTTGTAATATTATGCTACCTCACTTTAATCTTCCCTCTATACTTCTATATATACAACAGGAGATCCAATTATATTTTGTTGTCCATTGTTAACAACCATGTTTGATGGTTTTCATAAGCAATCTATGTCCTAGAGAGTGAAAAGTGGTACATGCTGTAATGTTCTTATTTTTACCTCATTTTTATTTCTTTAGAACTCTGCTTTTTAAAAATTTGCCATTCTTTCTTGTAATATCCTATTATTTCTCTTAAACAAAAGTACGATTCTGCCTTAGGCATCTTATCTTCTTATCTTCTCAATCCATACACCTTCCTAATGGTGAACAAAGATACACATATATATATAGATAGATATATCTATCTATATATATATCCTATTTTGCATCTCCAACAGTATTTGCCAAAATTACTTCTAGCTCATCCGTCCATTATTTAACGCATCATCTCCTTCTCCCTAAAATTGGTTCTTCGACCTTCAGTTCACATTTCAGTGAATGACACTGAAGTGTTCTCTGATGGCAAACATGGGAAATTGGGAATCACCTTGCATTCCCTTTCTCTGATTTTTTTTTAAGATTTTATTTATTTATTTGACAGAAAGAGATAGATCACAAGTAGGCAGAGAGGCAGGCAGAGAAAGAAGAGGAAGCAGGCTCCCTGCTGAGCAGAGAGCCCGATGTGGGGCTTGATCCCAGGACCCTGAGATCATGACCTGAGCTGAAGACAGAAGCTTTAACCCACTGAGCCACCCAGGCGCCCCTCTGATTTTTTTTTTATATATTGAGAAATTATTTAACACTGTCAAGTTCACATCTCAAATAACTATTATCTATCCTGTCTTCTCTATTTTTATGTCTAGCACTTTTTTTCAAGTCCTCTTCAATTTTTACCTGGAATTTAGCAAATATGGCTCTTACCAAGGTTATGACATACATATTCCTTCATAATCTTTCCTCTGTATAACTCTCCACCTTCCCCCCTCATAGCTTTCATTCTTTCAATGTATTTTATTATTTAACACCTGCAGTTATATAACACCTGCAGTGTTAGCACATGAAGCATGTGGGGAAAACCTGAATGCTGTCACCCCTTTGGTTTGCCAAAGCTGACTGATTCATTTTTATGCATTGCTACACAAGCATGAATATTTATTCCCAAAAATCACGATGATTTATCCAGGTAAAAGAAGGTGATTTACCTGTTAAGGTTATGCTAGGATCCCCAGCCTCCAAAGCTCATGCCTGTCTTATACACCTAACAGCTATTCATCCTCCAAGGTTCAATTCACACATAATCTGATCACATCCAGGAGGCTTTCCAAGATTCTAGAAGTTTGAAATAAGACTCTTGATGTGTCCTGAGGCAGTGTTAGATATTACAAAGTTGTTGATTTGTCTTTCCCCTTTGCTAAACTGTAAGCTGCTAAAGGATAGAAACTAGATCTTTTATTTTTTCTTCAGCCTCTACTAATATTGTGCTGGGCATACAATGGATAATTGAGATGTAGACAAACAAATAAATAGATCAAGATATATCATATATGTGTGTATATATATATATATATATACACTTTATATGTATATATGTATCCATATATGAATATATATGGATATATATACTTTACCAAAATCCATTTTAGTTAATAACTTCAATAAATATGAAATAAATTGAGTTAAATTAAGTAATATAAATAGTTTGAATTATAATGCATTTATAACAAAAGACTTAGTGTAATAGGATGATTTATATGTTCCTTTTCTATGTTCATTCTTTGTTTAGTATTTATGTGTTAATTTCTATATTGGCTGTTTGGTTCACAAGTTTTTCTTCACTGACATTCTAGTAAATGAGTTTGATTATAAATCTGTATCAAACAGGGGCTGATCTGGTTTAAGATAATTTTAACACAAGTAAGCAATTAACAGTTTTTAAATCAATTTTTGAAATAATATAATATTTTGATGAAAATAGGTTTAGAAAAGTGTTTTTTTTTACTTGCGCTTCATTTTTCACATATGCTTCAGAAGAAATTAAAAGATGATTGTATAATTGAGGACCCATTAACAATTCAGAAGTCTGCTTCAAGATTTCTACTTTTGTTTTGTATGGAAGTCTCTATTTTGAAATGAACTTTGAATTTTAAGCAGGAAGTTACTGTGAGATCAAATAAATTCTTGGGAAGGCAATATTTAAGCTCCAAATGAAAGATTCTCTGCTTAGTGATACTTTTCTTTGCTGTCTCCATAAACTTAACCACTTATTGCAAGGGATTTCTTTGACATTGAGATTGGATTTTAGTTAGTTGCCTTTGATGCTGCTTTCTTTAATCAACCATGAACTCTTTGAGTGCAGGGAATACAGTTCGTTGATCTCAAAATTCTAAGTGCAAAAGGAAAGACAAAGAATGTAAGAAGCAAGGAAGGAGGCAACAACAAAAAATAATCTCTGAATATTTTTGCAACCACTTAATATATTTTTATCTCAAATCCTATTTCTCCCTTACTGACTTCATTTGGCTCTGTATCTACCAGGATAGCATTCTATCTGTATTTATTTGTATTCTGGTAGTTTTTCTATCTTCACACCCATATTATCTCCTGTTACCCTAAACAGTTCTGTGAACTAGCTGTTTGTAAGGAAGCAGTTGATTTGATTAATTCACATTAAAGACTGGATAACTATTTGCTGTTTTTACATGGTATCTCATTAAAGTTTTAATGTTTAAAAGAAAGACATGCTAACACAAAGCAATGAATCTCATCTTAGCCTGCTCAGGCCATTATAATAAAATATCTTGGACTGTGCAGCTAGAAACAAAAGAAACTTGTTGCTCACAGTTCTGGGGGCTGGAAGTCCAAGAAGAGGGTACCAATATGATCTAGTTCTGATGGAGACCCTCTTTTGGGTTGCAGATTGCCAGCTTCTCATTGTATCCTACATAGTGCAGAAGGGGCTAGGGAGATCTATATGAGGACATTGATGCCTAGCATGAAGACTCTGCTTTTTTAACCTAATCACCTTCTAAAGTCCACACCTCCTGATACTATCACCTTGGCAGTTAGAATTTCAATATATTTGGAATTGGAGAGTATAGCAGAACACAAACATCCAGAACATATCAATCTGTAGAAATTAGCTATGTAATTTTGGGATAAAGTGCTTTGTGATGATCAGTACCTCTTATGTCCTACTCTGATTAGTATTTTCAGAAGTGAGAAAGAGTATGCTAATTTTAGAAGTTAGTATTATGTGGAGAGAATAGAGTTTTGAGAGCTTAAGGGATTTTTTTCAGCATAACTTCTGAATAATTCACTCTGGCCTTTTAAGCACTAGGCCCAAACAGAAAGCTGGCAGAAAGCTTGCTATGCAGGATAAATCCAGATTTGGGGAGATTTTATGGGCCTCCTAGCTGTCTATCTGTTTCTTTATATATTCAAGGCTTGGAGTCTGAAAGATAACACAATTATATGCTTTCCTTCACCCTAAATAATACAGACTTTCCAGTTTGGGGGTTTTAAAAAATATATTATAAAATCTTTGCATTTCTTTAAGCCAGTGAAAGTACAGGCCTCATTGCACTGCTAAAAGATCTTTCCCTTCTCCACAGTTAAAATTTTCTAAGCCTAATCATCAAGGAGCTTTTTACCAGGCTCATGGTCATTGGTCCATAAATGAATGACACTCTCTAGGCCAAGAATTATCTAATAGGCAAGTCCAAATGCTGTATGGGTTACTGTGTGTTCTTTTTACTTTTCAAAGTCATAACAGATCAGGTACAGTGGCTCCTGCTTCCACATCTGAGCTGCTTGACTAAACAGGAGGCAATCCTTCACTTTAGGCTATTGCATAATACATTCCAGCTTGTTGCTTTGAGTATTTTTGACATTTTTAACATTTGTTACTGGTGGTTGATCTCCAATCCTTTGGTCCATGAATCTGAGTGGCATGGCTTGCCCTCATGTTCATCATTCCTTGGTCAGCAAAGTAGTCTGAGAGCCTTGTTCAGGAGCTTGGCCAAAAATGAACATCCCCAAAATAAGTATTTCAATGTTTGTGAATGAATGATTGTGTTTAAAAGTCAAAATGCTGGGGCGCCTGGGTGGCTCAGTGGGTTAAAGCCTCTGCCTTTGGCTCAGGTCATGATCCTAGGGTCCTGGGATTGAGCCCCACATCAGGTCATGATCCTAGGGTCCTGGGATTGAGCCCCACATCAGGCTCTCTGCTCAGTGGGGAGCCTGCTTCCCCCTCTCTCTCTGCCTGCCTCTCTGCCTGCTTGTGATCTCTCTCTCTCTCTCTGTCAAATAAATAAAATATTTTTTAAAAAAGTCAAAATGCTGTCTTTGGATGTGGTGGCACAAGATAGTTTTTCTTTCTTTCTTTTCTTTCTTTCTTTCTTTCTTTCTTTCTTTCTTTCTTTCTTTCTTTCTTTCTTTCTTTCTTTCTTTCTTCTTTCTTCTTTCAAGATTTTATTTCTTTATTTGGCAGAGAGAAAGAGCACAAGCAAGGGGTTAGGGAGAAGCAAGCTCCCAGCTGACCTGGGAGCTGGATACAAGACTCTATCCAGGACCCTGGGATCATGACCTGAGCCAAAGGCAGACGCTTAACTGACTGAGCCACCCAGGCACCCTATTCTTCGGTGTTGTAACCATTTTGTCTTCCCTTTAAAATGGGAATGTTATACAGATTTTTTATACATAAACCCTTTATCTTTTCAAAGTGAGGGCTGGTTTACACTCTTCTCTTGCATCCACCTTTCTAAGTACGACTGCCTCCTATTTACTTACAGTATTCTATGCTGCTATTCATTTCCGATAGATATTTTGCATTTTATTTTTTAAATTTTTAAAAAAGATTTACTTATTTATTTTGAGAGAGAAAGAGAGAGCAAGGGGAGGGGCAGAGGGAGAGAAGAAGAGAATCTCAAGCAAACTCCCCGTTGAGTCTGGAGCCCGATGCAAGGCTCCATCTCAGGACTCTAAGATCATGACCTGAGCCAAAACCAGGAGTTGGATGCTCAACTGACTGAACCACCCAGGGACCCTAATATTTTGTATTTTAAATAATAGTCATTGAAAATGTAAGTAAATACATCAAAAATGAAACTTAGCAATAGTTTTTGTGTAGGAGGATTAAAAGTGTTGTTTTTTCATCTAAGCTTATGTAATGAATGACTTTTTATTTGTAAAAGTATGAATTTTAACATATGAATAAATAAATATGATTATATAAATATTAGTTACAAATGCCATTTTAAAGTCACTTCACTTCATAATAGTTATTCTAGGTATTTACTTGAAGAAAATAAATAGAAAATCCAGCAAAATTATAGGATTATTTGGTATGGTAAAAACTTAAAAAAACAAAATGCTCCAAGATGATGTAATTGATAACACCATAGTAGAGAAATGTCAGGAAATATTCCATGGCCATGGAAAATTGTTTTTAGTGAAAATATCTAACGAGATAAAAAGTGCTATTTATGTAGAAAAGTAGATGAAATGATCATCACATGAAATGATCTAAATTAAGGTTATTCAAATATTTTGATCCCCACATTCATCAGGAAATACATCGTACATATGATACTCATATACACATAAACATAAAAATTTTCAAAACAATAGTTCTACTACTACATATAATACATACTAACATTTTCTTTTTTCTTTCTGTTTTAATTTTTTAAAGAATTTAACTTATGACCTATTAGAGTGATTTCTTTTTTTTTAATTTTTTTAGAGTGATTTCTTAACCAGCAAATGAATTATCTACAGTTAACCCAATACTTATGTAAACTACATAAATAATATATTCTGAGACTATTCAAGAAGGAAATGAGACATGATATTAACATCTTTATATATGAGCACTTGGATTTGGTATATTTAAGTTTTTACCTTATTCTGTTTTGAATTTTTAAAAACATTGACAATACTGGTGAACATAGCCTAATGTACACAGTTGTTGAATCACTAGGTTGTATACCTGAAACTTAGGTAACATTTGTGTCAACTATACTTGAACAAATAATAATAATAATAAAATAAATAAAAATGTCAAAAATATTGAAAATACAGTTTATTAATAGTAAAATCATGACTCATTTTTCACTTACCATATTTTTTCATCAAGTATAAATATGTTTTACATTCCAAAGTTTCATTTCCTTCCAATTTCCTTCCAGTTCAGTAAGGCAGGCCCTACTAATTCCCATAGTATTTTCTTGGACATAGTAAATTCAAGATAAGTAACCATTACATAATCAAGTGAGTGGATTAATGAGTGTAAGGATGGCTTATATAGCAACTTAAATGACCTTTTATGATGTAAATATTTTTTTCTTCTTATTTACTTTTTACAGAGCACTGAAAGTTCTACTAAAATGAAAGTTAATGTAGTCAAAAAACTTTGACATTTTCTTGTTCAAAATGAACTGTTGCCCAAAATATGTGTTCAATGTTAAGACAGAATTATGTTCTGTTGCTAGTGTATAAAATGTCATACTTTTACCAAAGAACATAGGGCAAACCATAGTGTGAATCTTAGCTATATGACCATCTAAATATGTCCTAGGGGAGTTTGATTTCAGTGATACTATGGTTCCTCAGTTGTGGAATGAAAATAAAATTTGCCTCATAACCTTTTTGAATAATTAAATAAATTAGTAAGTTCAAAATGCCTAGGTTTGTGGCTGCACATATATTAAATGCCTTCCTTTCCTCTTCCCCAACTACTTGGACAGCATTTAAAAACATTTTCTAATTAAAACAAAACAAAAAATCTGACAACCAATTTAAAATATATAAACAACCACAATTTTTAAAAATGTAGGTTTTATGTAAATCCATGACTTAGTTTCAACAATACAGAAGGTAAAATTTTATATATAAAACATGTAGTGCAAAAATAAAATGGCAAAACACACACACAGGGCCAACTATGGAAACATGTGGGAGATGTTTACAATTATATGATGTGGAGTAAAATTGTCTTAGAACCAAAAGCAGTAAGTTGAATATAAATCATCATACAACAGATGCCCTGGTGGCTCAGTTAAGAGGCTGCTTTTGGCTTGGGTCATGATCCCAGGTCCTGGGATCAGGCCCGGCATTGGGCTCCCTTATCAGCAGAGAGACTGCATCTCCCTCTCCCTCTAGCTCACTTGTGCTTTCTCTCTCTCTCAAATAAATAAATAAAATCTTTAAAAAAAAGAGAGAGAAAAAGAAACAAAACAGATGAACATAAGGGGAGGGTGAAAAAGAGAGAAGAAAACAAACCAGAAGAGACTATCATTATAGAAAACAAACTGAAGGTTGAAAGAGGGAGGTAGGTGGGGGATGGGCTAGAAGGGTGGTGTGTATTAAGGAGGGCACTTGTAATGATGAACCCAGGGTGCTGTATGTAAGTGATGAACTACTGAATTTTACTTCTGATCAATATTGCACTGAATGTTAACAAACTATAATTTAAAGAAAAATTTGAAGGAAAAATATCTTTGCTTCAATATTTTTAAAATGGAGATTAAAAAAATAGCTATTTCTTTTGTGAGATTTAAACCAATCAATATCTGCATATTACATAGGAGTTCTCAAAACATTTCAGCTATTATAATCATTGGAGAAAAATAGAGGATGAGCAACAAGTGTTCACAAAAATATAAAAAGGCAATGAGTATATGAATTCTAACCAACCATGCTTATAAACAAATAAATGTAACAATAAAATGCCCTCTTTGACACACTGGATTTAAAGACTTCTCTGTTGATGTAAGTATGGGGGAAAAAAAGGGACTCACAGTCTAGGTAAGAGTAAATTGATCTAACCTTTTATGAGGGCAATTTAGAAACAACCATCAACCTAAAAATGCACATATCTTTTGATCTATAAATTCTACTTCTAAAATTACTGATATTTAAAACATGTCTACAGGGGCACTTTGGTGGCTCAGTCATTAAGCATCTGCCTTCAGCTCAGGTCATGATCCCAGGGTCCTGGGATCAAGCCCCGCATCGGGCTCCCTGCTCAGCAGGAAGCCTGCTTCTCCAGCTACCATTCCCTCTGCTTGTGTTCCCTCTCTTGCTGCGTTTCTTGCTGTCAAATAAATATAATTAAAAAAAAAAAATCTCTACAATATTGTTAATGGAAAATAAATAGATGTAATATGCTAGTTACAGTATGAGTTAAAAAAGTGTATATACACAACCATACATAGTATGTGTGTTTATATATGTTTATATATACAATTAAACTTATTGAAAACATAAACTAAACATTTTAGATAATGATTCCTTAGAATGCGTAGGACTACAGAGGATGAAACCAGCTGTGATGACAGGAAAGAAGACATTATATTTTCATTTTACATCTTAAAAAAAAAGTAAACATGCACTTTTCATAGTAAAAATATTTATATTTAAATTTTTAAAAATCAACAATAAATTAAGTACCATCACAATAAGCAGAATAGAAACTAATTTAACAAAAAGGACATTCAGAAATATACCTTAAACTTTCTTTTGTTTCAAATTTTATGCTTATACATATTTCTGGAGCACATTATTTTACATATTTTTCATTAAAAAAAGCAATGAGGTAAGGATAGCACTGCTAAATGTGTGTCCAGTCCACATAAATTTTATGAAAAAATTAACAGCAGTCAAAATGCTTGAGGTTTAGGTAATCTGGTAAATATACACAAAATTACAGTTCATATTTGCACCCTGAATGGATTTAGCTGCATTTCTATTAGAGAAAATTAATCTTGTTTTCTTGAAATTCTGTGTAACTCTAGGATCAGAGGAAAAATGTACTTTTGTAGTGTTAGGTAAACACATGCTTAACTGACCAGGACATTGAGTGTGTTTTCAATTATTGTAATTTGCCTATGTTGACATTAATATTTTATTTATAATAGTATATAATTAATATGTCATAAAATTCACAGAGAAAACTAATTAATTTTATAAAGTTCAAATTGGGAATTTTTTTAAAAAATAAGAAAGCTTAACCTTAATCTTCTCCTTCAATAATCAGTTTATTAGAATTCCGAAGAATTTCTAATTCATATTGGAGATCAGCATTAAGCCATAAATGACAGGCATTTTCTATATATAATGATGCTGTATTAAAAGGCCTATAAACAAAATATGGAACCTAGTCACATAGTAATAATACACAGTAAGAAGAAGATCTATTAATATATTTTGCTAAATTGAACATTTTCTGGTCAGCTAGGTTTTTCTGGCAACTTTCCTATAAGAGAGAGTGATTCACATATTACTGACTCTGGTATGAACTGAATAGTTACCATGCAATATGAAATACCATATGTGACAGAATAGAATGAAAACATTAAATGATGAGAAAATGGTTGATTTAGAAATGTACAATTTATAATTCCAATTTGTCTTTCATTCATAAGTTAAAATGAAATTAAACAGGAAGGCACAGTAATGAAAAATTATTTTTACCATTTATATGGTCTTTGTATTGTCACTGTTCTAAAATATAGAATTTTCTCAAATTAACAGTTTATTTTATATTGGTGAAAATTTTCCTTATAACTTTGGGCAATAAAATTAATATTTGGCTCAGATTTTATGTCAAGAAAAAATTAACTTCATACAGATACTCTAATATCTATAGCAAATAATATATTCTTTTCAGTATTGTCTCTTTTTGAGAAGTTGAATGGTCAACAAAATAAAGAATAACAATCACACACCCACACACAAACACACACACATGAACACCCACCCACACTTCTCATCCAAATCAATAACATAAGGTCAATCACAGGAATGAGACAGTGACTCAGCAATGATAATTTATTTCTTTGCTATTCATAGATTTGATAAGAGAATTCTGAAAACATCCTTTTAAAAAAATAGAATAATGTAAAAATTCCAGTATTAACTCAATCCTGGATTTGAAAAATTTCTGGAAGTTTATTTTACTTTTTAATAAAATATAATCTCATGTGTAAAATTTTGATATTAAAAGACATTAGAACCTGCATTTTCCCCCATTTCATTTGGAATTCACATAAAAATTAGTCTGTGAGATACTTATGCTAGATGGCATTTTGTAAGGGATTTAATTAAACAAGCAATATGATTAGTAGTTTATACAATGAAAAATGAATTGGCACTAATTGTAAATGACATTAAGAGTTTTTCTCTGATTATTTTAAATTATCTGATAAGTAAAGGAAAATGGGGAAGGAAGCTAAATATGAATTTCTTCTATATGCCTAAACAGGGATAGATTCTCTGCAAACGCTATCTAATTTTATTCCTTACAACACCTATAAGCAGTTTTCAATCTCCATTTTGAAGATAAAATAATTAAATATAGGGAAGCTCAGTATAAAGTTCAGTATAAAGAAATATGAGAAGCATC
Source organism: Procyon lotor (assembly GCA_028646535.1). Lineage (NCBI taxonomy): Eukaryota > Metazoa > Chordata > Mammalia > Carnivora > Procyonidae > Procyon > Procyon lotor. The sequence goes on from CM053613.1 coordinate 63,869,663, forward strand.
TCACACTCTTTACCTACAAAAAGAATCAGTCACCAAGGTCTATTAAATTTTCCTTCTTAGCATCTTTTATATCAAACCCCTTTTTCTGTATTTCCTCTATTACTACCTTTGACCTTCATCACCTCTTGCCTGCATCCCTACAATAGTCCCCAGGAAATGCGTAGATCTTCCCCCCACTGCCTCTCTATTCCTGCAATGCAAAACTAATCACAGGAATCCTTTGCTTAATGCCCTTCAATCCTTCTCCATTTTTCTTAGGTTGTAGTCTGAAGCTCTTGGCAAGCTCTATGAGATTTTCTGCATTCTGGCCCTTGCTCACAACTCAAGGTTTCTTTTCCCAGACTCTCATTCTATTTTTCTCCAAAACTTTTCAGTCATCCCAAGATAATTGTTGTTCCAAGTCTATTTTCTGCTGCTTTACATCTGAGTATTTTCTCACCTGTCTCCCTCTTACTTGAGCTCTCTACCTCCCCATCCTAATTTCTACCTGTCTTCTGTAAGCTAGTGATAATGTTTCTTCCTACAGGAAGCATAATTTTACTTGATATCCCCATTATATGAACTCTTTTACAAGTAAATTGACAACTCCTACCACAGACATATTTCTGTTGAGGCCACCTAATTTTCGTGTAAGTATTAACTTACATGATTTTCCCTATTAAACTGTGATTTCCTTAGGGCAAAGAAATCATGTTATATTTTGTATTTAGCTCTGATAACCAGCTCAGTTTTTGTGACAACAGACAATATTGTTTTGGCTGTAAATGAATATTGTTTGAGGATATGGAGAGTAGTCTATTAGGTCAAGGGAAGCGTTGAATAGTCACCAAAAATCTAGAAGGAAATGAATTAGTAACCAATTTAGGCTATCTTAATAGTTATCGATTATGGACCTTCTTTCAGAGGCTTGTTATTAATGTGATTCAACTTTAATTGTTCCATATATATGAGTGTGTGTGTGTGTATTACAGGTTTCACATTTCCAGTAGATTAAATCAGATTTGGTAAAGTTGAGTCAGGTATGTACAATGGAATTAAAAACAATGATTTAGGTTCTTCTAGTCAAATGTGACCAGTAAGGGCCATTCACAGGAAAGGAGGAGTTTTGAGAGCCAGATCATCACCTTATGAGGTGTTCACTAAAGTATGCAGTAGATTTTAGCTGATTAGGTAGTGGTTAATAGGAAAAAAGAGCAGGTGCATATATAAAATGTTTATCAGCTGAAAAACGGTGAATCTAGGAGTATAAAACCACTAAAACTTCTGAGTTAAGAGCGAAAACCACTAAAGATAAACCATCAACAAGGTCTTTAAAATTTTTCAAAACTCCTTGATTTTAAATTATGTATATAACTGTAGTGACTATAATTATGGAAAATGTTTACTTCCAAAGGAAAATAGTAACAATTAGGTTAATATTTTTATTGCAAAAATAATCTTAATCAAGGACAATATGGCAGCAATGGATATATAAAGTGTATGTTCAAACTTACTATAGACTTCTGATCTTCTACCATTTTTTTTCTTTTCTTCTTTTCTTAAAGTTTTTATTTAAATTCCAGATAGTTAACATATAGTATAATATTAGTTTCAGGTGTAGAATTTAGTCATTCAACACTTCATACAATACCCAGTGCTCATCACAAGCACCGTCCTTAATCCTCATCCTTATTTAAGCCTTCCCCCCACCCACCCTTTGTGTTGTTTTTTTGTTGTTGTTGCTTTTTATTGAAGTGAATGACATTGCTTTCTATTTTGTTTACAATTTAGTAAATTTGAAGTCAACTTTGGTATCTTCTCTCCTCCTCTACCACATATTTAATTCTTCACCCAGTTCTAGTAATCATGCTTATATAATATCTCTAAAACTTTCTGTTTCACCCACTTCCACTGCAATACCCTACTTCAAATCACCATAATCTCTCATCTACACAAGTGAACTAGGCTCCTAACTTATAACTAGCTCATTTAAATACATCTACTCTGCCAATCTCCATCTTTTCAATTTGTTTTTCATACTTCATCTAGAGTGAGCTTTTGAAAGCACAAATCTAAGCATATTCCTATCTCATCTGAAATATTTCAGAGGGGTTCTATAGCTCTTAGAATAAAAATAGGATCCCATAATTTGGTTCACCAGTACTCTATCGCCAACTTCATCCAACATTGACTCTGCCTAAACAAACTAGTCTTGTTGCTTGTCCTGTGTACTTACACACCTCTCATTATTCCGTGTCATTCTCTGCATCTAAAATTCTCATTCATTACTATATCACTTAATTAATTTCTATTCATCCTTACGTTCTCAGTTCAAGCTAAATTCCTTAGAGAAGATTTTCTTAATCTTCCTGCTAGGTCAAATTTTGATACTATACTTATTCCTAAGTGACCCTTATTTTTAGCTCATGCTGCTTTCCCAAGAATCCATAACAGACCCACTTTTATTTGTTTTAAATGTGATAATGGGATTACCATCTCTTTATTGCCCTATATTTTAAGGTCCGTGAAGGAAGGAGCATGTGTGTTTCTTTTCCTAAGGTGTCTACTTCATGACAACAGGAAGTATGTGTTGAATATATGTATAAGTGAATGACTGTTCACTGAAATATTAGAGATCTCTGAACTGTAGGATATTACTTTTTTATGGTTCATATATCTTCAAATAATTTTTATTTGAATTTTTAAATAAAAACAAAAGAAATTTTAAGATTATTTGAATGAATCATTATAGTTCTAATAATATTCTTGTTTATAACATATGTTCAAAGTAATAAACCTACTTTTTATATACATTAAAAACAGTTATTGATTGATAATGCTATGTTCTGGGTTGCATTCATAAATATATAAACTTCTGCTTACTTAAATGAATAAGAATATACATTTCTTATTCAGTGGTTAGTCAAACTGTTCTAGGAAACACTCTTATAGTTTACACACACACACACACACACACACACACCACTTTGTATTGCCAATAGAGCTGATATGTCCTAATTCTTACCCTAACTAGATGGCAAGTTTTTTTGTTAGAGATTATGCATTTCATATGTTTTACTCCCCAAGAACCTGGAGAATTCCAGATTCAAAGTAGATAGTCCATAATTTACTCTATTTTTCTTCCCACATTCATGCTCCCTTAGTTACTTTAGATTACTTACCTGCCATTTCTGCAGCAACCTTTTGTGCCAGTTCACTGAACCAACATATTTAAATGTTTCCATGTAGTATGTATTTTATGCTTGCCCTGGTTCTTATAGCATATGAGAATTCGGTACAACCAGAAAAGTATTTGGTGAACTAAACATCAAAGCACTTATGTTAGATTCTTTTCTGTGGATTTATATAAAGATATTAAAATATCATAAATGTAAAGTGAGAGTCCTTTAAGCTTTTAAGTAACTTAGAAAATATCTAAACAGCAGAAACAATAACACTAAATGTTTTGGGTCTCTTCTAGATAACTGCTTTTTATAAACTATAATTTCTCATCTTTATTCCCTTTCACCCCTTCCAACTCCTGCCAATGATGCTAAAGTGATCTTACATGCTTTATGCACAATCTTCTCCTATTTCCCCTCTTCCTCTTCCTCCTCCTCCTTCCTACAAGTATATGATTTATATTTAGAACTGGTAGTATGAATGGAGCTGGGGAAAAGATGTGGTCAAGGGTGGACAACATTGGCCCTTCAGGGCCATTCGAACTCTTGACATTGCACTTTCTTTTTTTTAAGATTTTATTTATTTGACAGAGAAACACAGCGAGAGAGGGAACACAAGCAGAGGGGATGGTAGCAGGAGAAGCAGGCTTCCTGCTGAGCAAGAAGCCCGATGCGGGGCTCGATCCCAGGACTCTGGGATCATGACCTGAGCCAAAGGCAGACGCTTAACGACTGAGCCACCCAGGCGCCCTGACATTGCACTTTCTATATACTTGCTAGATGTGTGTATCTAGCTTTTCTGAGATTAAGTTTCTACATGTAAAAAACAGAGGGATCACCTCTCATATCTAACTCCTAATCTTCATTTTAAGCTTGGCACAAAATAATTTATGTGAAAATACTTTGTAAGCCTTTAAAAATACTTATATATCAGGGGATTTATTTTAGTCTTATTTATCATTTATAAAGAAAATCATTGTAATATTAATTGTATTTAATATGTTAAAAAAAATCCAAGTAATGAATAAAAAGCAGTTCATTTTTCCTTTAGAGGAGAACTATTCTAGCAAAGAAGAGTACTTTTCATGAATAAAGTTTACTTTAAGGTAGATTACTATTTCCCACCATCACCATAGCCCTCTTTCTTGCTCATTAAGGACTGAATCCAGGGTGTACCTGTTGCTTTTGGTGCTATAGATCACTATGGGTGGCTATGGTCTTTCTTAACTTGCTCAAGAAGAACTCCAGAGCATATTAGATTTTTGATTTCTCCTTGCATTTTACTTTCCTTTCCTGGTACCCAACAGTTGCTTTAGAAAATTCATTCAAACTCATTTCCTTATGAATTAATTTGGTATGAGTTTGTCTATTACTAGGAAGAAGAATAAGCAACTTGTAGGAACACTTACTATCTCTTTGCCTACGTAGTAAATTGTCTTCTGTGAGTGTCCTCTTGATACTCAGGATATGAGGATTTGGAGCTTGGATAATGAAGAGAAAGAATAGAAAATAGTTTTCTCTTTGATGATACCATCAACCATGAGGCTATAGAGGCCCAAGACATATCAAGAGAAATCACCTTGGGGAAACTGAGACAGTGGAGAAATTTGTTTCTTGTTTTATCTTAAGAATTAGAGGCAGCAGAAAGAGAAAATAAAAACACAGTGTAGAAAAATAATTTTACCTGCTAAAACAAACAAATAAGATTAATTATTCACTGTGCAGTAGACATGTATATAAAACATGTGTGTACCTGGTCATTGCCTTATTTTAAATAGAGCAAATCTATGGTTATAGGGCTTTAGTCACTGGTTAGGATTCTGAGCCTACCTCATACAACCTTCTTTAAATTATACAAAGAACTTTCTGAATTAAATCAAAAATTACTCTTCTTGAGTAGAGCATGCCTAAACTCAAATATCATATCCTCTAAATTATAGGTATAATCATGAAATTAAGAGCTATTAAAACTGGATTATTTTTACCAAATTACTGAATTTCCATTATTAATTGAGGTTACCCCATCTGGTTTGAAATAACAGAAACTAAGTAGTTATTTAAGAACAAGACTGGAGAACAAAATGTTAAAATACTGCTTACAAATATGTTTTGGATTAGTATGCCCTGGGACAAATAATGACATTTTAAGAAAGTTTTATTCTCATTTACATGAAGAGAGTTTAAAAGAAAGCAAAGTTACTTCTTGTAAGAAAGAAATTATCTAGAGAAATTCACTAAAAATTTACATTATTTGAAGGACTTAAGTGAATTATTTAACACTTATAATGCTATCACCTATCTTTTCAAATAGTTTGGGTTTCTGCTTTTGTTAAAGTCAAACGAGAATATGATCAATATATTAAAAATGCAAAGAAGATTTTTAAAGATATGCTTTTCAGGTGCTACTTTTCTAGGTACATTTGTATTTTAAAAACTAACATATATAATTCTTTATTGATATTCTTTAAAATACTTGCATACTAATGTAATAGTCTCTTAAACTTCTATTGGTAACCTCTGCCACATCTACTCCATCATTTATATGCTATTAGAATCACCCTTCTAAATTAATCTGATTAAGTCACAATCCCACTTAAGACCATTCAATGACCCCTTATACAATAAATTCTAATGAGTCAAAGATACTTTTTTTATGATGTAGATCAAAATCAATATTTATTTTTTCCACATTATGTTCCAGAAATAGCAAACCATATGCAATTGCCTACATTCTTTTATACTTTCATATTTTTTTTAAAGATTTTATTTATTTGACAGCGAGAAACACAGCGAGAGAGGGAACACAAGCAGAGGGAATGGTAGAGGGAGAAGCAGGCTTCCTGCTGAGCAAGGAGCCCGATGCGGGGCTCAATCCCAGGACTCTGGGATCATGACCTGAGCCGAAGGTAGACGCTTAAGGACTGAGCCACCCAGGTGCCCCTACTTTCATATTTTTGTTCTCTTTTTCAATACCTGAAATTACTTTCTATCTTTTGTCTGGTAAAGTCTTTCTTGTCTTTCAAAGCCTACAATAGTCAGCCATTGACACCCTTCCTTTCTGTATTATTATATATATACTTTGGGCTCATTCACATACTTGGTCTTCTTATACTGTACTTGAACATACAGGTAAATTTCTATCTACATTTCAAGCCTTTAAAAACAGGATGCTTGGGGTGCCTGGGTGGCTCAGTGTGTTAAAGCCTCTGCTTTCAGCTCAGGTCATGATCTCAGGGTCCTGGAATCAAGCTGCGCAATGGGCTATCTGCTCAGCAGGAAGCCTGCTACCCCCTCTCTCTGCCTGCCTTTCTGCCTACTTGTGATCTCTCTCTTTCTCTCTCTCTCTGTCAAACAAATAAAAATAAAATCTTTAAAAAAAAGAAAAGAAAACAGGATGCTTTACTTTTGCTTCCCCCATACCACCTAACACATTTCTTGGCATATATTTTTTTAAAAAATTTTATTTATTTATTTGACAGAGAGAGAGATCACAAGTAGGCAGAGAGAGAGGAGGAAGCAGGCTCCCTGCCGAGCAGAGAGCCTGACACAAGGGCACAGGGCTTGATTGCATGACCCTGTGATCAGGACCTGAGCCGAAGGCTGAGGCCTTAACCCACTGAGCCACCCAGGTGCCTCTTCTTAGCATATATTTAGGAAGCGTTATTTAGAAAAACAGAGCAGGTGTGGGGTAAGATAGACTCAACAAATGTTAATGTGTTGTTGTTGTTGAAGTATGCTGTTGTTTGCTAGAGTTTAGTTTGGAAGTTAGAGGAGGACAGTCCTTTAACTTACAAAGGACAATATTCTCTGAATGGCCCAGGCTTTTGCTATAAGTCTTTGTCTCCAGAGCCCTACTGAGCCAAAGATAAAGGCTACTTTTTCTTAGGAATGAAAGAGATGAAGAGAAACAGGAAAAAAATAAAGAAAATAAGGCAATTGGTATTGCTGTTCTATAATTTCAACATTGAAAATATTGAATAAAAATAATTCTCTAAAATCTCCTTTGATAACAGACATTTTATGATCCTACTTGCCATAGCAACAAATAGAAAATGGTGACTCATATCCTTTGGTTTGGATCATTTGTGACTGTGGTTTAACCTGGTTTGTTAGGTGTCTACTTGGGAAGGTTCCCTGACTAGGTTGTTAAGGCCTCTGATTGTGCAAGTTTGTTTTATATTTCCAAAAGATGATCATTTTAAGTTAAAGTTATAATGACATCCTTACTTCTTATTAGGTTGATAGGAAGAAAGGAAATCTGTGTGGATATATTTTGTGTAGGTATATTTTTCATATAGTTTTCACTGAGTTTGTCAAATTAAAATCAAATATCAAAAAAAATTGATTAGTGAGAGACCATCAAAGCCTTCATAGTATTTGTGCAGATAAATCAAGACATAATGCTCCATCAGTTAGATATATTTATACCTGTATTTACTTCCTATAAAAAAGTATAGTAAGCTATAAGAATACTAGAACACTTCCATCTTCTTATACTAATTTTAGTCATTAAATTTCTATAATCAGATGGCCTTCAGAATGTATTAATCAGACCTCCTTAAAGAGTATTACCAAAGAAATACTCTTATTTGGATCATTCAGAGTATAGGGCAAACATGAAAGAAATATTAGTTGATATGCCTCAGTCCTCATCAAAATTATATATAATAGAGTATTATATAAAATAGTCATTTTTCCCATGGTATATTTTTTTGGCATCAGGAAGACCTTGTTTATTAGCAAGAAGTTATAAAAATCATAGCAAGATGAAAACAAAAGTGAGAACACAAGCTGAAGAATCAAAAAAATGAAAACCAAATGTGACTTTGTAAGTCAACTTACAATTAAAAAAGAAATTCACATTTGTTTAGGAAGACCTCCAAATGCTGCTATATCTTTAGAAGTTTGATTATTTTTTAAATACTTACTAAGTATGATACTCACTATACCCAAGGAGTTTTTAATGCACATAAAAAGATAACTAAATATACAAGGCTGCAATTGGTGTGCTAAATACATGTTAGGGATAAATATATAGAAACTTTGAAGAAGCAGAATTTACTTTGAATTAGGGTGATGGGACCATTTAAAGAATAAATAGACTTGAGTGAGGTGACAAAAATACTCTCTGAAACCTCCAGAATATTCTTGAATTGGCATAAGGAGAATTAAGATAAGAGCTACTTTGTAGCAAAGGAAAGGAAACAAAAGCAAAAATGAACTTTTGGGACTTCATCAAGATAAAAAGCTTCTGCACAGCAAAGGAAGGAAACAGTCATCAAAACAAACAGGCAACCCATGGAATGTGAGAAGATATTCGCAAATGACACTACAGACAAAGGTCTGATATCTAAGATCTATAAAGAACTCCTCAAACTCAACACTCAAAAAACAGATAATCATGTCAAAAAATGGGCAGAAGACAAGAACATACACTTCTCCAAAGAAGACATACAAATGGCTAACAGACACATGAAAAAATGTTCATCATCTTTAACCATTAGGGAGATTCAAATCAAAACCACACTGAGATATCACCTTACACCAGTTAGAAAGGCCAAAATCAACACGACAGTAAACAATGAGTGCTGGAGAGGATGTGGAGAAAGGGGAACCCTCTTCCACTGTTGGTGGGAATGCAAGTTGGAGCAGCCACTTTGGAAAACAATGTGGAGATTTCTCAAGAAATTAAAAATAGAGCTACCCTATGACCCTGCCATTGCACTACTGGGTATTTACTGAAGCAGATGCAGTACAAAGAAGGGCCACATATACCCCAATGTTCATAGCAGAAATGGCCACAATCGCCAAACTGTGGAAAGAACCAACATGCCCTTCAACAGATGAATGGATAAAGAAGATATGGTCCATATATACAATGGAATATTATGCCTCCATCAGAAAGGATGAATACCCAACTTTTGTATCAATATGGAGGGAACTAGAAGAGATTATGCAGAGTGAAATAAGTCAAACAGAGAGTCAATTATCATATGGTCTCACGTGTGGAACATAAGGAAAAATATGGAGGGCATTGTGAGAAGGAAAGGAACAGTGAATTAGGAGAAATCGGAGGGGGAGATGAGCCATGAGAGACTGTGTACTCTGAGCAACAAATTGAGGGTTTTGGAGGGGTGGGGGTGGGGGTTGGGCAAGCCTGGTGGTGGGTATTGAGGAGGGCATGTATTGGTATTACATGGAGCACTGGGTATGGTACATGATCAATGAATCTTGTAACACTGAAAAAATAAAATAAAAGTATTGGGGGGAAAAAAAGATAAGAGCTACAAGGTACGGCTGTTTGAGGGAATACCAAGAGCTGTTGGAGTAGTACTGGAGTAGTAGTGGGTCCACACTAAGAAAGCAAGAGGAAGAATGTGATTTTAGTAGCCAGGAAAAGATAAGTGAAGTCAAAAAAGACTTGGGTATGAATTTCTGATCAGAAACACAATGACTGACCTCATATCTTTTCCCCAAGACATCCCCTAACTAGACTATAGAGTGATTACTAATCTGGTTGCTCTGAAAGGCACAAAGAAATATTGGCATTAGAAAAGCAAAAGAACAAATCTATTTCATATTAAAACAAGACTACCTTTAAAAACCATTATGCTGGGGCATCTGGATGGCTCAGTGGGTTAAGCCGCTGCTTTCGGTTCAGGTCATGATCTCAGGGTCCTGGGATCGAGCCCCACATCGGGCTCTCTGCTCAGTGGGGAGCCTGCTTCCCCCCCTCCTCTCTCTGCCTGCCTCTTGGCCTACTCGTGATCTCTCTCTCTCTGTGTCAAATAAATAAATAAAATCTTTAAAAAAAAAAAAACATTATGCTTTTTTTTTCTGTTTTGAGAGAGAGAGAGAGAGAGAGAGAGAGTTTACCTTTTGTGCCAGCCTGCCTGAAGGAGCAGCAGGGAAGGGGCAGGGGGAAATGGACAGAAAGGGTTCTGCATGTAGCCCTACATGGGGCTTGGTTTTAGGACACTGAGTTCATGACCTGAGGGGAAATCAAGGGTCAGAGACAACAGACTGAACCACCCAGGTACCCCAAAGCCATTATACTTTTATTTGTAATTTTTTTTAATTAATAACATTTTTTCCTTTGAGGCAAAGACTTAGTTCAGCTCATCAGATTTATAAGTAAAGAAAGCTACCTTCAAGTTCTCTTCAGGAAACTAAATGTAGGCTACATTAGAGTTTATTGGTCTGCTAATACCCAGCATGGTCTCTGATTCTTCTAAGCCAATAATTTGATTTAATAATAAAAACAAAAATATATAGAATGAAAGAAATGTGGTAAAAGAAGAAAATAAATAGATAGTGTGGTTTTCTCTCAAATGCTTCAAAATAGAGCTCTTCCCACTAGCTTATATATTAGACTGTGAGGACCAAAACCATCCAGGTGCTGTGTGGTCTTCTTTGATATTTAGAACTGCCGAAAATATCTCATTCAATTCATTAGATGACTTCATTTCAGAAATCATGCTTTTTACTGAAATCTGAAAGCAGAGAGGTCCGGAACTGGCTTTACAAAGAGATAAAATGGTTCATACAAAAATAGCTCAAAAGGAACGCAGAGGTTTCTGGATTGCTTGTGGCTTCAGTGACAATGATGCATAGAGAATTTGGGGTTTATCTCCCTGGATTAGAACTGACCAACAAGTGAGAAATTTCAGTAAATTGTCCTAATTCATGATCACTGATCTTTGAGATATGATATTTTATTAAGACAAATTAATGAACATTTATTTAGCACCTACTACATACAAGGCATAACATCATACATGGTAAAGTGTAAATCTGTGTTTACTCTTATTTCTTTACAACAGACACCTACATATTCATCACAGTTGCATTATTCTCATTACAAAATGGAAGTAGATGCTGCATGAATCCACAGTCTATAAAATTTAGCCAGCATACAGAGAAACACACGGCTGCTGCAATTTCTATTTTCAAGATCATGAAACTAATCTGATGTTTTAGTCACAGAGAGAAACCTTTACACCATTTCCACAATTGGACCTGATTAAACACACAGACTGTGCATATGTAATTAAGCATGTGCATGAAAAATACAAAGTACCCAATTACTTATGTGCTCCTTGTAAGCCTGTTAACTTTGTATATGTCTCCTGAGATCCACTGCCCTTTTAACTAAGAGCAAAGCCACCTGTCTCCCCTGGGAAGCTTGACAGGTCTGAAATAGCTGATTGTTTGCTTTTGAGCTAAATGCCTGTTCTGTTCACTGCTTTATCTATTGATTGTACTTTAGCTTAAGATTGCTTTGCCCTGAAAATTCCCCCAAGGATTATAATCTATCTAACATTTATTCAGCAGAACCAATGCCCCTAACCCTTAGGGTTTCCTGAGTGGCTTCTGAAGGACCTTTTCTTCCTTTTAAGAAACTCCAGAGTAGGGGCACCTGGGTGGTTCAGTTAGTTAAGCCTCAGCCTTCGGCTTGGGTCGTGATCTCAGGGTCCTGGGATCGAGGCCCTGCATCAGGCTCTCTGCTTGGCAGGGAGCCTGCTTCCCCCTCTCTGCCTGCCTCTCTGCCGACTTATGATCTCTCTCTCTCTCTCTGTCAAATAAATAAGTAAAATCTTTAAAAAAATTAAAAAAAAAAACTCCAGAGTATATGCACAAGGGATATTAGTCTATTCCTAGTCTAAATATCTTTCCAATCCCTTTGTGCAACTTCTCTCTTAAAATAAATGACCTATTAGACAATAAGCGGCATACTTTTAAAATATAGTTTTTTTAAATTATAAAGTAAATTTGACCAGTTACAACAAATTTAACAATACAAAATAAAATAGAGGAATACTTGATCCCAACACTTCCAGTCTGAATATGGCAGAGACACATAGTAATTTTCCTCTTTTTTGTACATATTATACAAAACAACAAAGTAAATAAGCAAACAAAAAACAAAACAAAACAAAAAGTTCTCTCCATTTTCACTGAAATTTAAAGATATGTATCATTCATAGACGGCCTGCCAAAAGCAAGTATTACTCTCACAAAAGCTATCTTGGTGGACTGAAGTGCAACAGAAGCCTTGAAAGGGGAAGTGAACAGAATGACCATACAGCTACCCAGGAAATGCCACTAAAAATGCATTTTCATGAAGGTATAATGCAAACCCAGAATTTAAAAATCTCATAATTTGCATCTAACAAGAGCTGCAGGATCTAGAAGGAGTAGGTAAAGATCACACAGAAGCAGCGCTAAACGAAGGTGCAAAAGAGACCCACAGAATGACTCACAGAGTAGAGGTGCAGACTGCAGGAGAGGAAACAAAACAAAACAAAGCATTCACTCCTTGGAGGAGACTCCTAGAAATACAGAAAACCCCACCCATTCTCTAAGGAGTAATATAGAAGTTGAAAAAGAATCAATATAAAAATGCTAAAGGAAAGCTTTGCTGGAATAACAATGCTGTGAAACAGAAAATTTAGGCCAAACATTTTCCCATGACCTAGAAAACATCATAACTACCCTGAGGTATAGAAATGGAAAGAAAAACAAAGATGAAAACAGAAAAGTAGAATAGGATTAGAAAATGTTAAACACTTAGCATTTAATATTTACATAATTGGTGTTTCTTATAAAGATGAAAACAAATATTTAAATATATTTAAAAATTATTAAAGGAATAAACTCAAAATGGATTAAAGACCTAAATTTGAGCTCTGAAACCATAAAATTCCTGCAAAGAAAAAAAGGCAATAATTTCTTTGACATCGACTATAGGAACATTTTTCTAGATAAGTCTCCTCTGGTAAGGGAAACAAAACCAAAATTAAACTATTGAGACTACACCAAAATAAAATCCTTCTGCACAGGGAGGAAAACCATGAACAAAACAAAAAGGCAACCTACTGAACGGGAAAATATATTTGCAAGTGATATGTCCAATTGGGGGTTAATACCCAAAGAATATAAAGAAGTTATACAACCCAACACATACATACACACACACACACACACACACACACACACACACACACTGATAATCTGATTAAAAATGGGCAGAGGACCTGAATAGACATTTTTCCAAAGAAGATGAAAAAAAATGCTGACCATCATTAGTCATCAGGGAAATGCTAAGTAAAACCATATCAGAATGGCAAAAATCATAAACAAAAGAAAAAACAAGCGTTGACAAGTTATGTGAGAAGTGGGAACCCTCATGCACAGTTGGTGGGTATGCAAATTAGTGCAGCCACAGTAGAAAACAGTATGGAGTTTCCTCAAAAAACTAAAAAGAGAAATATGACATTTTCCAATAATTCCAATATTGAGTATTTACTCATAGAATTTAAAAACACTAATTAAAGGGATATGTGCATCCCTCTGTGTATAGCAGCATTATTTACAATAGCCAAACAATGGAAGTAGCAGTGTCCATCAACAGAAGAATGGATAAACAAGAAGAGGTGCATATATACAATCTAATATTACTCAACTATAAAAAAGAACAAAATCTTGCCACTTGTTACAAAATAGATGGAGCTAGAGAATATAATGCTAAGTGAAGTAAGTCAGTTAGAGAAAGATAAATGCCATATAATTTCACTCCTATCTGGGATTTAAAAAATAATACAAACAAAGAAAAAAAAGAGACAAACCAAAAAACATAAATACAGAGAACAAACTGGTGGTTACCAAAGGAAAGGTTGGTGCGAGGATGCATGAAATAAAGGAGATTATGAGTACACACACACACACACACACACACACACACACTCAAACACATATACACATTGTTAGAGGACTATCAGACGTTTAATAAAAGCTTTTCTGGGGGCACCTGGGTGGCTCAGTGGGTTAAGCCTCTGCCTTTGGCTCAGGTCATGATCTCAGGGTCCTGGCATCGAGCCCCACATCGGGCTCTCTGCTCAGCGGGGAGCCTGTTTCCCCCTCTCTCTCTGCCTGCCTCTCTGCCTACTTGTGATCTCTCTCTGTCAAATAAATAAATAAAATCTTAAAACAAACAAACAAAAAAAGCTTTTCTGGGTTTTGAGTTCTTGGTATTTGTCAGTTTTTATGCAATGTGTTTTTTCTTTAACCATATCAAGATTTACTTTATACCTAATTGGGTAATCATGATTATATATTCTTTTTCCAAAGGTCCTGAAATTGTGTAAACTCAAAGTCCCCTAACTTCTTGACATGTTCCTACAGAGTTATACTTCCCTGCCTTAGAAAAATATAAACAAAAACTAACAGCCTATTTTTCATCATTTCTAATCCTCCTTTTGAAATCCATCAGCAATGAAAAGCTGTGTGGGTTAGTAACAGTCTAATTTCACAAGGTAAAATAATTTTGTCATTTTAGCATGAAACCAAAAAGGAAGTCCAGATTTTATGGGAATAACTATGATTTCTTTTTATTGATTCTCATAATAAAGAGCATTTATTAAAGGCCTGCTATGCGACACAGCTTTTGACAAGGCAATGCTTAAGAAAAGAGGAGCCAAACCAACCATGACCTTGAACCTCATGGAATCTGTACTCTGATAGGAGATTGAAATCAAGAGAATAATTACACAAGTCTAGTATTTAACTGGGATACACACTAACAAGGATAAACTAGTTGATACTTACATATCACTTGTTAAAATGGATAAGTAGCTGCTGTCCCAAGGGATGCTGCCTCCTCCTTCTCTGCCCTTCTGTTACGCAGCAGCTGACGTATTAGCACCAGCCACAGAATCAGGTTCTGATTCTGGTTCGGCTCCAGTTCTACCCACTTCTGTTTTGATTGTTCAGTGTAAGTACCACCCAGAACCCCCAAATCCTTCTTTCTTGGCTCTATCATTGGATCTAAGGGAGGTAAAAGAAGGCAGACATTCCATTTTTCTGTCTCTAGGCTTGCTCCAAGGAATGGTGAGTGTGTATGTGTGCAGGGCCTGAGTGGGAGTGAGTCACCATAGAAGCAAGCTGGTGCCTGTCAGCTTAAAAAGTAGCACTCTTCTACTCATAAACTTATTCCTAGGCAGGTTTGGGGGGCACAGCAAGAAAGATAACCCTGAGTACTGGTGAGGGCACTAGAAACCCTGTGTCCCAAATCAAAGCTCATGTAGCCCCAAAGGTCTATATGCAGATATTGCCATTCAGCACTCTCACCAATCCCTTTCCTTGCAGGGAAACCTAGCTTTGAGAGGATGAGAGAATCATGAAGAGAGTAGGGGTTTTATGTTAATAGGAACAGCTGAGGATCTAGAAAGCACTTTGGGCTCTGTGCACATTGAGAGAGTTCCATAGGGCTTGATGTAAGGGACATTAGACCTGGGAATATTGATAAGTTACCATTTTAACCATCACTATTCATTTCATATTTAAGGCAATACCTTTTTGTTTGTTTGTTTGTTTATTTATTTATTTATTTATTAAAGATTTTATTTATTTGACAGAGAGAGAGAGATCACAAGTAGTCAGAGAGGCAGGTAGAGAGATAAGGGGAAGCAGGCTCCCTGCTGAGCAAAGAGTCTGTCCGATGCAAGGCTTGATCCCAGGCCAAAGTCAGAGGCTTTAACCCACTGAGCCACCCAGGCAACCGAAGACAATACCTTTTTAAAACCTACTGAAGACCTGTTTTTTTGGCCAATAACAAAATAAATTTGCAAACATAAATGAAAGCTAACTGCCACAGTGCTCTACCTCACATATCTGGCTTAAAGGATTAGGTTGAACTTAATTAAATAAGATGCTCCAATAAATGATTCTGTGACTTAGTCGATAATATAAATATTGAATATATTAAAACATCTTTTTTAGGATTATAGGCATTAAAAAGAAATTAAATGTAATTTATATTAATTGGCAGTAGTTGACTTAGTACCAATAATTTTTGATATAAAGAAAAATTCTCTGCTTATGGATATTGTCATCGAGTGACTATCATTTTAGTAAAATTGTCATTCAAAAAGCTTCATAAGATTCCTATGTCAAAATATGACTTAAAAAGGAATTTTACTTAGCTCATGGCAATAAATTTATTTTTACTTTTTTTAAAGATTTTATTTATTTGTCAGAGAGAGAGAGAGCACCAGCAGACAGAGTGGCAGGCAAAAGCAGAGGGAGAAGCAGGCTCCCTGTCGAGCAAGGAGCCCAATGTGGGACTAGATTTCAGGACCCTGGGATCATGACTTGAGCAAAAGGCAGCTGCTTAACCAACTGAGTCACACAGGCATCCCATGGCAATAGATTTAAATAAAAGATCACAAATATGCTTTCTAAAAGTCAACAAATAATTTGGGCATGGTCAGAGTTAATTTGATGAAAAATTAGTGCTACAGATGACCACTTAGTAAATGGTAGTTTACAAAGAAATACACACATATACAGATATATGTGCATTAGTTTATTTAGAGAATGCTGAATATATGTAAATTTTTAATTTAGGTGTTAATTACATATTATTTTATATTGGTATCCAAGTTGCTACATAATTGGAGTATTATTCTAGAAAGCACACTACTATATAATATATAATAGCAAATTTGGATACCATTATATAGGGGAAGTGTACAGTTCAATGATCATGTAATAAAGTGATTTTTTTCTTATTTTGGGGTAGTCCGGGAGGACTTCCCTGAGTAGTGATGAATCAACTGTATTATAATAATGAACAGAAATAAGAGCATTCCAGATTTAAGCAAGGCATGCAGAAGTTAGTATTTTGAAAGAGAGTCAATTGTGTTCAGACAAGGTTAGTACTTTGTACTAGAGTGAAGTGAAAAAAAAAGAAATAGTGATACATGTTGAGCCTTAGGAAGTAGTTAGAGACCACACCATGCAGCCCATGAAGTTGAAAATGGTCTACATCAATGCAGAAAGCATTTCATGAGTTTGGTGATATGAATATATTTGAATATATTTTAAAGATATTACTCAGACTGTGGTATGGATAACAAACTGGAGGGACACAAGTAGCAATATGGAAGATCAGATATTAGGAACTTTCAGTGGTTCAGGCAAAAAAAAAGATAATAGCTAAGAGTAAGGTATTATTGTAGTAATGGAGTGATGGACTAACATGAGAACTCTGTAGATCATGAGTGTGTTGGATGTGGAGGGTAAGAGAGAAGCAGATAGGGTAGAAAAATTCAAGTTCAATCTTAGCTTCATTGAATTTGAGCTGCTACTACTGAGCCACATGTCAATTTCATCCCCTTCTTTGGTGCTATAGATGAAAAAAGATGGGATCCTTAAAATATTGTCAAAATCTACTCTGGATCCAATTAGAATGACCTGGGGAGC
This sequence comes from Procyon lotor, assembly GCA_028646535.1. Taxonomy (NCBI): domain Eukaryota; kingdom Metazoa; phylum Chordata; class Mammalia; order Carnivora; family Procyonidae; genus Procyon; species Procyon lotor. The sequence goes on from CM053613.1 coordinate 63,887,089, forward strand.
TCCAATATAGGTTTCTGACTCAAATAGTCTGGCATAGGTCCTGGGAATGGGAGTGTCTTAAAAGTTCCCCAGACAATTCTAATGTACAGCTAGGTTAAGAATCACTGATTTATTGAGAAATGAGGTTTGGCTGAACTAGGAAGTTGTCATAGAGATGGAATAGCCAACAAATTAGAGTTATTTTACAAGTGGTGGGAAATGTTATAAAGTGTTTGTAAAAATACTATACCCATCACTCTCTCTCCACCACCAACCTCTCTATATTATATTCAGGTTTTCTTTGGAATAAAACCTCTTCCAGATATGGTAGACTGAATTAAACCCACTGAGTAGAGCATGAATTTTAGGATTGTTTTTAGTTACTAAAATTGTGCTTCTTATTTTTTTTTTTTTTTTTACAATTCTTTTAGGTGAATTCTGACTAGGGAAGTTGTACTATTCTTGTGTGTTGGTAGTTTGCCAGTTACTTAGCCTTTCAAAAATAGTATTATTAGCCTCCTTCTAAGCTAAGTTATACATCAGTATATGGGGAACAGGGAAAAATGTCTATAAGTGTGTGTGTGTGTGTGTGTGTGTGTGTGTGTGTGTGTGTGTCTGAGAGACAGAGAGGGAAAGAGACTGAGACAATCTAAATGAATATTTTTATCAGTAAGAATTTAATTGGGTGACTCTCTGGAATATCTTTCAGTATCAGAACCTAAGTATTTAAAAGTCACATTTATTCAGGTAATGATGGCATTTGTCAATTTACTCTCTATATTTGGGGGGCATTACATGAATAGATAAAATAGACTATCAGCCTTTAAATCATAAGCAAAGGTTTTCACTGAAATTGCCAACCGTTATGATTAGTAAATATTTAGGAATTATAAAATCTGTAACAATATGTATGTAAATATGTAAATATCCATTGTCCCAAACAGCTAAAAACACAAAGCCCTGTCTTGGAGATGTTAAGAAGCACAAGTCATATTCTCTGCTCTCTGGAATCTTAAAAATAAAGAAAGACAGACTGATTAATAAATAAACTCAATAAAATATTAAATTTATGGAGTGGCAAGTAACATGGTAAATCAGCAGAAAACCAGTACAGCCTTCTGCTTCCAGAAAAATGCAAACAGGACCTCACAATTCAGGGAAACTTCCTCTCCACCCCACATGAAGGAAAAAACAAACTATAGGATGTGACACTAATACCTACTGTGTTCTAAGCACTAGGAAAAATTAGTTTTTATACATGATATCATTAATACCCATAGAGAGTCTTTGAAGATATTATGAATTCTGTTTTGTAGATGGAAAAAATAAAAATAAGAGAATAAAAATAAAGAAGCATTGTCCAATGGAAATGAAAAGTGGGCCACAAAATCAAGCAATGTACAGAATTTTAAATTTTATAGTAGCCACATTTTTTGAAAAAGTGAAGAAAAACACAAATGAAATATATAGTAAAATCCAATATACATAATCTAAAATATAATCATTTCAACACATAATGAATATAAAAACAAATTACTGCAATACTTTGCATTCCTTTTTTTGTACTGTCTTTAAAATCCAATGTGTATTTTACATGTAAGAATCTCAATATGTAACACATTTCAAATGCTTAATATCTACATAAGGTTAGAGGCTACCCCAGCTCAGATTGAGAGATTTTAAATAAATAAATCAGAGGTTTAGTTACTCAAAAAGAGCAGAGCTAAAATTCAAACCCACAGCGTGAGCTCTTAAATACTATCCTGAGCTGCTTAGGGAGGTATGATCCTGGATTCATAAATCTAACTTGAAATGGTCTTAATACAAGATTTTTCAAAAACATTCCAAGAATTATATGTATCTTTATTCACATAAGAAAAATTAATGGTCTTAAAGAGATTATATAAAATTCTGAAGGAGTCACAATTAGTAGATAATATAATAGATAGTGAACCCACATCTATCTAGTTTCAAATCCCATATTTCAACTATATCATAACCATAAATAACTAGATTCACTGAAGAAGGAAGTCATAGGAAAATCAGGCTCCCGATGGATAAAATAGATGGTAATTACAAACAAATCGGGTATTCTTATAATCAAGTATTCTTATATTATTTTTAAAAATTGTCTATGTTTTTACATTCTCTTTAAATATAAATCATAACCACTATAACCACTATAATCATCACAACAACAAAAAATTCAATTGATAGTTTACTGCCTACAGGGCTCATCCCCTAGGTTTCCTATTGACAAGCAACTTTATGAGATTTGTAACTAAGTTTCTAAGAACCATGCTTAGTATTCAGATTATATATGTGCATTAGGAATACTCTACACAGTGGACATAATGCTGCAGTAATGACACAGCCTTCTGGGAAATACCATAAGTAGCCTCAGGCAACAAGAAAATGGGAGGCTACCCTAATGCTTTATCATTAATGGCCTAGAAGATTTCATGTTATGGTGTCTTGGGTTTTAAATTAAATGTCAAATATAATTTGCCACTGAAAATGTGAAGTGTGGAACTGCCCTTAGAGACTCTAAGAACTCAGTCTTCTAATTGGTGACTGCCTAATACTGAGTGAAAATAGTTAGAGATCATTATTTGGTAAATTGTCACACCAGTCTGCAAAAATGTGTGGATTTTTACCTCTTACACTTTGTAGTGAATTCTTGAGATAGTATTTAAAATGTGCAGTGTTCAATATGGTATTGAATACGGTAGAACTGATAAACCCTTCCCTGTGACAGTAGTCTGTAACATCAAGAAACTTGTGCAAAAAAAGAAAAGAAAAGAAAAGAAAAATTTGTGAAAGAAACTGAAGCAACACAAATCCACATATAGTGCTTATGTATTTGTGGGTTTTTTCCCCTGATGACAAGGGTTCATATTAGTAATAGGACTAAGAATAGGATTTCCAAACCACCTAAATATGTTAGCATTATATCTTTCTGAACTATCTGTATATTAGTGCTAATTATGAGATATGTTTAAGTCTAAAAATGCATGCTTAAATACGAAGACATCATTTTCACTGCTGGTTTTAATTACAAATCTAAAAGAAACAAGTGCAATTAAATATACCCATAAAAATAATAGATCCATTTCTATAATACTAGTCAATTTGTTGCACTGTTAATATCACTCTGTGTGGCAGTTTTTAAAACATATTGGAGTAATTCAAGCGTAAAATGGCTAAGAACAAAATTATTGCCATTTAAAGCACGTTAAGTGTCTTAGGACAGTGATTGTCACTTTCAGTGTCTGCAGCAATAGCTATTTTGCTTTGCAGTCAAATTGTAAAGTTAACCAGTTGCCTATCTCATTAAACTCCTTGTTTCTAAGAACAATGAATCTTGTTCTGAAAGTATACAGCTTCTGAATGAAGTTAATTTAACTTTATACATTCATGGTTGCAACATAATTTGTAAAGGAAATATTAATGTATCTAAATTCTCCTAATGCCAAGAGAGTAATTTTTTTTTACTTTCAGAAATATATTGGCTGGCAAATCACCTCCTCCATGGAACAGGTAAACACAGGTTACCCTGAAAGAATCTTTCTGGAATGTCTAATGTGCCATAGAGAAGGCCACACACACTAAGGCACAGACATTTGGCAGCAAACCTATACTGATAGGATGCCAGAATGAGGTGGACAGACAGGAATCACTTTTTTTTTTCCTTTTAACCTCAACTTTCTGAATATAACAAAGACAAACTCTCATATGTGCTTTACTTCCAAAACATTGTCACATACATAATTTTATTTACTCTTATGAAAAACCTTATAATATATATATATATTTCCCACATTATATATAATATATAATGCCAAATTATACATATAATATAATATAACATTTTATTTTATATTGCATTATTTATAATATAATTATTTATAAATTATATAATTATGCATAATATAATATATTATATATAATTATATATAATAAAATTACAATATTTATAATATAATATAAATATATAATATCAAAGAAATAATGTAATATATACTAATATATATATAATGCCACATTAGAGATGAAAAATATCTTACGTCTGTCTAGCATGACAGTACCTGCAATGATTGTGGTATCTGCTAATTTTATTTACAGATAAATTGAACTTCATACCAAGTCTAGTCTAAATCATAATAAATTCTAGACTAATAAGCTTGAAATTAAGTTTCACCATAATGTTATTGTTCATTGCAAAGTAAAACAACTTGGTATTGCTAGTTAAGAGGCAAATTTTTGTTGAGACCATTAATGACATAATTTTACTGTTAAATATCCTTTGGTCAAACTAAAAGAACAATAACCTCAGGTCACAAACTTCTATTAAATTGAAATGTTACATTTCAAATAGAGACCACGTATTTTTGTTTCCTCACCTCTGGCACAACTTATGGTTGTATCATACATGGCTTTCTGCTATGGCCTTAATCCTTTAAACATTATTAACTGTTCTTTTGTACTTAAACCTTAAGTTGAAAAACAAGAAGCTAGATTGGGGTCAGTAAACACTTGTCAAATGCATACTATATTGCTAACTTCCATTTGTGTCATTTAAGTATCATAAAAGGTATGTAGTATCTATTATTAGTAGTTATTATCTTTTATATATATGAAGAAGCTAGGTGTTAGAGTGATTAAAAGTTTCGACAACATCACATAATAAGTCTATTCTCTCAAAATCTCATATTCGTGCAATAATATTACAAATGTCTCCTATGTTATAGTTACCTTAGTGAGAGTATTTAAACACTCCCTAAAATCTCATAGGGAATGTGTAGAACATGAAAGAACTTGCACCATACATGCTATCATTTTTCTCACCTAAAACCTCACTATTTTAATCATCAATTAAACTTATTAATTTAGAAATTTGATCTAGTATTCTCATTTTTGTAATATATTTTAAATCTTAGATGCTTCCTCTTTTGAAAAAGTGTCTAAGTAATTACACACAGTATACCTGAAGCTAGAGAATTTGCTTAGGTTACAGATTCTTTTTTCTTCCATCTGAGAAAAGCAAACCAGTCTCACAAGCATTCTCCATTTCAGCATGCTTTGCCCTTGAGTGAAGTGGCCTACTTTAATGGATGTTAGGAAAACAAATTCTTCAGACAAGGTGTCCATAGAGTATGAAGCTTCTGCATTGGGCAAATCCAAAAGAGTAAGCATAGCACAGAGAAATGCCCAAGAACTAATGATGGTTAATCACATACGAAGTTTTCAATACCCAAGATAAAGAAATACAATGCATGTTTGACATTAGGATTTCATTAATGCTTGAGCTTTTGACAACTTGATAATAAATACATGATCAAATGTGATCATTTATTGAGTGTCTACCTATGCCAAGGACTCTGCTGGATACCCAGAAGCAAGTAAATAAGATATGACATACCTTCAAAGTGTTCGCAAATTTAGATTAGGAGACAAATTCATCTTTGCTAAACTATTATATGTGAGAACTGGGATATAAACAAAGTGCTACAAAAACACAAGAAAGTATTTAATTAAAGGAAAAATTTTTGAAAGATACCAGACTTGAAATATAGAGAAGAAATTATCAGACTAAGGAAATCTAAAGGAAGTTTAATCTTTGTTTTGTTACATATTCCAGGAATAGCATTCTTTTTGTTTGGAATTTGCCCTGAAACTTTAGCTTATTCTCTTTTCTGGGTTATTACAACTTCTCTTTGAGTCGACAGAACCATATATCTCTGCATTCCAAAGTGGAAATATATAGTTCTTAGACTTCGGAAATAGAAATAAAGTAAATCCTTCAGTAGGACAACAGCAAAAGAAGAGAAGACTGTAGTCTCCACTTATTTTATACAGTATATTTAGGTCACTGCTCAGTTTACAGTGGTCATCTATTTCTTGGACCTTCTATTTTTATGATATGCTTCTGGAAGTCATTCGAGATTTCTTTCAAGTGGGTCTTCCTGATGGATGGCCAAGGTGACCATCACATCTATTTGCATTTCTAGTATCAAGTTCAGTTAGATTCTAACTTTGCTAGAATTCCTTTCCCAATCTGGTATGACATTTCTCGGAAACTCTGAGCATTTCAAAAATTATGTTATTCACAATGATGTAAAAATATCATTGCATAATGAGCCTCTATAAATATTATATATCTATTCAATGTTGCTTTACTGGATACAGTATAAGTGAAATAGACACACTATCAGATTCTTAAACTTTCCCAAAATGTTCTGAGATCATCAGCTATTAAAATAAAAATATTTAAAGACATATTAATTAAATGTGCTATTTATGCAGTGTAGAATTATTGCTGTATATTATGTAAGTACTGTTCTGAGACTGTAATAAAACTGTGATCTGCTTGTGGAGAAGGCTTGGGGGTTGGAAAAATCAATAGCTTTTTTTTTTTTTAAGATTTATTTATTTATTTTCCAGAGAGAGAGCATCAGGGAGGGACAGAGGGAGAGAGAGAATTTCAAGCAGACTCCTGGCTGAGTGCAGAGCCCAATGCGAGGCTCAATCTCAGACCCTGAGATCATGAATCTAAGCCAAAATTAAAAGTTGGATGTTCAACTGAGTGAGCCACCTAAGTACCCCTCGACAGCTTACTTTTTAAATATCAGAAGCAGTTGTAAATAAATGGGCAATTTCAACAGCTTTGGATTTATAAAACACATATGTAATCTAACTTTGAGGGATGATGTACTTCAGATATTGCTCTTTAAGAAGCAGTTTGCATAAACAGAGAAAAAATGAAATAGGCATAACATGTTTAACTCACCAATGAACATACTTTTAATTCTAACAGCATATTTAAAGTGAATGAACATTTCTCCAGAGAAACAGAACAAATAGAATACACACACATAGTGAAAGTGAGAGATTATAAGGAACTGGCTCACATGACTGTGGAGGCTAAGAAATCCCAAGATGTGCTGTCATCAAGCTAGAGACTTAGGAAATCTGGTGGGGCATTTCCAGTCCAAATCTGAAGGCCTGAGAATCAGCAAAGCTGAAGGTACAGTTCCAGTCTGTGGACAGCAAGTTTGAGACTAAAGTTTGAGACTAAAGAAGAGTCATTCCATGTTTCTATGTGAGTCCAAACGCAGGAAAAAAATGATATCTTTGCTTGATGGCAGTTAGAAAGAATTCTCTGTTACTTGTGGGAGAGTCAGACTCTTTTTTTCTTTTCATTCAGGCCTTCAAATGATTCATGAGGCCCATTCATATTAAGAAAAACAATCTCTTTTACTCAAGTCTACTGATTCAAATGTTAATGTTATTCAGATGCAACCTCCAGATACATCCAGAATAATATTTGACCAAATGTTTGTGTATTCTATGGCCTCATCGAATTGACATATAAAATTGACCATAACAACTCTCAAATAGTATCTTAGTTAATTTCTCTATATAACTTGGCATTGCTACAAAGGACTTTAAAGATGGTGAGTTTATTCCTATTAATTGCCTTTGAACAAGGCAATTAAAGTTTAGTTAACTTATGTGAATTGCTCCAGCTTCCACAGGTATTGTGTTACTGAACTAGAATTCAAACTCAAAATCATCAACTTTAACTATGAATCTATGTTCTTCTAATAAATATTAGGTTGATATTTCATTACTTTTTCTTTTATTAAAAAAATTATAATAATTTGACTTTAAGTGCCAAATACGGTAGCATAGACTTACTTTTCCCTTTATTACTCCTCTTAATACAAGTAAATACCTGGAAATAATTCAACAGACAAACATAAATGAATTCTGGCATCTAGAAAGAAGAAAGTGAACTAGCTGAAGGCCTTAGAGATTGAGAAAATACTGCAATGAGTTCTCAAAGATTTCTTTTTAGCTCCAATGTATCCTGGACTAGAAACTAAAGAGGCATACGACCTGAACATCAATTGCTATAAAAAGAAGGAAAGAAAGAAGGAAAGAGGAAGGAAAGAAGGAAGGAAGGAAGGAAGGAAGGAAGGAAGGAAGGAAGGAAGGAAGGAAGGAAGGAAGGAAGAAAGAAAGAAAGAAAGAAAGAAAGAAAGAAAGAAAGAAAGAAAGAAAGAAAGAAAGAAAGAAAGAAAGAGGAGGGAAGGAAGGAAGGGAAGAAAAAAAAGGAAAGGAAAAGAGAGGAGAGGAGAGGAGAGGAGAAAGGGAGGGAGGGAGGGAGGAAGGAAGGAGAGAGAGAAGGAAAAAGAAAAGAAAGGAAAAGAAAAGCCTATTCTTTCCAGCTTAAGAATCTGGAAAGGGGAGGTCCAACAGACACCTAATGAAGAGCCCTGAATCTTATTCCACATCAAGGCAGGTGTTATGCCTTTTTGCCTGTAATAGCAATGTTAGTAGAATCTCATTTCCTCCAGCCCTCCATCCAGTGGCATAAGAAAATACATTTCCAGGGTGCCTGGGTGGCTCAGTTGTCTAGCGTCTGCCTTCGGCTCAGGTCATGATCCCGGAGTCCTGGGATCAAGCCCCACATCGGGCTCCCTGCTCAGCGGGAAGCCTGCTTCTCCCGCTACCATTCCCTCTGCTTGTGTTCCCTCTCTTGCTATGTTTCTCTCTGTCAAATAAATAAAATCTTTAAAAAAAAAAAAAAGAAAATACATTTCCATTCCTTCTGGGCCCATTGCCCAGCACCAAAAAGTGATCTTAGCCCCAGGTCTACTAGCTAACCCCTACTCTGATAGCAGAAAGCAAATCAATGGCACCTAGCAGCCCAGGGAAACACCTTTCATTCTTGCAAATAGCAGTAGCAAGGAGAATGAATGAGGAAGTAGGACAGAATAATATTGTAAGGACTCTAAAAATGAAATTGCCTTTGGAAATGCAGTCAGTACACAAAAGTTGACAAAGACCTACTCATATACTTAACCTAAACAGAAATCTGCTAGCTAAAACAGGAGATTTAAATCAGATCAAGAGTCTTAAGATAGAATACTCAAATGTCCAGAATATAATTGAAAATGCCTTGCCACATCAAGAACTAAAAAATCACAATCTGAACAAGAAAAGACCTTGATTGATGTCTATACGGGCATGAGTCAGTTGTTGGAATTCTCTGACAAGAATAAATCAATCATCATAAAAAATTCTCTAATAAACAATTAATTCTCTTGAAATGAAAAAATATAGTATATCTCATCAAAGAAAGAGAGGCTATAAGAAATATCCAACTGGGAATTCCAGAATAACCAAAATAAAACTTACTGGATGGACTCAATAGTACAAAGGAAATGACAGAGCATAGAATCAGTGATCTTGAGGAAAGACCAATAGAATTTACTGAATCTAGAGAAAATAACCTGAAAAAAAAAATTGGACACAGCCTTGGGGATCTGTGTGACAATAACAAACTGTCTAGCATTTGTATCATATGAGTTACAAAAGGACAGAAGGAAGGTGTGGCGCTAAAAGTACTCAGATAATGGCTGAAAAATATCTCAAATTTGACAAAAAGCATAAACCTCAGACTGAAAGAGCTGAATGACCTCAAAGAGGTAAAACCTGAAGAATTTCATGGCGAGGCACATCGTAAGTACATTTTTAAAAATTAAAGGAGAAGAGATAATATTGGGAGAAAGTAGAAATACATTATCTATAGAGGAACCCCCACTCAAAATTTCTTCTCTGAAACCATGGAAGAAAAGGCAAAATATCTTTCAAGTGCTGAAAACAAAACAAAACAAAACAGGAAAAAAATAGCAACTGAAACACTCTTGGCTGTGACTCTACAAGCTCTATATCCATAAAAGCTATCTATTAAGAATGGAAGGAAATAAAGAGACATTCTCAAAGTATAACTAAAATAATCTGAAACCAGAATATGTACCCTAAAAAATGGAAAAAATTCCTTTTATAAACAGAAAATGAAGCAGAAAGATTGGAACTTCAGTAAAGAAAATATTCTATGAATGGGTAAAATAAGAATAGACTTAATTTTTATTCTTTCCATGAGTTTCTTAAACCATATTTGATTTATAAATTATAAATATAACAATATTTGATATATGTCCTCAATATATTTAGAGAAAATATTACGATAATCATATATAAAAGGTAAGGAGAGTAAAGGTGCCTAAACAGAAATAAGATTTTAATATTTCATTATAGTGGTAAAATATTATAATGATAGGAAGAAACACAACAAATATGAATACTGTAATAGTACATCAATTCATAAGAAAATGATATGAATAAGTATACTCAAAAACACTATAAGGAAATAAAATTAGAATAAATAAAGTGAAAAAAATTTTTAAATGAGGTAAAATTATTTTAATAATTCACAATAAGGTGAGGTAATCAGATGAACATAGAATAGAAAAAAAATCAGAAAACACATAATAAAATGACAACTTTAGGCCATATCATATTAGTAATTATTTTAAATAAAATTTAAATTCACCATTAAAACATAAAGATTAGCAGAATTGACTTTTAAAAAAAATGACACAATCATATGTTGTCCACAAGCAACTTACTTCAAACATGACATAGATAGGTTGAAAGTAAAAGTATGAAAATAGACATTTTATGCAAATGTTAATCAGAAACAGTAAGAGTGATAAGTTAATATTGGATAATATATACTACGTAGCAAAGAAAATTACCAAGAACAAAAAGGGATACTACTTAGTGTTAGAAGGATCAATCCACCACAAATACATAGTAATTCTAAGTATGGTTACAACAAACAAAAGAGATTCAAAATATATAAAATAAACATTAGTGAAACTAAAAGAAAAAATAGAATAATTCACCATTATAACGGGATTCTAACATTCTACTCTAAGCAAATATATAGAAGAATTGAAAAGAATGATCCACTAACACAACCTAATTGACATTTTAGAACATTTCAGCCAACAACAGCAGAATATATATTCTTTTCAGATGTCCATGGAACATTCATCAAGATAGACAATATCCTGTGTCATAAAACAAACTTCCTTAAATTTAAAGAATTTAAATAATACAGAGAGTCTGTCTGATAATAATGGAGTTAGACTAAAAATTAGTGCAAAAAGGCAACAGGAAAATCTTGAAATACTTGAAAATTAACTAATACGTCTATAAATAATCTATATGTCAAAGAAGAAGTCTTTGAATCTATATGTCAAAGAGGAACTAAAAATATGTAAAAGGCATATTGAGAGGGAAATTTATGGCAATGTACTCTTACATTAGGAAAAAAATCTCATAGCAATAATCTAAGTTTTTTAGTCACAAATCTAGGAAAAAGAAGAGAAGGTAAAACCTAAAGGAAACAGAGGGAAGGAAATAATAAAAATGAGATAAATTAAGAAAACTGAAAACAGAAAAACAAAAGTATTGATACAACAAAAAATTGATTCTTGAAAGAATGACTACATGAATAAATAAATAAAACAATAAAAATAAAATAAGTGATACACTTCTTGTAAGACTGACAAGATTAGGGGCGCCTGGGTGGCTCAGTGTGTTAAAGCCTCTGCCTTTGGCTCAGATCATGACCTCAGGGTTCCGGGATTGAACCCCACGTCGGGCTCTTTTTTCAGTGGGGAGCCTATTTCCCTCTCTCCCTCTGCCTGCCTCTCTGCCTACTTGCAATCTCTCTATGTCAAATAAGTATATAAAATCTTAAAAAAAAAAAACTGATGAGATTAAAAAAAATGGCACAATTCACTAATATCAGGAATAAAATAGTAGATAGCTCAACAGATTCAATAGCAATTAAAATATTATCAATAGAATACTTGTAAATTGGACAACAAAGAAAATATACCTTCTCAAAAACCAAAAACTACCAAACAAAGCACAACCAATATGAAATTACAACTGAACTAGTGCTACAACTATTAAAGATATTGAATTTGTAATTAAAAATCTCCTCCAAATAAATCTTCCTGTCAAGATTGTTTCACCATGAAGTTTTATCAAACATTTATAAAATTAATACCCATCTTGCACAATCATTTACAGAAAGTAGAAAAGGAGGGAGTCCTTCCCATCTTATATGAGATTAGTATTACTTTGACATGGAATCAAAGAATAAAAAACTCAAACAAAACCAAACTAAGCCAGTGTCTCTCATAAAAATGTAAAAATTCTCAAATATTAGCAAATTGAATAGAACAATGTATATAAAGAATTATATATATGGCCAAGTAACATTGATTCCAGGCATACAAAGTTGGAACGTTCAACATTCTAAAATCAACCAATTCAAGTCACTATATCAACAAGGTAAGAAGAAAATCTGTGTGATCATATCAATTGAATTTGACAACATTCAAAATCCATTCATTGTAAAAACTTTAAACATTGTAGGAATAGAGGGAAATTCATGTTAACTTGACAAAAAGCATTAATAACAAAAACAACTGTTATCTAACATCATTCTTACCGGTGAAAAACTGGAAGTTTTCCAGTATTCCAGGTCAGGAATAAGGCAAGGATGCTTGCTTTCACTACTCTTATTCAACATGGTATTCAACAGGTAAATCCTAGCAACTGTAATAAAACAATACGAAAGTGAAAAAAGGAGTACAAGTTGAAAAAGAATAAGCAAACTGACCCATTCACAGATGACATGATTGTGCTTGTAGAAAATCCCCAAAGTGTATTTCTCCCAAAATTCCTAGAATTAAAGGGTGAGTTCATCAAGGTCACAGGATATTAGATCAACATATAGAAATTAATTACATTCCTATACACTAAAAATGAATATATAGAAACCAAAATTAAAAACCCAAGACCATTTACAGTGGATAAAAAATGAAATACTTATAAATCTAACAGTAAGTGTTAGTATTTGTATGCTGTAAATTTTGTCATGTGATGAAAGATATAGAAGTAGAAATCAAAGAAAACATAAATAAAAGAGATATACCATGATCACTGACAAGAAGAATCAACATAGTAAAAATATCAATTCTTTCCAAATGGATCTATGAGTTTCAGATAATTTCTATCACAATCCCATCAGATTTTCTTGTAGAGATAGACAATCTTGTTCCAAAAATTATATATAAATTCACAGGAGCTAGAACAGCTAAAACAACTTTGAAAAAGAATAAAGTGAGACTAATAACTCTTCCTAATAGTAAGCCTTTTTATATAGCTACAGTAATTAATACAATGTAGTGCTGGCCAAAGAATAAGACACATAAATCAATGGAACAGAAAAGGAATACAGAAATAGGCTCACAGAAATATGTCCAACAGTTTTTTTTTTTAGAAACATGCTAAAGCAATTAATTCAAGGAGGAATAATCATTTCTCATTGAAAAGATTGATGTAGAAATAAATGAACATACTTTGGAATTTAGGACTCGATGAAGACTCCTTAGACATGAAACTAAAAGCACAACATACCCTCTCCCCCCAGAACAAGAGGGAAAATTGGTCAATTAAATCTCACTTAGAAGGCACCTGGGGGCTCAGTGAGTTAAAGCCTCTGCCTTCGGCTCAGGTCATGATCTCAGGGTCTTGGGATCGAGCCCCACATCAGGCTCTCTGCTCAGCAGGGAGCCTGCTTCCCCCTCTCTCTCTGCCTTCCTCTCTGCCTACTTGTGATCTCTCTCCTCTCTGTCAAATAAATAAATAAAATAAATAAAATCTTTAAAAAAAAAGAAGATGAAAAATCAAGTTATAGACTTGGAGAAATATTCACACCATATATCTGACAAAAGAGCTATATCTAGTACATATAAAAAACTTTCAAAGCTAAACAATAAAACTATAAAAAAACTAATTAGAAAATGAGTGAAACACACACAAGGACATTTCACAAAGGAGGATATACAGATGGAAAATAAGCATATAAAAAGTTCTCCAAAATAATTACCCATTAAAGAAATGCAAATTAAAATCATAATAATATCACTATACACCAATCAGAATGGCTAAACTTAAACATAATATTAATATTAATATTGGTAAGGATTAATAACAGTAAGTTGGTAAATATGCAGGAAAATGGAATGCTCAGCATTTTCAGAAATATTTTAAAATGGTATAACCATTCTAGAATGTTATTTTGGTAGTTAAAACAACACCAACGACTAATTGGATTTACCACATGACCTAACAATTCTATTCTTTCACATTTATCTCAGAAAAATGAAAAAGATATCCTCACTTAAAAACCTACACAGAAATTTTTATCATAGTTCTCCTACAAACTCCACAACTGGAAATGACCCAAATGTCCTTCAATGAGTAACTACTTAAATCAATTATGATAAATTATGATAAATTCAAACCATGGATTATAATACAAAAGTGAAAAGAAATACATACAACTAAGACAAACCTCAAGGGAAGCATATTGAATGATAAGTCATCTCAAATGTTTACATGCCCCATGATTCTATTTATGTGACATTTTTAAAATAATGTAATTAGAGAGATGGAAAACAGATTAGTGGTTTCTGGGGATTATGCTTCTGGAGACATAGTGGAAGAGACTATATAAGGTAGCATGAGGAAGTCTTATGGTGATGGAACAGTTCTGCCTCTTGATTGAAGTAGTAGTTACATGAAGTTACATGTGTGATAAAATTGAATAGAACTACACACAAATACACACATACAAATGAGAGCATGTAAAGTGATGAAAACTGAATAAACTCTGTAGATTGTACCAACACTAAGTTCATAGTTTTCTACTACTCTGTGACTATGTAAGATGCTAACACTGGAGAAGGTGAGGTAAAAATTTCACAGGACCTTCCTGTACATATTTATTTTTTTTGCTGTGAATATATAACCTGTGAATATATAACTACTTCAAAATAAATAACGTATACAAACCAATTGTAATATACGATATGTTACTCATTTTAGATTATGAAATCAACAATCCATTTAATCTTTCTCTTTTCCAATTTCTTCACTTCACTTCAATGAAAACTCAATTTAAGGATGTTTTCCTCAAACCATGAAGTGGTATCCTGTTGGCTAGTTAAAAGGTAAAAAATAAGTGAGCCTGAATGGCTCAAGTGATTAAGCATCTGCCTTTGGCTCAGGTCATAATCCAAGAGTCTTAGGATCGAGCCCCACATTGGGCTCCCTGCTCAGTCGGGAGCCTGCTTCTCCCTCTCCCTCTGTTACTCCCCCTGCTTGTGCTCTCTCATGCCTTCTCTCTCTCTGTGTCAAATAAATAAATAAAATTTTTTAAAAAATAAAAGGTAAATAAAGAATGAATGAATGAATAAATGCATCTTAAAGATTGGGAAGAGTCTAGAATAGTTACAAATGTCTTAAATACAAACTAAGTCTAGCAAATTAATTCCATAAAAAAGTTTTAGTTATATAACCTGATTTTATACTTTCCAATTCCTTCAGTTACCAGACTGTGGTAATCCATTTTTACTCATTTGAAATTGAAATGAAATTGGGCTTGGGACTTTTGTCAGATGGAGTCTGTTCTGGATCTCATAGTCCTGGCATGTTCTAGGCACATTTATAAATTCTCATCTGAATTATTTGGTGGTGGGGAGTAGAATTAATTGAAGTATATATTCTTCTTGATAACTTATCCATATTCGCATCTCTGTGAACTATGTTGAATACTTGATTCTGAAATAAGAGACTGAAAATTAAGAAATTTCAGTATCATTTAACTATTTAACAATGTGGGGAAATTATAATGCCCATTTTGGATTTTTAGACTTTTTTTTTGGTGACGTTTCAAATAACAATAAAACAAGTAGGTTGCCGAGTCAAGAGAGTCTGGTGCCACCACGATACAGATTGAAGAAGCTAAAGCAGAGAGTTACAGGTTTTCAGGCCCATAGTTTTACTTACAATTTAGGTTTCTTTTCTTTCTTTCTTTCCTTTCTTTCTTTCTTTCTTTCTTTCTTTCTTTCTTTCTTTCTTTCTTTCTTTCTTTCTTTCTCTCTCTCTCTCTCTCTCTTTCTTCTTTCTAGTTTCTATTGATTTGATCATATTACTTCACGATAATTACTGCGTGGAAAAAATCAATAGTAGTCATTTGGATTAAAGTTTGGGATATAAAAAATATCCACTGCAGATCCCTGTACTCTCCCATTTTCACTTATTATTTCTTTAGTACCCTTTGTCAACAATATAGAGGACTGCACTTACAGATCCCCATCATACTGCTAATAAAATTCCACCAAAGGAGCTACCTGATATTTTATAACAACACTATATATTTATATAGACATGTTCTCAAGTTTTTGTCTGTTTCTTTGCTTGGTATAGTACATTTTTTGGTTTTGTTTTTGTCTTTTATCAGTCTTATTTTCTTTTTTTTTTATCAGTCTTATTTTCCTTGTCTTTAGCAAATATAAATATTTCAGGCAAATGGTTTCTTTAACATGGAAATGAAGAACAAAGATTTATATGATTCTTGAGGAAATTGCTATTAGCTATTACAGACATTGCCTTGGAATTATCTGCACTTCCAGTTTAACCATGTGCCTAGAACAAGACATTGTTTAAATGCAATTTAACCCTACAGTATTGTTAAATAATAATGAAGATAATGATTCAAATTGACAATTTTCTGAGGAGATATGGATTAAATTTTAAGTAAATCATGAAAAACTCAATTTACCCAAGACTCTAATTTTAACTATCTTCAAAAGATTCTGGACTTCTGGGGAAAATGGCAGAGTAGGAGGGTGCTAGTCTCACTTTGTTCTATGGATACAACTAGATAGTACTCACATCAAGGTAAATAACTCAGAAAAAGACCTGAAGACTGGCAGAATAAGCTCCATAACTAAATGTAAAGTAGAGGCCAAATCAAAGAGGGTTGGAAGTGTGGAGACATGGTTGGGTACTAAATGAACTTCTGGGACTGTCCATGGGAGACAGGAGAATGAAGACACAGAGAAGGGAAAGAAACAGGCCACTATACCAAGAAGCCTGAGCAGGAAGACAAGTATCCATAATATTTGGCTTTGGAAACCCGAGGAGCTTAATTTTGTGAGTTCTTACAGCCAGCAGGATTTAAAATGTGGAATAAAAAAAAAATCAGCTGGCTTGGCTCTGAAAAAGCTAGAAGGGTGGAAGAAAACTGAGTCCCTGTCCTTAAAAAGACAGCAAGACAAATAGTCCACAGAGATACAGCACAGAAACAGCAGTTTGAAAGGTGCCTGTGGCATATGAAAGGAAAAATTATTTACTAATCCCAGAGCATGTGCTGAGGGACAGAAACTCTAGGGGACTCCTCCAGGAATAAAGGAACTGGTGGGTGCCATTTCCCACTTCTGCTTCCCAGCATAAACACAGGGCCACCTCTGGAACACTCTATGTAACTTGTTAGGACTGCTGTCCTTCCCACCACCCTACACTGTGCTTCCACCAATCCATCCCTTTGGACGGCTTGCCTCAGTCCCATTGCTATAAGGTTGTTCACCCAGAGAACAGGGTCATGCAAAGGTTGCTAGCACCACTGTCCTATGTACTACCCTGCCAGCTGTGCTTTGGAGAATCTTTCCTCTCCAATATGCTCATGACCAGACCCCATACAGGGCAGTGCCACAATGTTGGCAGTATAAAAGCAGCTCTCATAATGGCCAGCACCACCCCAAGGTGACTCCCCCAGAGGGAGAGAAAGGTAATCACACCCAGCAGTCAAACAGAGACCTAGCAGTGGGCTCAAGGCAGACAATTAATTTGACTACAGATACCACCTACCAAGGAAAACTTCTCAGGGATAACATAGGGAAGTTGCCCCATAATTTGCTGCTACTACATCTCTGTTCTAACTCTGCTCAAGCTCCAGCTTTCCTTAGACTGGCTGACTAAACCACAGTAACCAAATGCTGCCCACGACAGGCAAGGGGAACTTCTACAGACAACCAGACTAAAGAGCTAATCATAAGAGCAGGGTGCATGCATTATACATAGAAGACAAGCCTGAAGCACCAGTTTCAATTAAATAGAGGACACTGCATGGCAGGGCTACCTCTTCTTCATAAGGACATTGCATTCAACTGCAGGAAACAAAAGTGTCCTTCCTAACACAAGGAAACAAACACAAAGAGTTAGACAAAATGAGGAAACAGAAGAATATGTCCCAAATGAAAGAACAAGACAAAATTACAGCAAGAAACCTAAGTGAAATGGAGATAAGTAACATGCCTGATAGAGAACTTAAAGTAATGATCACAAAGATACACACTGGATTTGAGAAAAGACTGGAGGTCATCAGTGAGATCCTTAATGATGAAAGAGAAAAGGGCCAATCAGAGATGGATAACAGGATAAATGAAATTAAAAATACTTAGATGGAATAAATAGTAGACTAGACAAAGCAGAAGAATGAATCAGTGACCTAAAAAGACAGAGTAATGGAAGGTTAATGAGAAAAAAGTGCAAAATAAGAATACACTTAAGGGGGCGCCTGGGTGGCTCAGTCGTTAAGCATCTGCCTTTGGCTCAGGTCATGATCCCAGAGTCCTGGGATCCAGCCCCACATCAGGCTCTTTGCTCAGCGGGGAGCCTGCTTCTCCCGCTACCATTCCCTCTGCTTGT
>CM053613.1:63905662-63928255 GCA_028646535.1 Procyon lotor
AAAAAAAAATAGTGATAAGGAGAGAATTTAAAATATTTTACTTATTTATTTGAAATGGGGAGAGGAACAGAGGGAGAGGTGAAAAAGAATCCCAAGTAGATTCTGTGCTGAGCATGGAACTCAACATGGGGCTTGATCTCACAACCCTGAGATCATGACCTGAGTTGAAATCAAGGGTCAGATACTTAAATGACTGAAACACCCAGAAGCCCCAGGAGAGAATTTTAAAAACAGCAAGAGAAAAGAAAGCAGTTACATACAAGGGAAACCCCATAAGGCTATCGGTGGATTTCTGGAGAACTTTGCAGGCCAGAAAAGAATGGCATGATATATCCAAAGTGCTGAAAAAGAAAAATCTTCAGCCAAGAATACTCTATCCAGCAAGGCTATCATTCAGAATAGAAAGAGAGATAAAGAATTTCCCAAAGAAAAATTAAAAGAGTTTGTGACCAATAAACCAGGCCTATAAGAAATGTTAAAGGTGACTCTGAATAGAAAGGAAACACTATAAGCAAAAGTAAGGAAATTAGGAAACACACAGACTGTAGAAATAAGTATAATTACAAAAATTAATCAAGGGACTCAAAATAAAAGAATGTAAAATATTACACTATATTCCGAAAACATGTGGGGCAGAGGAGTAAAGAATGATTTCAAACTTGAGGTACCATCAACTTTATATAAACTGCTATAAGTAGAAGATAAACTGAATGGTAACCAAAAATCAAAAACTAGTAATACATATGCAAAAAAATAAAGAGAAGGGAATCAAAGTATATCACTAAAAAAAGCCAATTTATGTAAGAGAAGAGAGCAAGAAAAGAAAGGAAGAAAGAAGAACTATGAAAACAACCACAAGATAAGTAACACAATGGTAATAAGTATATATCTATCAATAATTACTCTGAATGTAAATCAACTAAATGCTCCAATCAAAAGATACAAATAGGGTAGCAGAATGGATTAAAACAAATAAAAAACAAAAGAGCCATGTACATAGTGCCTAAAAGAGAGACTTATTTCAGACCTACAAGCACCTACACACTGAGAGTGAAGGGATGAAGAAGCGCTTATCATGCATTTGGATGTGAAAGAAACTGGGAGTAGCAACATTTATATCAGATGAAACATTCTTTAAAACAAAGACTGTACCAAGAGATGAAGATGGACACTATATCATCACTCAGAGGGCAATCTAGTAAGATAGATATAACAATTATAAATATTTATGCACCCATTACAGGAGCACCCAAATACTTAAATCAGTTAATAACAAACATAAAGGAAATAGTCAATAGTAATATAATAATAGAAGGGAACTTTTGCACCCCACTTGCATCAATAGATCACCCAAATAGAAAATCAACAAAGACACACTGAAATAGATGGATTTAACCGATATACTCAAAACATTACATCTTAAAACAGCAGAATACAGATTTTTTTCAAGTTCAAATGGAATATTTTCCAAAGAACTTCTTATATTAGGCAACAAATAAGTCTCAACAAATTAAAAAAGATCAAAGTCATTCCTAGCATCTTTTCTGACCACAATGCCAAGAAACCAGAAATCAACTAAAAGAAAAAGTCTGGAAAGAGCACAAATACATAGAAGTTAAATAAGATACTCCTAAACAATAAATGGGCCAACCAAGAAATCAAGAGGAAATAAAAAATACATGGAGACAAATGAAGATGAAAACACAATAGTCCCAAACCCTTGGGATGTAGCAAAAGGGACTCTAAGGGGGAAATCTATAGCAATACAGGCTTACCTAAAGAAGCAAGAAAAAGCTCAAATAAAAAATTACACCTAAAGGAGCTAGAAAAAAGAACAACAAACAAAATCCCAAACCAGTATAAGAAACAACATAGTAAAGATTAGAGCATAAGTAAAACAAATAGAGACTAAAACAATAAGAAAAACAACAACAACAACAACAACAACAAAAACAGGGGTACATGGGTGTCTCAGTAGGTTAAGTGTCTGCCTTCAGTTCAGGTCATGATCTCAGAGTCCTGAGATCAAGCCCCACATCAAGGTCCCTGCTCATCAGGGAGTCTGCTTCTTCCTCTGCTTTTCCCCATGCTCGTGATTTTCTCCATTGCACTCTCTCTCTCTCTCTCTAATACATAAATAAAATCTTTTAAAAAACAGTCAAAACAAAACAAAAAACAAAGAAAACAAACACATAGACAAAAACCAATAGAACTGTTCAATGAAACCAGAAGCTGGCACTTCGAAAAGATCAACAAAATTAAAACCCTTTACCCAGACACATCAAAAGAGACAGAGAGTGAAAGAGCGAGAAAGGACTGAAATAAACAAAATCTGAAATGAAAGGGGAGAAATAACTGACACCAGAGAAATGCAAAGGTTTATAGAGAATATTATGAAAAGTTATATGCCAACAAATTAAACAAACTAGAAGAAAAGGATAAATTTCTAGAATCATGTAGAATCCCAAAATAGAATCAGAAAGAAGCAAAAAATTTGAACAGACCAACTACTGACAATGAAATCAAAACTGTAATAAAAAAAACTTCCAGCAAACAAAAGTTCAGAGGAGAAGGCTTCATAGGTGAATTCTATCAAGCAATTAAAGAAGGATTAATACCTATTTTTCTCAAACTACTACAAAAAATAGAAGATGAAGAAAAACCCCCAATTCATTTATGAGACCTGCATTACTCATGTACCAAAACCAGATAAACACAATACAAAATAATAATAATAATAATAGTAATAAATAGCTACAGGCCAATATCTCTGATGAATGTAGATATAAAAATCCTCAACAAAATATTAGCAAAACAAATCCAACAATACATTAGAAAAACTATTCACCACAATCAAGTGGGATTAATTCCCTGGATGTAAAAGTGGTTCAATATTTTCAAATCAATCAGTATGATACCTCTCAACAATAAGAGAAAGGATAAAAACTGCAGTTATTTCATTAGAGCAGAAAAATCACCAGACAAAGTGTGCATTCAGTATGAAAAACCCTCAACAAAGTGCAGTTAGAGGATATATGCCTCAACATAATAAAGGCCTTATATGAAAACCCTACAGCTGACATTATTCTCAACAGCACAAAAATGAATTTTTCCCTGAGGTCAGGAACAAGACAAGATGTCCACTCTCAGAACTTGTATTTAACATAGTACTGGAAGACCTAGCCATAACAATTAGATAATAAAAAGAAACAAAATGCATCCAAATTGGTAAGGAAGAAGGAAAACTTATACTATTTGCAGAGGACGTGATATATAGAAAACCCAAAAGACTCCACCAAGAAATTACTAGAACTGGTAAATGTATTCAGTAAAATAATGGGATACAAAATCAATGTACAGAAATCCATTGCATTTCTATTGATGATAATGAAGCAACAGAAAAAGAAATTAAGAAAATAATCCCATTCACAATTGAACTGAAAAATAACATAATACCGAGGAATAACTTAACCAAAGAAGGGAAAGACCTGTACTCTGTAAACTATAAAACACTGATGAAAGAAATTTAAGATGACACAAATGGAAATGTATTACATTCTCCTGGATTTGAATAACAAATATTGTTAAAATGTCCATGCCACCCAAAGCAAGCTACAGACTTAATGCAATACTTATCAAAATGTCAAAAGCATTTTTCACAGAACTAGAACAAATAATCCTAAAATTTGTATGGAATCAGAAAAGACCCTGAATTTCCAAAGCAGTATTGAAAAAGAAAAATGTAATTGGCAGTAACACAATTCCAGACTTCAAGTGATACTACAGAGCTATAATAATTGAAACATCATGGTACTGGAACAAAAATAGATCAATCAGTGCAACAGAATAGAAAACCCAGAAACAAACCCAGGATAATTTGGTCAATTAATATTCCACAAAAGCAGAATATACAATGGGAGAAAGACAGTCTCTTCAACAAATTGTGTTGGGAAAATTGGAAAGCTACATGCAAAAGAATGAAACTTCGTGTTCTGGTAGACATCCAGCTCACTTTTGGGGACAGGTTGCAACAGGATCTCCTACTTCTCCACCATACAGTGTGGAGATTCCTCAAGAAATTAAAAATAGAGCTACCCTATGACCCTGCAATTGCACTACTGGGTATTTACCCCAAAGAAGCAGATGCAGTACAAAGAAGGGCCACATAAAGCCCAACATTCATAGCAGCAATGCCCACAATTGCCAAACTGTGGAAAGAACCAAAATGCCTTTCAACAGATGAATGACTAAAGAAGATATGGTACATATATACCATGGAATATTTTGCCTCCATTAGAAAGGACGAATATCCAACTTTTGTATCAACATGGACAGGACTGGAAGAGATTATGCAGAATGAAATAAATCAAGCAGGAAAAGCCTATTATCTTATGGTCTTAATTACATGTGGAGCATAAGGAAAAACATGGAGGACATTGTGAGAAAGAATGGAAAGGGGACTGGGGGGAAATCAGTGGGGGAGATGAACCATGAGAACCTGTGAACTCTGAGCAACAAATTGAGGGTTTTGGAGGGGTAGGAGTTTAGGGGTTTGGGCGATGCTGGTGGTAGGTATTGAGGAGAGCACATATTGCCTGGAGCACTGGATGTGGTGCATGAACAATTAATCTTGTGACACTGAAAAAAATAAACATATTTGGGGAAAAAAACGGAATGAAACTAGACTACTTTCTTATACCATACACAAAAATAAAATAAAAACGGATTAAATACCTAAATGTGAAACCTGAAATCATAAAAATCCTAGAAGAAAACACAGGAAGTAATATCTCTGACATTGGTCATAGCAACATCTGTCTACATTTGTCTCTTGAGGCAAGGGAAATAAAAGCAAAAATAAACTACTAGGACTTCATCAAAATTAAAAGCTTCTGCACAGAGAAGGAAGAAATCATAAAACTAATAGACAACTTTTGGAGTGGGAGAGAATATATGCAGATGACATACATATCTGATAAGCAATATAGAAAGAACTTACATGACTCAATACCCAAAAAACAAATAATCCAGCTAAAAAATGAGTAAAGACCTAAACAGACATTTCTGCAAGGAAGACATACAGATGGTCAACAGACACATGAAAAGATGCTCAACAACAGTCATCATCAAAGAAATCTGGATCAAAACTACAATACCTGTCAGAATGGCTAAAATAAAAAACAAGAAACAACATTGTTGGTGAGAATGTGGAGAAAGAGAAACACTCGTGCATTGTTGGTGGGAATACAAACTCGTGCAGCCATTTTGGAAGATAGTTTGGAGGTTCCTTGAAAAGTTAAAAATAGAATGACCATATGATCCAGTAATCACAGGACTAGGTATTTATCCAAAAATAGAATACTAATTTGAAATTATATATATTTCCCTATATTTATTGCATCATTATTTACTATAGCCAGATTATGAAAGAGCACAAATGTTCATCCAGAGATGAATGGATAAAGAGGTTGTGGTACACACATACATATACATATACATATACATATACATACACATACACATACACATATACACATACATCATATATATTGGAATAATATTCAACCATAAAAATGGAATGAGATCTTGCCATTTGCAATAACATGGATAGATCTAGAGACTATAATGCTAAGTGAAATAAGTTAGAGAAAGACAAATACCATATGATTTCATTCATATGTGGAACCTAAGAAACAAAACAAAGGAACCAAGGAGAAATAAGAGAGATAAACCAAGAAACAGATTCTTAACTATAAAGAACAAACTGGTGATTACCAGAGGTGGGTGGGTGGGGGATGGCTAAAATAGGTGATGGAGATTAAAAAATATACTTATCATGATGAGCACTGAGTAATGTATAGAATTGTTGAATCACTGCATTGTACACCTGAAACTAATATAGCACTGCATATTAACTACACTGGAATTAAAATTAAAAACTTAAGAGACTCTTATTTCTATATTTGAATGATTTAGAGAAAATTAAATATCAGGATTAATACAAGTTCCATCTTTCTTGCTAGAGTCCTTGAGTCTAAAATGTTATTAATATTATATTGTTTTTATATAAAGGAAATCCTTGAGATTCAAGATCTTCTGGCTTTCCTAAGTATCTTCTTATAATATTCTAGCAATCAAGCTGTTAGAACTCCCTCTCAGACATTAACTTTAATTCACCAGAAAACAATTTTTTTTAAAGATTTTATTTATTTATTTGACAGAGAGAGAGAGCTTGAGATCACAAGTAGGCAGAGATGCAGGAAGAGAGGAAAGTAGGCTCCCTGCTGAGCACAGAGTCTGATGCGGGGCTCCATATATATATTATTCTGATGAGGGGCTCCATATATATATATATATAATATATATATATATATATAATAAAATTCAAGGTTCTTTTTCAGGCTTATTTGTCCTTGTAATTTACAGCCTGGACTCCCTACTTCTTTCTCCCAGGAATTAGCTTGCTGCCATGCAGTGGCATTCTTGCAGCCTGACTATTCTAAGTCCATTCTCCAATTAAGATTTTACACTTGCTCATAAGCAGGTAATTTAGTAACTTGTTTATTTCTTTCACAATTAGATATTTTGAAATAAGGAATTTTATGTTGAGGGGTGTGAATCTGAGCATTTTCTGGAAGATACAGAGCATGAATTAGGTTTGCAAATGAAAGATATTTCATGTAGCAGGGCTCTAAAATGTTTGGGGTGGAATAGTAGATGTGATAATATGCATAGTTTGAATCAAAATCTTGATAGCCTCTAAAGGTAGATTAAAAAAATTTAGATTTTTGCTTTTTAGGACATGTGGAAAGTTGTTTATGTGTTATATTCTGTGTAAAATAGTTTTAAATATATAATTTTTTTCATTACCAAAAAGTGGGAGATGGTAAATATTTATGATAAATACAGATTTGTTTACTGACAAATTTCTACTTGTTCATCAGTTAACCTAGGAAAACATAGACATTTTATAAAAATCTAAATTTAATATTTTATTTCTGAATATATATGAGCTGTCAAAATATTTAACATTAGTCCTTTTTGATATATGCTACTAGTTTCATGTATTTTAACTTTATATTTGCTTTACTTTTTACCCTACAAGACATGATTATTGTTGTTTTATTAATACGATGTTTTCTTTTTACTTCCAATTTTTCTTCCAGTTACATAGAAAAATAATTGACATAATCCATTGTATGAATTTATATTATAGCAAAAATAATTTAATTTACATATACTGTGAAATAATTACCACAATAGGTGCAACTAAAAAAAAAAAAAAAGAAAAGTAAAGAAAAACAATTTTCCTGTGAAGAGAACTTTAGTATTAACTCTTAGCTTTCCTATATACCATAAAGCAGTGTTAACTAGGGTCACCATATGGTGCATTATATCCCTAGCACGCACTTGTTTTATAAATAAAAGTTTGTACCTTTGACAATCTTCCTCCAATTTCTCCTTCTCCAACCCTCTGGTTCTGGTAACAACATGTCTGATCTCTCTTTCTCTCTCTCTTTTTAATAATTTTGTTTGTTTGTTGTTTGTTCTTTTCTTTTTTAGATTCCATATATGAGATTGTACAGTAGTTTTTTTTTCTTAGTCACTCAGCATACTGCCTTCAAGTGCCATTAATGTAATATTTCCTCATTTTTATGGCTGAATAGTATTTCATTGTGTACATATATCACATTTCCTTCTACTCATCCATTGATAAACACTTATCAATTGATATCCATTGATAAACCTTGATCATCCATTGATAAACATTTCTATGTCTTGGCTATTGTAAATAATGCTGCTATGAGTATGAGGGTGCAGATTTCTTTTGGAGTTAGTGTTACTATTTCTATTGTATAAATTTCTAGAGGTGAAATTTCTGGCTCATATGATAGTTATATTTTTAATTTTTTGAAAGTACACACTATTTTTCGTAGTGGCTATGCCAATACAATCCCACCAAAAGTACAAGAAGTTTCCCTTTCCTTTACATCCATACCAATATTTGTTATTTCTTGTCTTTTTGATGATGGCCACTTTAAAAGGTGTAAGATGATATATTATTGTAATTTTAATATGCATTTCCTTACTAAACAAGTGATGTTATCTTTTTTCAGATCTTTTCAGATACATGTTGGTTTTTCGTATACCTTCTTTGGAAAAATGTCTATTCAGGTCCTTTTTTTTCTAGCACTCTAGACTCCATTCCCACAATACTGGCTTTCTTGCTGCTCTTCAAATAAGTCAAGCACTCACTGTTTCCTTTGCTTGGGCCACTCCACCATCAGTTCTTCCCAGACCGGTAACTTCAAATCATTAGACTCTGCTCCTCAGGCTTTTCTTGATCCTTCTTAAATAGGAAGTCTCTCCTGACCCCACTTCCTGCCAGCCTTGTCACTGGTTTTTCATACATTATCCTGCCTTATTTTTCTTCTTATAATTTATCAGTGCTAGAAGATGAAGTAAAAAATTAGGCAGGGACTAGACTTGATATCATTTTGCAGACTATAAAAGGAATTTGGAATTTAAGAATAAACTACTCAAACAGAGAAATGATATAGTATGATTTATGTTTTAAAATAATCATATTTTAAAATAACTTATAAGGGGTCAAATTGTAGAAAATCATTGCTAAAGAACTAGAAAGAGGGATTAATAGGCAATAATAGAAATCTCTCTCTACACACTCACATCCAAGTATCATTAATAAGGCAGTTTAATATATACAACTTTTTAAAAAACCAACATATTCAAATGGTAGCAATAATCCCTTAATTGATTTTATATAATATATGTTCAGCATTTCTACTTATAATTCCAAGATGTGATGCTTTTAAGTACATACTTACACATTCAACTGCACAATGTATTTATTATTTATAATTTCTGATAATACAATACTAACTTATTTTCCTTTACTCAAAAATATTTACAATAATCCAAGTAAAAATTTGCAAAGTAAGATGATGGCATTTCGTACATTTTTTATTTAACTATCACAGGTGATAATAGTGACTATCACTAATTATAACTATCACTAACAATTATAATAATATTCTAAACATTGAAATAAGTTCTTGTAAAATGTGAGGTTTTAAAACTTGTATCTGGTGAGTAGTTTCCCAATTAGTATTTATGGCTTTTCAATCTTTTGATGAACAACAGTTTTTGTACAGCTGCCAGTCGCCATTAAGATAGTTCTAATGTTAGATACTTACTGATGTTCTTTAGTAAAATTTATTAGCTGATTATAATTTAACCTGACATGTAGGAAGAACTTAATATACTGTACATCTGCATAAATACATTATTTTACTTTTGATACAAGCATTTTATTAAAGTCATGGGAATAATTGTGTTTTCAAGAGAGGCGTACAAAAAAGTTAACACATTTCATCAACAAAACTAAAAGACCACCTACAGAATGTAAAAGATATTTGCAAATGATGTATCTGGTGAAAGGTTAGTATCCAAAATATATAAAGAACTTATGCAACTCAACACTCTGAAAGAATGAATAATGTAATTAAAATGGGTAGAATGGGGTGCCTGCGTGGCTCAGTGAGTTAAGCATATGCCTTTGACCTAGGTCATGATCCCAGGGTCCTGGGATTGAGCAGGGAGCCTGTTTCTCCCTCTCCTTCTCCCTCTGCTTGCTGTTTCCTGCTCTCTTCCCAATCTCTCTCTCAAGTAAATAAAATCTTAAAAAAAAAATGGGCAGAAGATATAAATGGACATTTCTCCAAAGAAGACATACAGAAGGCCTACAAATACATAAAAAAAGATACTCAGCAACACTTATCATCGAAGAAATCCAAATCAAAACTACAGTGAAATATCACCTCACACCTGGCTAAAATCAACAACATAAGAAAGCAGTCTTGGCAAGAATGTGGGGAAAAGGAACCTTCTTGTGCTATTGGTGGGTATGCACACTGGTGCAGCCACTGTGGAAGACAATATGGAGTTTCCTCAAAAAATTAAGAATAGAACTAAACTACCATATGATCCAGTAACCACAGTATTGGGCATTTACCCAAAGAATGCAAACCACTAATTCAAAACATGTATGCATTTCTGTGTTTATCACAAAACTATTTACTATAGCCAAATTATGGAAGTGGTCCAGCTGTCTATCAATAATGGATAAAGAATAAATGGTATATAAAATGGAGTATCATTCAGCTATAAAAAAGAACAAAATATTTCCATTTGCAACAACATGGATGGAGACAGAGAGTATAGTGTTAAGCAAAATAAGTCATTCAGTGAAAGACAAAACTATATGATTGCACTTATATATGGAATTTAAGTAACAAATGAGTGAAGGAAAAAAAGAGAGAAAGAGAGAGAAACCAGTAAACAGACTCTTAATTATAGAAAACAAACTGATGGTTTGGGTAAGAGAAATAGGTGATGGGTGGTAAAGAGTACCCTTATCATGATAAGCACTAAATAATGTACACCTTGACACTAATATAACACAGTATGTTACCTATAGTGGAATTAAAACAATAAAGAAAAGAAAAAAAATTTTCTTAGTAACTTATTAATGATGCTGTTGGGATTTTTTGTTTCTTTGCTTACTTTTAAAAAAGTTTACATATTTCAGAAACTAAAGATAATTTCTTTTACTTTTTACTTGAGAAAAAAATAGAGAGAAAATAAAAAAGAAGGAAAGCAAAAAAAAAAAGTCTTTAGATGTCTTAAAAGAATGGCTTTTAAAGATCTATGATTTTCTTGTTTTAGCCCCATTAAGTAACAACCATTGATGTTAGGAAAAGAACACACACACACACACACACACACACACACACACGCAAAAAGGTTGTTTTTTATTTGAAGGGATTTTTGTTTCTTTTAGTAATAAAATTCAGAGTACTTTTTTTTTTGAGTATTTAAAAAACGTGCCTGGGTTATATACATAAGGATCATAAGGATTATTCCATAATGGCATGTTGAAAACAGGAATACTCAAATGTCATCTTATCAGAAATTGATTCTCTGAAGCCCTACTAAAGTAAACCCATCTATCATCTCACTGTCTCTTTACTCTTTCTTAATTCTATCATGGTATGGATCGCCCTCTGATACTGATTTGTTTATTTATGTGCTCATTATGAATCTCCCTGCATTGTCCCATTCAACAGTAAGATATTTGTCTAAGATCAATGTCTTAAAGGTTTACTGAAGAGCTCTCTATTTTATACCCAACTTCTGTCAGTTTAATGAATAGATTCTCCCTTTCGATAGCTCTATATTAGTAGTATATTTGTAGTATCCTCCTGATTTGGCTCATAGCCTGTGATTAACTTCTGTGTATATGTGTGTGTATGTGTCTGCACATGTATGCTTTATCTCTGACATTCCCAATGTATAGCATGTAAATGCTCTGAAAACATTTGCATTTGTTGATGAAGAATGGTTAACACAACAGAGGACATTGCAAATAGAGAGGGAAAATATCAGTTTGGGGGACATAGACTGAGCAGAAGCTCATCAGAACAAGGGAAGCAAAACTATATTAATAGCTCAGATTTTACAATGAGAGAAGTCTGTTTCAACATGGGTTGAAAATTCACTAATTCAAATGTGCAGTTCTCATAAATCATAATAGTGGTTCTAGCAACTTTAAGTCTCTCTAATGTTTGTGTGTGAAGTGCTAATTATAAATATAAATATGCCTTAAATTGTAAAAATTAGTAATAAGGGTTTTTTTGTGCTTCAAATTGTCTTTGTTTCTGATATTTATTTAGAAGAAAGAAAGAAAAGTCTCTTTTTTTTTCTAAGTAGATGGCTGTAAATCAGCCATTATTAGTTGTTGTTAACTTTCTTCTCCACTTGTGATTTTTAATCATATAATTCAAATAGATTACCAAGGCTTAGATTTAAAAATATAAATGAGACTAACATTATCAGGTAGAAGATTCACTAACAGATGTCCCTATTTGGGCATGACTATATCAAATTATTATCTAGTCAGGGGGAAGTGCTTGCTTATATATTTAAGATTTTTTTCTAAAATATAGAGATAACCTGAACTTCTAAGTCCATAAGAAGGAAACAGTTGCCAAGAAGCAATTGTTATTTAAAAATTAACACACTGTACAATTATTTCCCAATTTAATCACTAACTGACACTTGAAAACTCAGAAGTTATTTGTCTATTATCGAAATTTCTAATGAACATTTGTCGAATTCTTGCAGGAATTTCCTTGCTAAAATTTATATTTTTTATGTTTATCATGTCTTTCAGGACAAATAATGGAACCAAACAATACTAATGTGCTACACTCATCATTGTTATAAAAATACAATTAGACAAAAATGTTAAATATTCACAAAAAGTATTTCCTTTAGATTCTGGCTAGCAAAAGATGCTGAGGGAATTATCAGAGGAGGGAAATATAACACAGTGCAGATAATCACAGGAGTTATAAACAAAAGCAGTTGACATTAACAATTAAGTGAGGAAATTTCCTGTGGAGGTTTAGATGAGCTACAGGCACAATGTGTAAAATCACTTGGGTAATTGATCATTAGTTATGTTCTAGATCAGAGGAGTATATATCAATGTAACTGGTTTTTCTACCTTATTTTTCTAGTCCAATAATTTGTCTAATGTAATAAATATGGCTATTTTCCTGTGAGGAAAAATCATCCCTATTACAATCTGATGTTTTCATTTTCTCTAAGGGAGTACTTAATGTAAATAAATGTGTTAAGGAAAGTTTATAACTTCTCTGAAGTTTTTGTGTCATGCATTAGATTAATTTTAAAGGAATTTTATTAATATCAATATTATCAATATCCAAGTATACATTAATCTGAGCTTTGCAATAAAAGGTATTTATTATTTTACTGTGATATTTTTGAGTTAGTTTGAGTTTATCTATTTTTTCTGTTTTCTCAGTTTTAAAAAACTGTTATTTATGTCAACAGGGCACTCCTTAAAGAAGAAGCATCAGAGTTGCTAAACACACTGAGACACAAGGTATCCTAGTAACCAAGGATGGCTTCCTCCTGGAAACTAATTCTGTTTCTGTCAGTAGCCGGGTGTCTTTCAGGTAAGAATCTTGCCGTACATATCAAATAACAAAAATATATAAAAATCTTCATTACAAAATATCCTCACGTGTTCATTTAAATTTATATTAGAAGTCACACTTTTCAGCAAAAGAAAGGAAAACAATTCTTAAACTTCATTACCATTGCAAAAAGTCATATGCAATTCAATATAATAAGGTACCTAGGAAAACATTATATGAATGTTAATAAAATGAGTATCTATCCCACCTCATTGACTTTCATTTACAATATAAACTATTATTAAATGCCTTTAGAAGATTTGGTAATATATATATATTTATCATTTACAGCAAGTAATTATAAAAATGTCTCATTACAATGCTAAATTTTATCATATAAAGAGAGAATCATGCTAGATTTATTATACTCACACACACAATCATTTAAGGCATCTCCAACACAATGAATTTGTTTGGTTGTCTCAGCTTCTCTAATTTTGCTTTGATCAATTTTATTGTTCTTTATCTTGGATCTAAAATGTTATCTTTTACTCTGTAAAAGTAGTTTATCTTCTTTGGAGTAATACTATCATAATGCTAAAAATTAATATGCCACAGGTTTTTGTTTTAATTTCAAAGTGTCTAGAAATTAAATTATAGTAATGATTTAAATGTTTATACACGTAACATTTATAGCTTGATTTGATTTAACTCAATAGCTATGTTGTTTTATTAAGTGTTATCAGTGTAACTTCAACTGTTTATGATGGATGAGTCTTCTTTAAAAGCAAAGAGGTAATCCTCAGCTTAGATTAATTTATTATTTGAGTTATAAATTCACATTATATGTTTAAATGTAATAACTAACATATTTACATGTATTTGAATACCTTCGGAAGATATAGCAAAGCCTCTTTTTTGTTGAAATATTAGTAATTAACTGCAAAAACAACAAAACAATTCTTAATTTATTATTACTTTTATGTATTGAGCACCACTGTTAATGGGGAAAAAGACAGATTTAAGAAGAGAGAGGGAAGGTAAGGTGAAACCTCTAGAAAATGTTGGTAGACACATCTGTGTAATAGCAAGAAAACATGAACAAGAGATATTAAAAGTTAAATGAAAACCCTGGTCCATTAATATTATGGTTACTTTAAAAAGAGGTAAAGACTCTTCAAATATTTTATCCTGTTTTTCTTTCTGTATAGAATTAGCATCTTCCCCAGTGATTGCTTATTTCTCTTTTACTGTCTCAATGCCATCTTCCTGAAATTAAATTAACTGAAGGGAATAAAGGTAGGCTTGCAAGATGAAAGACAAGATGCCCAGTTAAGTTTGAATTTCAAATATTTTTTATTTTATTTTTATTTTTTCAGTGTTCCAAGATTCAAATAAACAACAATTGCTTTAGTTCTAGAATGTTCCATGCAATATTTAATTTTACCCAACATTTAAATTTAACTGGAGTCTAGTGTTTTTTGTTTATTAATTTGACAGTGATAGTTGGAGAGAGAATGGTAATTTATAATATCACTCCAAAGTCTTATTTTCTTGTACTGACACATTATCCTCCCAAATAGTCACTTCAGATGAGGTATCTACTTTTGTTGTGGAAACATGAAAATACTCAGTCTGAGGTAGGGTCCACAATCACTAGATTTCCAATTCATAAGGTAATCAAGGGCTGCTGTCTCCAGGAATAAAATGAAACATTGTAAGATAAGAGTAACAAGGCTAAGTCTGGAAGTATGTTACTACTTAGATATTATAGACAGTTCCAAAAAAAGTTGAAACAAAGGACATTTCTCATTTTTGTATGAGATTTATTTTTAATTATCTGTACTCAATATAAGTCATCTATATGTATTACTTATTTTTAAAACATATTAATTCTTTCCTACTGTAGAATCTGTTTAAAAATTGATTAGATACTTGTAAGGATCAATTATCAAGTTTAATTATATTAAAAAATTCTCTCACTTTTAATTTGTAACTATAGCTCTTATGCTTTTGTTAGCTGTTGATACTTGCATTGAATATTCACTATTTTATTATTTGATAATTCATTATTTAAGTTTTCTCTCGTTATTGCTTTTTATTTGTTTCTAAGTATCACATTATAAGACCTACCTGGCATAGTAACCTGATTACTATTACAGAAAATGAGGGTAATTAAGCTATGGGTCATGCACACATTTTGTTATTGCTATTATTTGAATCAGCAAAACTGATCAAAGAAATGAGAAATCCAAAACTGTATTCTTTCTCTGATTTACTTATTCTTTTTTGTAATGAATACATAATCTTGGTGTGTTTTACTAAGAAATATAGAACTCTTATACAACCCTATGTCTGAAAACTGGCTATTAAAAGCAATGAAACATTGATAGCTTGTATAGTGATCTACAGCCTTGTATTAAAAACAGACTGATGATTAAAACAATGGTGAGATACTACTACACATATCAAAATGGTTAAGATCCAGATAGATACAAAAAGTAAAAGCAATATCAGTCGTTGGTGAGAATACAGAACAGGAATGCTTATTCATTGCTAGTAGAAAAACAAAATGGCACAGCTACCTTGGAGGACAGTTTGGCTGTGTTTACAAGGCTAAATAGTTTTGCCATATAATCAAGCATCTGGACTGTTAGACATGTACTTGATTTTTAAATGTATGCACATAGAAAATACCTGCACAGAAAAATTTACAGGAGCTTTATTAACAATCCTCAGAAATGGGAAACAACCAAGATGCCCTTCAATAAGTGAATGGATAAACTGTGTAGATTTCTTATAATTCAATGCTATACAGTGATAAAAATAAATGATCAAGCCATGCATACACATGAATGAATCTTATTTGAAGGAAGCCAGTCTGAAAAGACTAGGTATTGCATGATTCCATTTATATGAACTTTTGATAAGGAAAACTATAGAAATTGTACAGATTACTGATTGCCAGAGGTTGGGAAAAGGGGATGATTAAATGAATAAATGAAGATAAGGTATTTTTTAGGGTGATGAAAACACTCCGAAAAAAAAAAAAAAAGAAAACACTCTCTGTGATATTGTAGTGGTGGATGTATAGCATTACACATTTATCAAAACTAATATAACTTTATAGCACGAAGTAAACATCAGTGTATACAAATTAAAAAAATAATGAGGGGCGCCTGGGTTGTTCAGTGGGTCAAAGCCTCTGCCTTCAGCTCAGGTCATGATCTCAGGGTCCTGGGATTGAACCCCACATGGGGCTCTCTGCTCAGCAGGGAGCCTGCTTCCCCCTCTTCTCTCTCTGCCTGCCTCTCTGCCTACTTGTGATCTCTCTCTCTCTGTGTGTCAAATAAATAAATAAATAAATAAATAAATAAATAAATAAAATCTTTTTAAAAAAAATAATAATAATTTAGGAGATTGATGGATCCCAGATTGAAAGGCAGAATGTGACAAATAATCTAACTGTATTACAAATGTAAGAAGCAACTTTATTTAAGGCAGTGGGGGACAAGGGTAATGACTTCAGTAACTATAGAAATGAATCTTCAAAACTAAAAGCACAAAAAACACATACACACAGACACACACACAAACCCACCAAAACTCCCGTACTTTGGTAGTATGCTTTAGCTAATAATGTTAGTATTAGCAGCTCTAAACCCATTATACCTGAAATTGAACAATTAAGTCAGTGGTGGTGAATGGTGGGAGCCAAATTTCTCACTGTTAGAGTGGGAAGTTACAGATAAGCAAGAGGATAGAATGATCCATGTGGTAATGGGTTAGTATTAGAGACTTCAGTATGAACTCATGTTTAGCTTAATGTAGAGACAGATGGTTACATGTAGATATGTGTATGTGTATGTATAAAAAGTATAGCTATTATATATATGTGTTCTGTCATGATATAGTAAAGTACTATAGTAGAAACCAATGCATAAAGTGCCAAGATCTTGGTTTCTGATACTGTTCTCCATTTGAAGGGATCAGGGCTATTTGAAGAAGGATTAACTCTAGGACTGGGGCAGGAAGTATATTTGACCAGCCTAGAGTATTTTATAATAACAAAGAGTAAAGAAGTGCTAAAACAAACAAAGCAACAAATAAAAAACAAACACAATGAGGCAGGTATGTCAAAGGGATACAGGAACCAACTGAAAAAGTTCTCATTGGCCCAAACTGAAAAAAATTTGATCAAGAAAATAAAGAAGCATGAGTTAAAGCCCAAAGAATAAAATAATTACCCATAAGTCCTTATTGATATAATAAGCAAATGAATAACTAAATCAAAAGAACAGACTAAATTCCCAGGTGGATTAATTTCAAATAATTTACTACAGTATTTTTTTTTCCTCAGGGAAATAGAATGTAACTTCCCCCTCCTTTAAATGTGGGCTCCACAGAAACTTGTTTCCAAAGAATACAGAGTGGAAAAGGAGGATAAAAAAGTAACTTTCCAGAGAAGGAAACTGATACCTTCTTCAACCCAGTGATGATCAAGGTCAACATCAGCAAAGATAACATTTACCCTTGATATGATGTGATGAGAATGGCACCTTCCCTCTGTGATTTTCCTTATTAAAACCTACGCCCCCAGTCTAATCATGAGAAAAATATCTCATGATATTTTTCATGAGAAAAATTGCCAGTACTCCTCAAAAATTTGAAGGTCATCAAAAGCTAGGAATAAGGAAAAACTGCCAAAGAAAGAAGCAGCTAAGGAGACACAAAAACTAAATGTAATGTGTGACTCTGCAATAGAAAGAATTCTTCATTAGAAAAAGAACATTGTATACAAACTGAGAGAATCTACATTAAATATGTACTTGAATTAAGAAGTAGTGGAAACATCAATCTCATGACAGTGAGTTGTGAAATGGTTAGTAGAGGAGGAAATTAGATACTGTGTGAAAAGTTGAGCCAAACAAAAGAAAGAATGGCAGATAACTTCAAAAAGATAGAAATTCAAGTGTCTGTGTCTCTACATTTATGAATGTGTCTTAAGCCTAGAGAAACTACTACAGAAATTCAATTCACAGAATACATAATATTTATGTTGATTGTGTATTTCACTAGTTTTTGCTGCATAAAAAACCATCCTCAAATTTAGTAGCATGTACACACACACACACACACACACACACCCATACCCCAAACATTATTTCTCACAATTCTGAGTGTCAGATTGGTGGTTCTTCTGGTTTGGGCAGGTTTAGCTATCTCTGCATTCCCCATGAGAGGTTTGAAAGAGTAGGATTGTATAAGTATTTCACCTCACACTACTGGTAATTGGCTCCACTAGCAAAGGCAATGGGGATGGCTTGATCATGTCTCTGATATTCCAGTAGTCTAGCCTGGGCTCTCTCACACAGTTGCTCAAATAGGTGAAGCAAAAGTAGGGGTAAAATCCTATTTGCAAGCACTTTTCAAGTCTTTGTGTCATGTTTGCTATTGTCTCATTGACTACAGCAAATCACATAAGCCAAACAGGATTCAAAGAGCAAAAAAATATTCTACCTCTTGAAGAGAGTAGATTGCAAAAACACACTGTAAAGATACTGAACACGGTGTTATTAACTTACGCATTATGCTACACAGTTGATCTCTAGGACTTATACATTTTTCATACTTTAAACTTTGTACCCTTTGAGTAATATCTTCCTGTTTTCCCCTCTCTCTAGCTTCTTGGCACACACCATTCTACTTTGTGCTTCTATTTTTGACTATTTTAAATTCTTTATAGGTTCTTGTTTTTTAAATTTAGTTTTTTATTAACATATAATGTATTATTTGGCCCAGGGTACATGTTCTTTATATAAGTGGGATACTTAAAAACTTTCCAAGAGAGTAAATCTCATTTTGTTCTTACCATAAAAGAAGAGAAAAGAAAAAAGAAAAGAAAATAATAAAAGGGTAGGCAAAACTTTTGGAGATGACAGATACGGTGGAGATGTAGATTATGGTGATGGTTTCCCAGATGTATACTTATTCCAA
This sequence comes from Procyon lotor, assembly GCA_028646535.1. Taxonomy (NCBI): domain Eukaryota; kingdom Metazoa; phylum Chordata; class Mammalia; order Carnivora; family Procyonidae; genus Procyon; species Procyon lotor. The sequence continues at coordinate 63,924,688 of CM053613.1, forward strand.
ACTTATCAAGTTACATACATAAAATATGTAGTTTTTTGTGTATCCATCATACTTCAACAAAGTGGTTAAATTAAGTGCATAGAGCAATAAGATATATTGAAGCCCATTTTCGAGCTCTACCACATAATTTTTATACCTATGAATATTTTATATGAAAATAATAATCCTATTTCAGTTAACAGTAAAGAAGATGGAAGATTTCTTTGTATCATCATTTCAGATACAGTTACAGTCAGAACACTGTGATCTAACTTCATTAGTTGAACTTAAAAAAAACTTTAAAAGTCAATAAAATTATTTTTTTCAACATAAGATAAATTCACTTGAATAAAATCTAAGCTTTTCAGAATAGAATGTATGAAATTGGGATATGAAATTATGAAATTAGCATAGCCTAGTTCTGTATGTATCTACAAAAATTATCAACATTTCAACCTCTACTGTGTCAAAATCCATGTTGTTTTCTTTAAAAGTGATTCTTCAAAGATTTATTATCATTCAAATGTGTATAGAGGAAACAATTGGGAGGAAGTAATATGGTACAAGATTTACCTTCTTTGAATTTATAAACAACTTTACTGACATTCCTTGGTTCTGTAAATTGCTTTTCATTTAATCTCCATGTTTAAACAAACACAACAACAAAAATTAAAGGGTTTAAATTGTTCTGCTCTGTTTTACAGAATATCCTATCTAATGGGTTTTTTAATCATCATATCCCTTTGAGAATATGGCTAGTAATTATTCTAATTTCTTTTAAAATATTTAACAGTTAGAAATATGTAGTATAATAATGATCATTAACAGTATGTTTCTTTTTTGTGAAATATAATAAAACAGCTTGATGGGACACTGAGCTTGAGAGAGAGTGCATGTGAAATATGTCGAATACAAATATTAATTATTTGTTATTAGAATAAGCTACAATGTAGTTATTATTACCCACATTATCATGTGGTTTAAGATCACTTGGTTGAAGAATTTTAAAAAAGCATTATTTTTCATTCCCCAGTACTAGCATATTGTTTTCAACATTCCAAATCTGCTTATGTATTTTTTTTTAAGATTTTTTTTATTTATTTGACAGAGAGAAACACAGCGAGAGAGGGAACACAAGCAGAGGGAATTGTGGCGGGAGAAGCAGGCTTCCTGCCAAGCAGAGAGCCTGATGTTGGGCTCCATCCCAGGACCCTGGGATGATGACCTGGGCCAAAGGCAGAGGCTTAACGACTGAGCCACCCAGGCGCCCCTGCTTATGCATTTCTATCGGAGTTATAGACTTAAGAAAAAATATTTAATTAGATTTATTAAAACTAGATATATTTATAGTGCATTTATGTTGAAAAAATTTCCTTGGGGGTGCCTGGGTGGCTCAGTGGGTTAAGCCTCTGCCTTCAGCTCAGGTCATGATCTCAAGGTCCTGGGACTGAGCTCGGCATTGGGCTCTCTGCTCAGCAGGGAGCCTGCTTCCTCCTGTCTACCTGACTCTGCCTACTTGTGATCTCTCTTTCTCTGTCAAATAAATAAATAAAATCATTTAAAAAATTTTTAAAAAAAAGAAAAAATCTCCTTAATTAAATTAAAAAATTTTCGGATTAAAAATAATTTGGATATCATGTGCCTAATCCCTTATACTTTGGCAAGTAAAATATTATTTGTTCTCAATAGGGATGAGGTTTGGGGAGGTCCTATCACATACCCAGTGGAAGAATAATGAGAAGGCTGCCTCCTATGGCAATGATTTCAACACACTAGACAACACAGAGGGGAGACAAAAGAGGAAATTCAGTTCTCAAAGTTACACTGATATTCTTCTGATGTAATTACATGTAGCTACTTTTTCCTGAATTATTTTCAGATGCTTCTGATGTAAGCTATATTGCTTTAAAAACAACCAAAAAAACACACATTTTCCTCTCCACTTTCACTTCATTATCCTTCTTGAGTTATATTCATTTTATTGGACCAGTTTGATCCTTTTGCCAAGAAGATGATATACTATTGAACAGAGAATGTCTGTCATTGATAAGACTATACAAATACTCTCCTTCTTGGTGGCAGTAAGGTAATAGCACAGAACTTTGTCACTGAGAAGAGAAGTGTTACAGAAAAAAGGTGCCTGATAATATTAAGTCTGACCTACTGGAGTTGAGAAAGAGAAACGGATTATGGCTCCACTGTGATCAATTTGAAATTATATAGGTTCACATTGTATTGTTCCCCTAGGAAGTCATGAGGATAATAGAGGCTACCTAAGTGCAAAAAAATCAAGTTGACTCTCATCAGCTGTATTAGACATCTAATTAATCAAAAGAAAATTTAATTTCTCCTTGTTAGTGGAAGTGGGAGTTTGGTGGGGGAGTATACCTGAATTTAGTTTTATTTTTATCTTAAAGGCAAAGAAAATGTTAAGAGTTATTTATAATTATCAGCAAATCCTAGAGTGATATAAAAAGGAAACCATCACCTGAAAAAAGCCAGATTCAACATCCCTAAGAAATGAAAATAAAGAGAGGAGGCAAGATGGCGGAGGTGTAGGAGGCACAGAGAGCCCTGGGAATCAGAAGTCCAGCTAAAGAGGAGGAAATCACTCTAAAAGCTGGCAAACACAACAGCAGAGAGAAGAGAATAAGAACAGCAATTCTAGGAGCAGAAAATCGACCACTTTCAGGAGGTAGGACGTGTGGAAAAAGTGAATTTAAAGCGATGGGAAGAGAGACCCCGGGGGGAGGGGCTGGCTCCCAGCAGCCACAGAGCCACGGAGCACAAAATCCGGAACTTCTAGTGCGCTCCGCTGAGGGACATCGCTCCGCAGGCTAAACGGGGGTTCAGCCCTCGCGGGAACAGTGTGGTTTCAGGACCCATGGGGTCACCGAGGGATCAGGGGAGCCCCAGTGTGGCTGAGCTCCCAGGTATTGGAGCGGAGAAGCTGTTAGCAGAGAAGGAGCAGCGCAACGCCGCATAGGCCTACCTTGGACTATAGGAACTGAGACATATAGTCCATATAGGGCTGTCATACTGCAAGCGGAGACCCCACAGGAGGCAGCTCCAGAGACACCCCCTCCTTCCTCCTCCAGGAGGCAAGAGCGCGCAGCAGGAATCTGCTAGTTTGGGGACTCCAGACGGGGCCGCGTGCACCACAGATAGAGGTGCTCCACCACAGGCTAGCTGAGCACAGAGCGCCAACTGCGGACAAGGGAGACGGGAGTGATAACGGCTTTCCTCTGACGGTGTGTGGAGGATCGCGGCGCCCAGCACTCGGCTCCTCTGGGCCAGAGACAGGGAGGCCGCCATTTTTATTCCCCGCCTCCAGGGCGGTACAGGAAAGCGCTCAGGGAACAAAGACTCCAAGAGCCAACCTGAGCAAAGTGCGTGGCCCATCCCCTGGCAAGAGAAGTGCAATTCCACCTCCGGCAAAGACATTTGAGAACCACAGCTACGGCCCCTCCCCCAGAAGATCAGAGAGAATGTCCAGCCAAGACCTAGTTAATCAATCAGTGAAAACTGAGGAACTCCAGAGAATCTTTCTCTCTCACCCATCTACTCTTACCTTGACAAAATGACGAGG
>CM053613.1:63928755-63960300 GCA_028646535.1 Procyon lotor
ATGGCAGTGCTGGATTACTATATTGTACACCTATAACTAATATTACACTGTATGTCAACTAACTAGAATTAACAGTTTAAAAAAAAAGAGTGTATACCATATCAAATCACTTTATGTAAATAATATTTTGTAGAAATCAAGGCAAAAGTATTGTGTTCCATGTTTCCATTATTCTAGAATGAAGAAAAAGAAAAGAAAGTATTCATGGGTAAAATTAGGGATTTGGGGGAACCAGAAAGTTAGGGTAGGGTGTAGTAAAGGAACATTAACCCCCCAGTGAGCTTTCAGAGTTATTGTAGACAGCAGGAGGTGGAAATAGAATATAGACTTTCCACCTTTTGTAGGGTGGCCCTTGAAGTCATTTTATTTCACATATTAAAGAGAAAAATTTTGAAAGCTGGAGGACTTCTAGAAACTCAGCAGTTGACATCTGGGCTAGTGATGCCACTAGCTAAACAGAGGTGTCGGGCTAGTGACTGGCCTCTGTTTAGCTTCAAAAATTAAGGAATCTAACATGGTAAAAATGACATCAATATGATACAATGAAACAAGTCTCAATACAGACCAACCCTGTAGCAATTTTCTTGATTGTGTTGAGAGCTAAGTAACTGGAACAAGTTTCTGTAATGTGATTAGAATTTCTTAGAATGAATAATTATCACAGTTGCTGTTGTGGAAAAGTAATTAATTATATGAAGTAATTATAGTTTTCCCTCAAGTATACTTAGGTTTGACTTTTTTTCTTATAAATTAAAAAAGCAATGTTGTTTGTATCTTGATAGGTAGTACATTGTTTGGGGCCAGAATTGCAGGGTAGAAAAAGGCATTGACAGAATGTGAAACATGTTGGTGAACTAAAGCAGTGGTAGAGCAAAATATTAAGATAAACTGTCTTAATTTAGGTGAGTGACTTTGAAGGGGCAACTTTTAGATGAATATCCTTTTTGGTAGAAGGAAATGCTTTATATACACTGACTAAAGAACAGGATGAAATGAACTAAACAAACAGTCCTACCACCTGTGATTTTGCAATTTCAGAGGAAATTGCCATGAATAAGATACATAAATGCAATAATTTGGAAGTATGTCAAATGTGCATATGTAAGTCTTTTGATTAATTTCAACTTAGAATTTAATAAATTCCAACCTGATCATTCAGTATTCATATATTCGACATTCTAAACCACTAAAACCAGACAAAAAATACTTCCTCAGTAGAAAGATCTGAAATAAAACACGTGTATATTTAGAATATTTAAAAAGTTATATTGCTGGGACACCTGGGTGGCCCAGTGGGTTAAAGCCTCTGCCTTCCGCTCAGGTCACGATCTCAGGGTCCTGGGATTGAGCCCTGCATTGGGCTTTCTGCTCAGCGGGGAGCCTGTTTCCCCTTCTTCTTCTGCCTGCCTCTCTACCTACTTGTGATCTCTCTCTCTTTGTCAAATAAATAAATAAAATCTTTTAAAAAAAAGTTATATTGCCTTGCAGAAGTCTTATAACATAAAATAAATGAGAGGTGATTGGGGAAATGTGTTGTCTATAGTGAATTTCTCACGTATTAATTGGAATCACAAATTCTTTTCAGAAATATTTGGAAAGTGTATCTACATTAATAAATCATTGTATTTAAAAAAAATAAATAAATCATTGTATTTTTAAAATATTTAAAGAAAATAGATTTGAGTAGAAAGAAATAATTCAAACATGCATAACTTCCATGTTGATATCAACTTAAATAATAATCACTATTACTTATCAGTCAAGTATGTATGAAACCATACCATGTCTCCTACATTGGGTAGGAACAATGGGACATTGTTTACAGAAATATAAAACAAACTTCCTGTCCTCATAATATTCTTAAAATATTCTGCAGGGTGGTGGAAGGAATATTAATGAGCAGGAACATCAGTGTGAATAGTACAAGATGAATCATATACTAAAAAAATTCACACACTATATAAATGGTCAAAAAAGAGAGTTTTATAGAAAAAAATGATTAGGGGGATGCCTGGTTGGCTCAGTGGGTTAAAGCCTCTGCCTTCCGCTCAGGTCATGATCTCAGAGTCCTGGGATGGAGCATCCTTCTCTCTGCTCAGCAGGGAGCCTGCTTCCTCCTCTCCCTCTACCTGCCTCTCTGCCTACTTGTGATCTCTCTCTCTCTCTCTCTGTCAAATAAATAAATATATTTTTTTTAAAGTTTATAGAAAAGAGAAAAAAATGATTAGGGAGTGACTCACTGTTATACTCCTTGAAAGATACATTTGAAGTGTGGAAGAGGAAGGATCATTGATATGAAGGAAAATATCATAAGCAGAGTCATACAGATCTAGACTTAAGTGGAAGGGAATCCAATGAAGGAAGTGGGTGGAAAAGGTAGAAAAGAGAAAAACAATGATCATGTAAGTCAATAAAAGTATAAAAAGAAGTTACACGAAAAAAATTTCAAAAAATTTCATTAATAACAGAAAAAAAGAGAAAATAAAAGAGAAAAGACTGCTGGATACAGACATGAGAAAAATATGAGTGACTTCACAGATTAATAAAAGAAGAGGAAATTTACAATGAGGAACCCTGATTTAAACCTTGACTTTGCTGCTTTACCAGCTGCATGACTTTGTAAAAGACACTAAACCACCTTAAATTTGCTTAACTTCAAAATGGAAATGAAGGGGCGCCTGGGTGGCTCAGTGGGTTAAAGCCTCTGCTTTCAGCTCAGGTCATGATCTCAGGGTCCTGGGATCTAGCCCCACATAGGGCTCTGCTCTGCAGGGAGCCTGCTTCCCCCTCTGCCTCTGCCTGCGGTTCTGCCTACTTGTGATATCTGTCTCTCTCTCTGTCAAATAAATAAATAAAATCTTTTTTAAAAAAATGGAAATGATAATAATTTGTTCACAAAGTGGTGAGGTTAGGTTGGACACTATTTCTCAGAGTATGTAGCACGGTGCTTCATATAATTGAAATGTGTCAAATAAATGTTATTCGATGAAATCTGAAAAGCAATTTTCAGAGCTAGGTACAAATTATGTGTTGTAGATATATATTATTGAATAAATAGAGTAATATTAAGATATTTATCACATTTCTTTGATGATTTGGTTTATTTGTTTCCCAAACTAGAAAAAACAGGCATGTGTGAAATCAGCAAAGGGACTTTTGGAGAAAGCAAGAAAGTTTAAAGCAAGAGCAAGGGAAAAAGAGAGAAAAGAAGCAGATGGAGAAAAATTAGACTAAAAAGGAAAAGTTCTTCAAAAGCTGGAAAGAAACAAGAGTGAGGGCATGTGTGTAGTAAGGGATATAATTTCTTTTGAAATGGAAAAAGAAAACATAAGTATATGGGATAAAATACAGATAATTCAAAGCTCAAGTTTTTTATTCAAATGCCTTCAATCTTACTGTTTGAGTTACTTACTTATTCAGAATCCAGATAATGGAGATGAAAGAAGAGTATCCAAAATTGCCACTGATGAGTTTGCTTGCCATTGTCAATAAGTGATTGACAAGACCGCTGAGTAATGGCAAATACACTATTTAGATATATGCCAAATTGTTGCATACATTATTGCAAATTTTATATAAATGCCAAGCTTAGGTTGCTTGATTCTTTTTCTGAATATGCAATATTGACATGGAACTGAGTGTCATCTCATCCACCAGGCTTTCCTTGAACCATCTTTTTTTTTTTAAACATTTTATTTATGTATTTGACACAGAGAGAGAGATGGCAAGTAGGCAGAGAGGGAGACAGAGAGAGAGGGGGAAGCATGCACCCCGCTGAGCAGAGAGTCTGAGGCAGTGCTCAATCCTAGGACCCCGAGATCATGACCTAAGCCAAAGGCAGAGGCTTTAACCCACTGAGCCACCCAGGCGCCCCTTTCTTTGATCATCTTATCTAAAACGATATGGCCTGCCTCATTTCTTTCTTTCTTTCTCTTTCTTTCTTTCTTTCTTTCTTTCTTTCTTTCTTTCTTTCTTTCTTTCTTTCTTTCTTTCTTTCTTTCTTTCTTTCTTCTTTCTTTCTGAAATGTTATTTAGAAATATTCTTTCCCCATTACTCAGCAAAACCTTTTCATTTGGCTTGGGGTGGGAGAAGAGAGATAAGAGGATAGATGGCAAGTGTAACTGGAGTTAAGAGTCAATGGGACATACAAAGAGCCTAGGGGTGGAGAACTTGAGATGAAGATGTCAAGAATGGGGATAAAAAAGACAAAAAGATTTCTTACCTTCCAGTAAGAAAATTATAGAAAGGTCAAAAACTTGGTTGCTCAGTGGGTTAAAGCCTCTGTCTTTAGCTCAGGTCATGGTCTCAGGGTCCTGGGATAGAGCCCCACATCAGGCTGTCTGCTCAGTGGGGAGCCTGCTTCCCCCTCTCTTCCTGCCTGCCTCTCTGCCTACTTGTAATTTCTCTCTCTCTGTCAAATAAACAAATAAAATCTTTAAAAAAACCCACAAGTTCAAAAACTTGTTGATAAATACCTAAAGTAAACCATTACACAAACAGAAATAAGCATATTTGACACTTAAAAATTATTTAAGGGGTGCCTCAGTGGCTCAATTGGTTAAGGGTTTGACTCTTAGTTTCAGCTCAGGTCATGATCTTAGGATCCTGGGATCGATCTTCACATCAGGCTCCATGCTCAGCAGGGAATCTGCTTGAGATTCTCTCCTTCTCCCTCTACCCCTTCCCTACTCTCTCTCTCTCTGTCTCTCTTTCTCTCTTTCGCTCTCTTTCTCTTTAAATTAAATAAAAATCTTTTAAAAATACTTAATATAATGGAGTAATAAATGATCAAAGTAAAGTAAGATCAGGGACTTTTCTCGTATTGTAAAAGAAATGAGAACAGAATCATAGTAGAATAACATGACTTTGCAGATGTGGTGGTGGAAGATATAATTCCTTCTCATTAGTTACAAGTAGAGACAACTCATAAAGTAGAAACAGTGTAAAGAAAGAGTATATGGGCAATTTATGGAGATTGAAAAATTATTCATGATAGTCATTTTAGAGGGTGAGAAAAACATACTATATAAATATGTTTGAGAATAAACTCAAGTTTATTTAAGTTTAAGTTCTGAAATTTAAAGGGAAATCAATCAGTCCAGTTGTGTAGCTCTCTCTGGTATTTCCCAACTGGAAAATACGGCAGATGTAACAAAAGCAGTTCTTGGAATTAGCAGGGGCTAACTGACAGATGAGTACAATGGAATGGAAGTGAGGAGTACAGGGAATGGAGGTCCCCAGGACTATTGGATTATGCTTGAAAAAGAGGAAAGTGAGGGAGAATGAGAGCATGCATAGGAAAAAGTCAGTGGATTTGATCATGTACAGGCTAAAAATTCTTAGGCCAAGTATTCCAGAAAAAATTTGTTGGAGGGATAGAAGGCTGTTAAAAAGATGTTTTTTTTTTTTTTTTGAAATTGATATTTTGGTAGGAATTAAGCTTGGTAGGAACTTAGGAATTAAGTTCCTAATTAATTATTAGGAATTAATTCCTAATAATTAGGAATTATTATCTAATCATAACTTCTAAGGCGTGACTGTGAAAACATATTGTTGATTTAATATGAAAGAGTAGATAACACCTATATATCTTTTCTTGGGTAGTTGCCCTGGTTACAGCTATTCTGATTAGGCTTTGCCCTTCAACCTGACTCTTCCCTGATTTCTCTAGTTTTCTTTAGCTTCAGCTAGAATATTCTTCTGACTCTCTATCAAATATGTCATTCACACTCCCACATCTACCACTTGGAACATTCCAGTACTTCTCCCTAACATGCACTTCTCCTATGTTGTTGTACCTATTCAATCCTTATTCATTCTTCAGGAACATTGGCTATCATTCAAGTGAAGCTTCTCCTCAATTATCCAGCCCAGAGTAATATTTTCCCCTTTATAAGCCCACTGAATATGTAGCACACACAATTCATTTAGCACAAAACAGATACTCACTTTTAAAATACCTTGTGTTACCCTGATATATCATTGTATTCATAGTACTCCTCCAAAACAACCACAAAATATCCCAATAACCTAACTATATAAAGTTTATTTTTCATTCAGGTTACTAACCTATCAATGTTGATGATAGTTTATAAAAGGGCCTGCCTTCTCTTTGCCTAGTAGCTAGTGGCTTTGCAGTGTCTTAGGGTCTGGGGAATCCTGTAGAGAACTTTGGCCATGTGGCTGGCCAGCTAAAACTCAAGAAGGGACTTGTCAAGGACAATCAAGGACTGTATCCAAGCCTAATTATATAAGACATTTCAGTTACTGTAAGATCTTCAGTTTTTACTCTGAGACATGGATTTATTGCAGGATTCTGACAAAGAAGGAACACAAACTTATGTTTTAAAAGGAGGTGGTGATAGTTTCTGGGTATCATAAAGTTATAGCTAACATTGCTCACTGGTTTGCATGTGCAGTGTTGCAGCGTGAGAGATGAAAAAGGAATGAAGAATGATAAGAATGATAATCCCTATAATCTGACAGATTAGCATTCAACAAGCTTAAAAATGAACGACTAGGTATATATATATTTTTTTACTACCAAGTTTAGCTTTTACAAGTAATTTAGATATTTCTCTGTTCTGGCACTAGATTTTCTTGTATTAGTGGGGAGTGCTTTCTCCTCCATGGTAACCTTGAAACCCAAATGCATAATTTAGGTATTTATGGATTAAGAGCATAAAGATTTTTGATCTTCTCTTGTAATATCCCCTTGGTTATTAGAATGCCAAAGGATACATAATCAAAAGACAGCTTTTTGTTACAGGCCAATAAGACACATAAGACATAAAAATTGAATGTAAGCACGTGTTACTAGTATGAAATGGACTGTGAGTTCTTTACGAAACTTCAAGTGATTCTGTCACATACTAAAGAGTCCCATCAGTGCAATTTCAAATTTTATTAATACTTGTATTTATTTATTAGTATTATAAGTAGTATAAGTATTATAAGTAGTATAAGTATTTTATTAATACTTGTATTAATAAAGTATTTATTAATACTTTATTGATACCTTATTAAAAGTACATATAATCATATGGCCACAAAAGCATGATATAACAAAATTTTCTTTCTTTTATCTGCACTATCTTCATCATAGAAAACAGTTGTATTTCTGTGGTTGCAGAAACTAACTAATTCTTTATGAAGCAGAAGGAAAAACAAAGACCTATTTAGATGTGGTCAAAACAAAATTAATGTTTTAACATATTTTTGTATTGGTTCATTCTTCCCATAAACAAAATCCCTCCATTTAAAAACTTCATATATTGTTTTCAACCTTATGTGCTCTCCCTTATCTTTGTTTACAGAGGTTCTGGACAAGAATATGCAATTTCTGCCAGTTCCCCATGATTTGAATATGTTCACCCCTACTTTTGAGTGTTTTCCAGAATCTTTCTTCTATCTCAGCATCAGGTCAAGATGAGGTCAATCACTGGAGTGTGCTAGTTAACTTAATATATGTTTTTGTCAGGTGTTCACAGGATGAAGTACATCCTCTCTTTTATATACAAAGATTGTGGAATGACTAAAAATAGTTTTCCCTTCAGTGTTCGTGGACAATAACCAGAGTTTGCTATAGAAATATCTGATGACTATAATTACAATACAAGATGGATTGTTGATCTACCTAGAATAGTCTCTATTTTTTATGCATAAGATATCCAGTAGCATAGTGTACTTTTCACTGGATTCAGAAAACAATTTTATTGTTAAGAAGTATTTTAGTCTCAAACATATGATCTACCGCTGTCCACTGTGGAAGTAGTGTTTATTTTATGTACTACAAGTGTTTGATTGGTAACAGCTTTCCTGAGTGGAGTGCTTTGGTTGGTAGAGTCTCTATTAAGTGTGGTAGTGTAAAAAGCTCCAGCTAATGCAGACAAGCGAGGCTTTAAAACTGCCTGTCTGGGGATGTTGCTGATATGTAGACAAAGCTTACATTTGGAAGATAGATTTCATCTGCTTTTGTTTTTAGCTTCTTATATAAGTTCAATTCATATTGTTCATCACCTGTGCACTGTAAAGAAGAGCAGTACACTTTAGGAACAGGTAAAGGTTAACTGTAGTGATCTGCTCACCGCATAATAGGATATAGTGGGGTATGAGGTTCGCCTTGGCCTGTTCTATCAATATGAGCTCTTAACTTGGCATGCAACTGTGAAAAGAAGTGCTTTAGTTACAATGCAATAGGTAGCATCAATTTTGCCCAGCACAAAACTGTAGGTGGTTAACATTGGCTTGCCATACTGCTGTTAATGGTAGCACTTTAGATCAGTACAACTCTGTAAGTGGTAACATTTAAACTCAGCATAACAATGTGGTGAAGCTTTCATCTCATTTAAAAAGACTCTGTGATTATCCTCACTTTCCAGTTGACTTTTGATAACACATAACTGATAATGTAGACTATTTCTATTACCATTCTTAGCAAGTCACAGGACATTCAATTAATACTAAATAAAAATATTTGTAGACGTTTCCTTAGTATCAATGATTTTCTCACATATATGACTCATAAGTAAATTCGACATGAAAATAATGTAAATCTCGCAAACATGTCTCTTTCAAACAAGTGTTAACTTAAAACATTAGTGAAAATAATAGGTAGAGTGCAATTTTTATTTATTTACTTATTTGTTTTTCATTATTTTTTTAAGATTTTATTTATTTATTTGACAGAGAGAGAGAGATCACAAGTAGGCAGAGAGGCAAGCAGAGGGAGAAGGAGAAGCAGGCTCACAGCTAAGCAGAGAGCCCAATGCAGGGCTCAATCCCAGGACCCTGAGATCATGACCTGAGCGGAAGGCAGAGGCTTTAACCCACTGAGCCACCCAGGCTCCCCTAGAGTGTAATTTTTAAAGGCAATCTATGGAAGGGCAAAATTAAATATACAACACGAATTGGGAGAATATGATAAACTATAGAGTAAATAGACATATGAAATACCAATATTTCTCCAAAATTGTCTTTTAAATAAATAATAACTAGTAACACTGTGTCCATGATGCTATGAATATCAATTTCTAAAGCTTCATTGAATTCTTCTTTTTTCTTCCAAAGATGTGCTACTACAGAGTATATATACTGTTAGCTGCAGACGGCATTTTGTTTTTTTAATCAGTAAAACCAATAAATATTGAACTTCAGTGTGGTGTGTTGCATCCTTGAAAAGGCTCTTTAGCCTTTTAAAACCTTGCTGCTCAAAGTGTAGGTCCTGGCCCAGCCCCATTAGAACCACCAGAAATTTATGGGAAATGCAGAATCTTACCCCCAATCTATTCACTCAGAGTCTGCATTTTTAACAAGATCTCTTTGACTTGTGTACACTTATTTTCATAAGTTTGAAAAGCAGTGGTCTAAATGATCTAGATAGTCTTTAGGGTCTTGCCTTATGAAGATTCTGTGTAGGGCACAGACATCATAATCAAAATTAGAGCTTCTGTAGGATAGATTAAAAGGCTGGTAGTGAGTTTTGCTAGAGACATAATTTCAACTTTAACTCTTTGAGCCACTTCAGGACTTTTATAAAATTTCCAGAAGTCACCCACTTCCTGGCTGAGAAATGCTGCCTTTGCGCCAAAAGATAGGATTAGGGGGCGCCTGGGTGGCTCGGTTGTTAAGCGTCTGCCTTCAGCTCAGGTCAGATCCCAGGGGCTGGGATCGAGCCCCGCATCGGGCTCTCTGCTCTGCAGGAGGCCTGCTTCTCCCGCTACCATTCCCTCTGCTTGTGTTCCCTTTCTCACTGTGTTTCTCTCTGTCAAATAAATAAAATCTTTAAAAAAAAAAAAAAAGATAGGATTAGGGTATCAAGACAGTAGCTAGAATCCTACTAGAGGATCTGCATTTGGTCACTGGCTATCCTACAGTTAAAACAGTAAGATCAGGGAGGTTCTCCTGTAAACTCAGAAGGATGTAGAGATTTCTGTTCTTGTTTATGCAATGTCAACAAAGGATTACAGAAAACTACCCATTTATTTCTTGTATGAATCTTTCATTTTACATACATTTATTCTGCCAGTATTTTTTAATATCTCATATACACCCACCAAAAATCATGAATTTGGGGAAAACTCATAAACTTTAATAGGCATGATGCTAATGAAGCCTAAAGACAATTATCTTAAATCAAGTAAAATTTTATTATATGTCTTTGTTTCAGAAGTTCAAGTAAACATTGGATGCTTATTGATATACATAGGAACTATGGAGATAGACACTAAATAAACATGTAGGGGGAAGAGAAGATTCATACAATTGGATTGTTAGTATTAGTAGATAGCTAACTCTCTACTCAGATTTTACCTGCTGAAATGCTAGAAGTTGACTGATTTTATTTCTATGCATTTACGAAATATAAATTACTTTTCCATGTGGTGGAAGCAACATTTCATCAGTGTAAAAGGACTTCTCCTTGCCAAACTATAAAACTAAATACACCCACTGGACAAAATAATTCAAAATCTCATAAACGAACATATCATAATAATCACAATTAATTATATTGCGCTGAAATAGTCATGTTTATAAAACTACTATAATTGAAAAATGATTGCATACTTTGGTCTATTATTGATTTTGTTATACATGAGTTTTCTTAAACCAAAAAATAGCAGAAAAAACAAATAACAGTTCTTGAGAGAACTTTTCTTTATATATCTCAGTTTTCAGATATATACAGTATACTTTCATACCTCAGCTGCATGATACATTAGAATTAAGAAATGGTTTCTCATCTAGAAGTCTCTCCTATTGTATATGTCTAAAAAGAACACAATAATATGATTCATTTAAGTAAAAAGTAGAATTGAACATATATAATCAGATACAGGCAAATATAAACTTTAAATTTCATGAACTATTCTTGGGCTCTGAAGCTTCAGTCTTCTCATGTGGCAAATGTTTGGTTCTAACCAAATCAGTTAAATTTAGTCTACTCCAGTAATATTTTCTGTCACTTCAGTTTTGAATAGTCCGTATAGAATAAAGATTTGGAAATTTTAACTATTTCTAAACTTTCCTCTTCTTGTCACTGACCCTAAACTCCCCAAAGGCTTCAAACTCACTGCAAAAGAGTGCAGTGAGGATAACTGGTAGGAAGTAGAGTCTCTGTTTATGTCTAGGACTCTTTGAGGGAAAACAGTTTGCTTAGTTTGTGCTCAGTTACCAACTGGTAATCAATCAATTACCAGCTGTTAGAATCATTAACCAGTCTGTTCTCTTGCACTGGTTCTATCCAGCTGCTTTTTATCACATGCGTGGCTTTGCAGCTCACGTTACATCTTATCCTGGCGCTTCTGTGTGGCGCATTAAGGTGCCCATCTGGCCACCCCCTCATAGCTGCCCGGAATTCTATGGAAAAATGGCTGGCTTTTCCCCTAGATCCTCAACAGGTATTCTGCCCCACAACTTTTTGGGGAGGTTTCCTTTATGGATGTTTCCTTGGGGTGAGGCAGAGGAGTGGCAATCCAATGAATGTCCTAGCATCTATCCTTAGTTGTCTGAGTTTCTGGACCATTGATTGCCACCTCTATGCTTCAGGAATAGGAAGCCCTCCTTGATGTCTTTCTCCTTGCTGTGACAATCTACTGTCTCTTTCTGGTATTTACCTACAATTCTGACCATTAAAATTTATCTGGAGATTCCTCTGGTGGCAAGAATCCATGCAGGGAGTATGATGCCAGTCTCCCTTATTTCCAGATATCCCTGCATACTGTGGGAGCTATGCCAAGAATCACAATTTTAGACTCTCCAATTATTGCTCTCTAAAGCTATCTATGCTACTTCTATTCTGCAGGCCTTTCATTCTGTGCGCACGCACGTGTGCATGTGTGTGTGTGTGTGTGTGTGTGTGTGTGTGTGTGAGAGAGAGAGAGAGAGAGAGAGAGAGAAATAGAGATACTTTTTGTTCTTTAATACCTTAGTGGAAGGTTAGAAAATTGTTACCCTTTGGAAAGGCACTTTTTTTTAAATTTAGAATCAAAAATATGGTTCTTTATTTTTTTTCTCAGGTGTGGGCTAAAAGTAGAGCACTTCTTTAGCATTCAGATAGAAAGAGATAGTTGGTAACCTCAGGGAACAAGAAAGGACATGTCTAGGTGATACTTCACATCATCACATTATATGTGATCATAAAATATTACTAATATTACTGTGGAACTTTAAGACTATCACATTAGGGAACAATTCATATTTTAATATACATGAAAAACATCACTTTTACTGACAAGCAATGATATATTTCATTTTTATCCATGATAAATGTTAGTTAAAGTCAATTTTTAAAATCCTATAAAACTCAAAATGCTGGCTGTGATATATATGCCTTTGATAGTGTCCTTTATTAATCAAATAAGATTAGGGAAACTGGATACAATTAAGTTATGAGAGGTAGCACTTAAGAAAATTAAAATTATGAGTCATAGTTACACTTTGAGTCTTTCTGAAATGCTGAAGATAGTTGGTTAATTATTTTCAAAGCAGTAGAACACTATATCCTCCTAATATAAACTATGTCTGAATGAATATCCTTACATCTCAACTGGTCACTTTGAGATTTTTATACATATATATACATTCTAGAAGCATTAAGAATTGGATTTTTTTTTTCAGATAACCATAGTAGCCCTCTATAACCATCTTACTGAGTTGATTTTTCAAAAAAAAAAAAAAAGTTTACACCTTTTATAGATAGCATATCAACATGTAACTTTAGAAGAAAACAGTTTCTTGACAGATTTTTAACATTTTATTAACCATGTAAGAAACAGATTATGACCTGTCATTGACTTGTCTATTATTTTACATATTATAAGATAACAAAAACTGAAAATCATGCTTTAAAGATGTCAGTTGCCTGTTAAGTAATATTTCAATTTGAGATTATTTACTCTGCAAAAAAGTTGAGTTTTTTAAAGATTTTATTTACTTATTTATTTTAGAGAGAGAAAGAGAGTGTGTGCTTGTGAGCCAGGAGAGGGACAGGGGGAGAGGGATAGAATTTCAAGCACACTCCACTCTGAGCACAGAGCTTCCTCATGTGGAACTCAGTCTTCTGACCTGAGATCATGACCCAGGCCAAAATGACAAGGAAGCCACCTAAAGGTGGCCACCAGGTGCCCCCAAAAGGAGTTTTTGTTAAAGCACAAGGACAGGACTCATAGGCAGAAAAAGCTACTTAGATTGCTTTCATGTTATTTCCAAATATGGTGTTTTATCCTCAAAGGCACAGACATTATTCCATTATATATTTTATAGTAAATTATATAAAAAGCAATTACATAAATTATACAAATTATATAAATTATATAAAAATATAAATTATGTAAAATTATATACAAATTATATAAATTATATAAAAAGTAATTTATATGATTTATATACAAATTATATAAAAAAGCAATTTTCATTTCATGTTAAACTGTTCCCTTCCCCATCAAATATCAATGTTAATATACTTACAGCAGACCAAGTCCTATATGCAAATGTTCCTCACAATCTTTAGGTGGCGATTTCCAAATGTCTCAATCACACAACAAAAATTTATTGAATGTTTATAGTGTATTTAATGGTGTGTTATTTAATTTATAAGTAGGCACTTTGATAAAAGTGTCTTTTAAAAGTTTTAAATCCAAGGGCACCTGGGTGACTCAGTTGGTTAAGCATCTGGGGGTTAAGCATATTTTATGCTTTATAGTCCTGGGATTGAGCCCTGCATCAAGCTCCCTATTGGATGGGAAGTCTGCTTCTCCCTCTCCCACTCCCCTTGATTGTGTTCCTTCTCTTTGTCTAAACAAGTAGACAAAATATTCCTGATTATGACAGGATTTAAGATTGATTTTTAAGAAATGATTAAAAAATAATAATTTCTTTAAATTTTAAGTGTTAACAAATTGCTTTCTATATAAGCATATCAAGACCAGCATAGAAAGTTCATGTCCCCTTCTGAGATAGAATGTTGTGATCTAATGCAATTTATTACAATTAATGTAATACATTTAATGATTTGCATAGTCATTATTATGCTTCATGTTAATTAGGTTTAAATTGTAAGGCCAGTGACTAACTTTATTCCCTTCAAATGTTGCCTGAGCACAAGTGAGCTAAGGATCTAGTCACTACGCATCATCTACCCCAGTTTTCTAGCACAACCTGCCCCTCCTCACTCCTTGAGTGAATGATCAGGAGGATTAGGGAGGAAGATTAGGAGTACCTTAAAAGGACTAAGGGTACCTTATTCTGCAACTAATGAATCAACTCAAGAAGAAGATAAGCAGAAGTCAAATTTTTTTAAAGATTTTTTATTCATTTATTTGTCAGAGAGAGAGAGAGAGAGATCACAAGCAGGCAGAGTGGCAGGCAGAGGCAGAGGAAGAAGCAGGCTCCATGCCGAGCAAGGAGCCTGATGTGGGACTTGATCCCAGAACCCTGAGATCATGACCTGAGCTGAAGGCAGCCATTTAACTAACTGAGCCACCCAGGCATCCCGCAGAAGTCAAATTTTTTAAGCAATTTCATAGAAAGAGTTCTCTTCAGTGTTGAAACATCTAGTTGACTTGAAAGAAGGTTTTCCATCTCAGAAAGATGTATAAAAATCATACATTATTTACACTATAGAAAATCCAAGTTGCATTTTTGCACCCTGCATCATTCCACTTTGCTTCCTCATAAAATGTGGGACAGAAAAGAGATTATTAAAATAAGCTCAGTGAAAAAAAAATAAATAAAATAAGCTCAGTGAGAAAGACGTCATTGCCTTTGGGACTGTTGTGATGTCTAATGAGGAATTTTAGCTCCTCTTTTCTTTTCCCATCTCTGCATGTTAAAGAAAAATGCTACTGCTTAGGATAGAAATAAAAAACAAAACTGAACTAAAAATGACCCAGAATGGTGTTTTCAGAAAGTTCAAAGGTTTTTGTTGCTGTTGTTTTCCCAGTTGATCATGTTTTATCACCAAGAATCTCTTCACATAGTTACCTTGACACTGAACTTCTACGATATTCATCACAGGGTAATTGGCATAGTGCCTTTTTCTCTATATATATTCTCTCAAATACTTATTTATTTACTTTTTGTGTGTGTCTGTCTGCCCCACTAAACTAAATAGCAGAGATTATATCTATCTCACTTCCCACTTTATCTCCAAGTTGGGCACTTGGTAGGTATAAATATTTGTTAAATACACTTCTGACTTCATTTGCAAACTGCCTGTGATTTATTCCTAAACTTATATCCTTAGTTTTGATTTTTACCCAACATCCAACATGTTGAAAGTAAAACTCATCAATTCTTATATGTTCTACTTTATAATCTCAAAGTAAACTTAGTCAACCATCAAAATATATGCATATATATTTTTTTTTTCCCTTTTGACTCTCTTGTATATACTTCCTTTTCTTTTTCCCTGGATGTTTTCACTTCCTGCCAAAAGTCTGTTGTCTCTTAAGTATTTTCTACAGATTAATAATAGAAAAAGTGCTCATATGTCTTCTTGTAAACTTTGCTCAAAGATGTCCCTTGCTAGTAGGAAAATAATCTAAATTCATTTGATATTCAGAGTATTCCACAGTAAACAAACTGATGATTACAGAAGGGAGGGGGGATGGGAGGATGGGGTAGCCAGGTGACGGGTATTAAGGAGGACATGTGTTGTGATGAGCACTGGGTATTATTCACAACTAATGAATTGTTGAACACTACATCAAAAACTATGTACTAAATTTTAGCTAACTGAACACAATAAAAATTTTAAAAAAATTTAAAAAGTATTCAGCAGGAATTTACTCCACAATCTTTCTAAATCTATTATTCATTAACTCTTTACCAAAACACTGCTAAACATATATTTCTCCTTTGCTAACACCACATTCTAAAATTTCTCCATCGTCAAGTCTTATCCTATTGAGATTAATCAGTCCTATTCCTGCTATGTAACTCTTCTTGATATTCCTCAGTACAAGTGCTGGCTTCCTCTCTGAATTGTCATGTTGCTTTCTCTCTGGGCCAGCCATTTGGCAAAGCTGCACATGACATTTGCATTTATAAGTAAACTTCACACTCCTACATTTACAGTTAATTTACTCAAGGATAAATGTCCTATCCCTTTTTAGGCATATCACATTATGTACTAGCTTATATCTACAAAATGCATAGTTGTTTAACCTATATGCTAAGTGTTTTAAATATCGCAAATTCCAAATTTGTTAGATAAAATATGAGTTCTCAAGAATACAATAATAGATATGTCATGTAGACAAATGAGGAGATGAAGACAAGAAAATTACCATGAGTTTAAAGAAAAAATT
The DNA here is from genome assembly GCA_028646535.1 of Procyon lotor. NCBI lineage: Eukaryota > Metazoa > Chordata > Mammalia > Carnivora > Procyonidae > Procyon > Procyon lotor. The sequence continues at coordinate 63,945,067 of CM053613.1, forward strand.
CTTATAGAAATATACCTTATGTTTAATAAATATGAGTCTCATTTTATATACTCACCTCTAGTTTCTGTTGTGATTATTAACTTTATTGAGTAATTAATCGAAAGATAGATACACTTTGTTGAAGAATAGAGATAGGTTTAATTGGTAGAAATAGAATTTGTTAACTTATTGAATTCATGGGAGATATTTAAGGGGAAAGTGCAGTATTTATACTCTTAAGACTTAATAAATGAGGTGAGTTAAGAACAAAGCTAAAGTTTCAATAAAAGGAGCAAAAGATCCAGAAGAGATTATTCTGATTAGGCATCATTTCTGGTTATATACCACTTGAGAACCTCATTCATATGTTAATGAATAGGGAAACAAATCTTGTGCAAATGAGCTATAGGTAAGTAAGTAAGTGCATCACATAGTCTAGCTACCATTGTACTATGAGAACATCTGGGGAAGGGTTTGTGCAATGTAATGAAATGATCTCAAAAGTTCATGTGAGCTCAAACCTTTCTCATCTTACAAGCCTATCATATCATTTGCTGAAAATAGTCTTAAGTTTTAATAAAATATTTAATGAATACATGTTACCCTACCAAACAGCTAAGAAGCATACTAGGAGTTGGAAATATTTTCTGGTTATTGGTAATTATTGCAGGTTGATGCCTTTCTTGATTGTTCAGCAAATTTTCCCAGCAAGGAGAATAAGGCATACCAAAACAGGGTTAGAAGAGGGGGTAAGAGTAGTGACTTAAGTTGGATTGTGTCCCCCCGAGAAGAAATATGATGGAGTTCTAAGCCCCAATATATTAGAATGTGACCTCATTTGTAAATTTTGGGTTTTTTTTGGAAGCAATCAAGTTTAAATGGTTCATTAGGGCAGGCCCTAATTCCAATATGATTCATGTCTTTATAAATTAAAGGGGAAATTTGGACACAGAAATAGACATGCATAGGGGAAAGACACTGTGAAGACAGAGAAGACAGCCACCTACAAGTCAGGGAGAGAAGCTTGGAATAGACACTTTTTTCACAGGAGCCAACCTAATGAACACCTTAATTTCACACTTCTAGCCTCTAGAAGAACTGCACACTGTATTTCTATTTTTCAAGCCACCCAGTTTGTAGTTCTTTGTAAGATCAGGCCTAGCAAACTAATAACAAGCAGTAAATTTACCCAATGAAGTTTTTCATTTTTCATGCATATATATATATGTATGCAGATTATTATGGTTGAACGGTGTACTTCTATGTGAGCGTTAAGTCTCAAGGTAATAGCTGTGAATGTTAAGTGGAGATTATAAAACTGTAAGAGTATTATAATTTTGCAATGAGGGTATAAACATTACAATACGACCTGTTAAAATTTGTTTCAATACTATTCTCTTTTCTAACTGATGAATATGAAATTCCATTTCTTAAGCTGGTCCTTAAGCTTTCTATTTCAGTTTCCATGGTAATTCCCAAATGTCCACTTTTATTCCTGGAATTGACATTGGCATGACAAATGATGCAAATAACTTAGAATGGATTTTTTTTAGATCAATCAATGTATAAAAATCCAAGTATCTTTCAAATTTTTGTTCTCTTACTCTTTGCTTGTTCATGCTTATATTTATGTAAACTGGCCTTAGGTCACAATACTGATATCTATTTTTAAGGCATCCATTCCATGTGATTTTGAAGTCCTATCTTTTTTTTCCCCTAAAATTCTCACCTTTCTGTAAAGAAGTAAAATATGTGGAAAATTTGTTAAAAAAAAAATAGAGCATCAAAACACACAGCAAAATGTAAAGGAAATATGTAACAGCTGTTTTTGTTTTAATAGAAGCATATTCTTTTAGGTCAGAAGTTTAAAATAAGTGTCCACTTGAAAATGTTAATAATGTGCTTTCTACGTGAGAATTTAGTGTAGAAAGTTTAATGAATGCAATTAAAGTGCTTCAGTTGGAATTTTGGGATACTTTTGTAAAAAGAAAAGTCTTTGACATACAATTCTGTGTAGCAATGGGTAGTAAAAGATGTCTCATTTTTCAAAAATACTTGTTTCTGGTAGGCTTCTTATTGCTTCTATAGATCTGTGTCTGTTACAGCTCTGTAATCCCAAAATTTTCCATGTTTACTCCTTAGATATTATGCATGTAGTTGCAGGGTTATACACAAAGATTATTGATAATTTGTCCATCAATAGCGACAAACTATATTCCAGAGTGCTTAATTTGGGATTTGAGAGCATTGAATCATAATTCAACACAAGCTCAGAGAGTATTTGGATAAGGCTATATCAGAGAAAAGAGAAATTAGGAGTCCAGAAATGCTGACAAGATTATGCAAAATTTTAAAACTTCAAGATAGAGCAAAGTAACTATCACTATCACATAGACTATCACTATTAAAAGGTCCAAACCAAGTCAAACGCTCAAAAAAGTAGAGTGTATGTACAACAACAACAACAACAACAACAACAAAAGTCCATTGCTTTTCTTTAATGTCAGGTATCATTAGGTACACATTAGGTAGTTCACATATATAATGTAATGCTCAGTCTTAGAAGCATCAATATATGATTTATCCATATTCAAATCTTGTGGAAGCCTGTTTAAATCAAGTTCTGCCCCAATTCTGAAACTGATGTTTTTTATGTCCATGGTAGCAGACAGAAATCAAGTGATCAGTAGTCATCCAAATGGCAGGTAATCAGGTCTTGATAAATATTTTGCTACAGATTTGGGCTGACAGTGAGATATAGGGGCAGAAATTGTAAACAAATGGAGATTAGGCAAGGCAGTCATTGGTTGTAATCTAGTGTTTGGCTGTGCAACATTTTAGGTGGATATTCTTTTACTGATTAACCTAGAATGGTACATGTTGAAGAATCCATGCTCTTTATATTTGAGAAAGAACCACAAATACAGTGCAGAGAAACAGGGAGACAAAAGACTCAAATAAATGAGTTGTAAGCAATTAGACTGAGCTCCTGACTAAGAGCTTATCATAATACCAGTGATTATAGATAACATCTATATAGATCAGAAAGACCCTGCCTATCCCGGTACTTTTTCCTTTCATTTTATATTCAGGGAACTGTGGAACATATGGAAAAGTTCAAGAGGGCCCAAGTAGAAAATTAGGAATTGATTGTTGAAGAAAAGTACAAAGAAAGGGTATTGGTTCATACTTCTCTTTTAAGCTGATGCAGCAAGTAGAATTTAGGGACAGATTTTTTTTTTCCCCTTAAGAACTCTGCATTGTTGGGACAAAGTGTGTATCACCATCTCTCAGAACTATTGTAGAGGTAATGTCTGTATTGGATAGATTATAATGCAAAGAACATGGGTTATAAAAACAGAAAAAAAATATTAATGTTCTGGCTTCATTCCTTACTATGTATTTTTCTTCAGGTTCTTAATTTTACTCACATATGTTATCTTGTTTAATCCTCATAACATACTTATATGGCCAATTGTACTGTTATCTTTTTTATATAAATGAGGAAATTGAGATTTTGTTATTTATTCAATGCTACCAAGATAGTAAGTGTAAAAGCTTAGGCAATCTTATTCTAATGTCTAAATATTAATTCTTCTCGCTAAGGTGTGACACATTGAAGCATTAAACAAATATTAAATTTCTTCAACTAACACTAAAACATTTAGATGGTGGGCTTGGCTCCTGTTAACAAGAAAATTTCACTGAGGTAATGGTGTGATTCTGGGATTAATAAATACATCATATTCTTGGTAGGTGGTATAATTTTTCACACAAGTACAGATTCTCAGTGCCACACTAAAATTTAGGACCAATCTTGGACATAGATATGATGATAAAGAACAATGAGATCTAAAATCTGAATTTAGGGAGGAAGGTGGAAATGAGTTCTAGAACACATTTTATTTTACCTGACAGATCTATAATCGGCTTCAGAGACAAGAAGACAAATTTAAACATGGTGGGAGTTTCATTTAGAAGTTGAACTGATATATAAGAGTTGAGGCTTCCATTACTTTGGCAACTGGGTTTCTGTGAGACACCTGCTTTATTATCAAGTGAAAGTAAGGTATAGTTCCTGCAAGGAAGCAAAATAACTATGAAGTAACATGTCGTAACACCTGACTTTAAATGAAGCAAGGATTCCAGTGGCTGCATGTAAGGAAGTAATGGAAGGCAGATGGAGAGTTAAAATGAAAGGAAATGGTTTACCTTAGGTAGTTTTCATTAAATGTTCCAGGTAATGGGAGCAGGTCTAAGACATTTTCCCAAGGTAAGTGTTTATCAGGAAAAGGACATGCAATGTTTTTTTTAAAACAAAGTATAAGTGATTGTTAAAGAGTGCAGTAAGGAAACAGGGTCTTATACCTAAAGAAAAGCAGGAAGTAGGCAAACAATTGTCACTGAACAAATATGTACACATAAGCACATGATTGAAATTGCTCGTTAATGTAGTTGATATCCTGTGGTTAACAGTTAAAAACTAATGCTATTCAGTGCTTTAAGGTGATGCAAACTATTTTAAATCTTTATTTTCCATGGTGCCGGCAAACACAATTTATGCAGCTGTTAATTTTCCTATAGATACTGCTATAGCTTCATACATCAAAATTCTATTTGAATATTTACCTCTCATCAACATTATGAAATAAAACATCTACCTCTTCATATCCATAGTATGTCTCATCACAGGAGTTCTCTAACCCTTAATAACTATATCAAAAGAATGCTGAGCTATAGTATATTGCATTTTAATAATGTAGTTAGTTTGGTAACACCTAGATTTGAAAAGTTGTTTAAACCTACTACTATTTAGAGATCCCAAATTCAGATATAATTCATCTGATTACAGCGGTAATTTATCAGGTTGACTTAAGGGAGATAAATCTTACTAAAGACAAAAAATTAATCACAGTGCTTCTTATATTTATCTGACAGTTTAGAAAAGTTAAATGTAATATAAAAGTTAGTTTAGATTATCTAAGCATGCTATTAATAGTGTTTGTGGTTGAGAGTAAGTACATAAATGAAAATGGACTAGTGTTCCATTTCTTTTCAAGCAAAACTATATTGGAATCAATAGTCCTATTAAGTATCTATGAATCTGACAATTTTAACTCTTTTATGATTTATATGTAACATAACTCAGGCAGTTAAAGAGTGGAAGGAGTTATGCATGATCTTCACTACAAAAAGAACCCTGTTTCCTTTCTCCATCAGTATTATTCTAGTCTAGTCTAGTCTAGTCTATTCTTCCATTTAACCAGGAAGCAAAATGGGAGACAAGAAAGTTGTGTTTGTAACCAATGGTCCAGCTTAGCAGCTTTATACTTTTTGATGCTATGATGTTTAGCTAACACTGAGAGAAAAAAAAAAAAAAAAAGAAAAAAAATTTAAAACTTTTTAACTCCTGGGGCGCCTGGGTGGCTCAGTCATTAAGTGTCCCCCTTTGGCTCAGGTCCTGATCCCAAAGTCCTGGAATCCAGTCCTGCATCAAGCTCCCTGCTCAGTGGGAAGCCTGCTTCTCCCTCTCTTCTTCCCCCTGCTTGTGTTCCCTTTCTCGGTGCATCTCTCTCTGTCAAATAAATAAAATCTTAAACAAACAAATAAATGAATAAAAACTCTTTAACTCTTTACAAATATGGATAACAGATTTCTATAACCCTACCATATAAAAGTTACTTCATGGACTTTATTCATATGGGAAAGTAAAGGACAGAGGAAACAGAAGTTGCCTTGCATACCCGCAATTGCAATTTGCATTTTCAAGGACATACAGGAGCCACAACCTTCAAAGAAGATCAATAACATGGTTCAGTGACTACGATGTAGCTGACACTTGCAACACAATTTTCTCAGTGCTTATAGAAACCCTGGGAGGTGGATCATATTATTTAGACTACCCATATGAGGAAACTGAGGCTCATAATTGTAAAAGAAGATGTTTGAACTCAAAGCTACTAAATTACACAATTTAGAGGCAAATCCAAGTTTCCTAACCTCAAAACTAATGTTCTTTCTACTTGAAGCAAGATGTGGTAGAAATAACACGGATTTTGGGAGTTTCAGGTCAGGCAAACTTGTGTTGGAAAGACTCTCCCACTTACCAGTTATGGATTCAAGACTAGTCACTTTATCCCTCTGCTTCCATCTTCCTTCTCATTTGTAGAGAGAAAATACCACTGCATCCCTGGCAGAGTCATTACAGGGTTTATAGACAATAAATAGGAGATGTTCAAGACAGCATCAACATTTAGGTGCTCTGTATGGACTAGGTGAAAAGTTGATATTTTATGAACTTCTAAAAATCTATCTGTACTATGTAAACTTTCTATTGAATTTCCTTCTTAGTACATTGAACATTTTTTTAATATGTAGTCATTGAAATTATATTGTCCTCTTTAACTTTTAGGAATATATTTCATCTAAAGGATCCTGAGTTTTTCATAAATCAACAATATGGTAGTCTTTGCTCTCAAATGCAGCTGTTACAAAATCAAAGATACTCTTTATTTTCTGAAAAGCATAAACATTATAATTTTGCCAGATATTTATCATAACCTTATCAATATGCATTCCATGCACCCAGTAATTTCTTATTTCATATTAATTAGCAACTATTAATAAGCATTTGAAAGGCATACTGACAGACAATGAAGATTCAAAATGCATAAGACAAAATTATTGCCTTGGAGATGTTAACATTTTAGGTAAGGAGGTTGACATGCAAGTAGACACATAAGTGCTAGAAGGAGGACTAGATGAAGAACTGGGAGCACTAGTCACAGGCAAGGCAAGGACTGTAGTTGGAAAGTCAGTGTAAGTTAGGAGTTCCATTTGCCAAGAAAATGGCAAATATCAGAGCCTACTAGACTTCAGGAAGTTTGAAAGCTGGATGGCAAAGTAGAGCCAGAGTCCTGTCATTAGTCTATAGTCATGTTGTTCACAGGTGCCATCAGTAAGAACAATAGAAAGCTGAAGAAGGTAATTACAAAAAGTAAAGCAAGAATAAAGCCAGACAAACAAGAACTAGGCAAAAGGGATAACTAGCAACAGAAGAGAGAGAAAAAGAATGTTGAAAAAAGGGAGCAAAAGGGATGGAAAATTATACTTTTATTCTAGCATCAAATAATAAAGAAAAACACCAGAATTACTAATATCATACTGAAAGAGAAGAAAAAATTTGGAGGGTTGACACCAAATTATTAATTTTTACTCTATATTGTATTTGGTTACTTGTGGACTTGCAGGTTTCATTTCAATCTCCAAATTTTGCTTAAAATATTGTAATAAAAGGTAAAAGATATTGCCTCAGTTTTGTTTTCTACATTGTTATAATCATAGAATAATTATAAAAATCTATTAAAATTTCATACATGTTTGAAATACTTCTTTATTTAGTGTTGGTTGAAATAAACTTCCTATAAGTAGAAAAATTTAGATGAGGCACTTTCCCTATAGTGGTCTTTTATCCAAATATACTGACAAGATATAATTTCATGTTTTCATATAAGCATTATGTTCTTTATGTGCTTTTTTGTATAATCAATTCTATTTTATACATAAAAAATGTTCATCTACCAAGGTTTATTTTTGTCTTGTAAACATAATAAGGTCTCACTTTAGGGCGCCTGTGTGGCTCAGTCATTAAGCGTCTGCCTTCGGCTCAGGTCATGATCCCAGGGTCCTGGGATCGAGCCCCGCATCGGGCTCCTTGCTTGGCAGGAAACCTGCTTCTCCCGCTACCACTCCCTCTGCTTGTGTTCCCTCTCTTGCTGTGTTTTTCTCTGTCAAATAAATTAAAAAAAATCTTTAAAAAAAATAAAAAAAAATAAGGTCTCACTTTTTGGAATCATTTCCAACAGTGGAAGACATAATATAAAGTAAATGTAAATAAAACTTTATGTTTTTTTCTCAAGTTTACGCTTTCATACTTTCTTCTTTCTTTTTTTAGTATAGTACTAGTGGAAGAATAGTGGGAGCAACACAGAGCCAAATTAGGAGTCCTGACTTTAGCTAGATTTGTCTTTTTGACTTGAAAGAGGATCACCTAAATTCCCTAGTAATTTAAGAAAAGAAAAGGGCCCTGCATTGAAATAGTGGTTCTTAGCCTTAGGTGATAAGATGTGTTGAGCACTGAGAGTGTTAAGGAATCCAGTATTCACTGTGTGATTTCCAGTTTCCTGGACTTAACTGGCTGTTTCCTTGGCCACTGGTGCAGGACTTTGTTCCTTTGTCTAGGAACTAAATTAGAAACATCTAATTTATGAGAATGGAACAGTGAAAATGATGGAAATCTATCTTATTTTACCTGATCTATTATCTTACTCTTTTTTATTTTTCTTATGCTTCATTTTATATTAGTAAAAATAATATGGCAGCCAATAGTGATATGAAGTACCACCCTATGAAGAAGTATCTTCTTTATCTATAAGCTTACAATTGTCTTGTAATTTCCCAAGAAAAAGTTGATATGTAAGCCTATTTTCTGATTTTTTCTTCCTTTGTGAAGGATGGTGGTTGTAGTATACATATATACACACACACAGACCTACTTCTTGTCTTATTGTGTTTCACTTTATTGTACTTCGTGTACATCATGCTTTTTACACATTGGAGGTTTGTGGCAACCCTACTTCAGGCAAATCAAATGGTGGTATTTTTCCAACAGCATGTGCTCACTCTACGCCTCTGGTCAATTCAATACCCTTGCAATATTTTTTTTTTTAAGATTTTATTTATTTGACAGAGAGAAACACAGCGAGAGAGGGAACACAAGCAGAGGGAATGGTAGCAGGAGAAGCAGGCTTCCTGCAGAGCAGAGAGCCGGATGTGCGGCTCGATCCCAGGACCCTGGGATCATGACCTGAACTGAAGGCAGACGCTTAACGACTGAGCCACCCAGGCGCCCCATACCCTTGCAATATTTTAAACCTTTTTATTATTATTATTATTATTATATTTGCTATGATGACCCATGATCAGTGATCTTTGATATCACTATTGTGATTGTTTTGGGGCACAATGAACCACACACCACATAAAGACAGAAACCTTCACTGATAATTGTTGTGTTTGTTCTTACACTCTACCAATTCATTTTTTCTTCCATTTCTCTCCCTTTTCTCAAGCATCCCTATTTCTTGAGAAACAGCATTGAAATTAGGCCAATTAGCAATCTGACAAGGGCTTATAAGTGGGGAAAAAAAAAAGGAAGAGTTGCAAACCTCTCACTGTAAACCAAAAGGTAGAAATGATTAAATTTAGTGAGGAAGGCTGAAATGGGCGCAAACCTAGATGTCTTACACCAAATTAGCCAAGTTGTGAATGCAAACAAAAAGTCCTTACAGGAAATTAGAAGTAATACTCTAGTGAATACATTAATGAAGATAAAGCAAGACACCCTTACTGTTAATATAAAGAAAATTTTAGTGGTCTGCACAGATCAAACCTTTTTGAGTCTACACAGAGATCAAACTTTTTTTGAAGCCAGATTGTAATCCAAAGTAATACCTAACTCTCTTCAATTCTATGAAATGAACTGGGGGAGGGGATCAGGAAGCTGCAGGAGAAAAGTCTGAAACTAGCAGAGGTTGGTTCATAAAGTTTAAGAAAATCCATCTTCATACCATAAAGACACAAGGTGAAGCAGCAAATGCTGATGTGGAAGTTGCAGCAAATTATCCTGAAGAACTAACTAAGATAATTAATGAAGATGTATACACTAAAAAAGTCATTCAATGTAGATAAAACAGCCTTTTATTGGAAGAAGACATCTTCTATTGGAAGATGGCATCTTCTACATGGAAGAAGATGCAGTCTAGGACTTTCATAGCTAGAGAGAAGTCAATGCCTGACTTCTAACCTTTGAAGTCTCAAAGAACAGGGTGATACCCTTGTTAGGGGCTAATGCTGCTGGTGACTTTAAGTTGAAGCCTATACTCATTTACCATACCAAAAGTCCTAAGGCTTTTAAGAATTAGGCTAAATATACTTTGCTTGTGCTCTATAAATGAAACAACACAGCCCCAACAATAGTATCCACTTGCAATACAGTTTACCTAATATTTTAAGACACTGTTGAGAACTATTGCTCAAAAAAATATTCCTTTCAAAATATTATTATTCAGGGGCGCCTGGGTGGCTCAGTCGTTAAGCGTCTGCCTTCGGCTCAGGTCATGATCCCAGGGTTCTGGGATCGAGCCCTGCATCGGGCTCCCTGCTCGGCAGGAAGCCTGCTTCTCCCGCTACCATTCCCTCTGCTTGTGTTCCCTCTCTCGCTGTGTTTCTCTCTCTGTCGAATAAATAAAATCTTTAAAAAATATATATATTATTATTCATTTACAATGCACCTGGTCGCCCAAGAGCTATGATGGAGATATCCAATGTGATTAATGTTGTTTTTATGCCTACTAATATCCATTCTGGAGCTTATGAATCAAAGAGTCATTTCAACTTTCAAATCTTATTATTTAAGAAGTATTTTTCTTAAGATCATAGCTACCACAGATTAGTATTCATCTGGTACATCTAGACAAAGTAAACTAAAAACTTTCTGGAAAGGATTCACTATTCTAGATGCCATCAAGAACAGTTGTGATTCATGGGAAGAAGTCAAAATACATACAATTATAATTCAGCCATAAGAATGAAATCTTGCCATTTGCAAGATTTAGAGAGAGATGGATGGATTTAGAGAATATAATGCTAAGTGAAATAATTCAGAGAAAGACAAATACCATATGATTTCACCTGTATGTGGAATTTAAGTAACAAACAAGCAAAGAAAAAGAAAGAGAATGAGACAAACCAAGAATCAGACTCTTAATTAAAGAGGACAAATTAATTGATGGTTATCAGAGCAGAGGTGGGGGGGGATGCGTATAATATGTGATGGGGATTAAAGAGTACACCTATCATGGTGAGCACTGAGTAATGTATAGAACTGTTGAATCACTATCTTGTGCACCTGAAACTAATACAACACTATATGTTAAATATACTGGGATTAAAATGGAAAATTTTATTAATTTTTTAAAGATTTTATTTATTTATTTGAAAGAAAGAGAGATCACAAGTAGGCAGAGAGGCAGGCAGAGAGAGAGGGGAAAGCAGGCTCCCTGCTGAGCAGACAGCCCGATGTGGGGCTCGATTCCAGGACCCTGGTCATGACCCAAGCCAAAGGCAGAGGCTTTAACCCACTGAGCCACCCAGGCACCCCCAATTTTTTTTTAAATTGCTATAGCCACCCCAACCTTTAACAAACACAACCCTAATCAGTCATCAGCCATTATTATCAAGGCAGTCACTTCCATCAGCAAAAAGATTACAATTGGTTGTAAGCTCAGCTGATGGCTAGCAATTTTTACTAATAAAATATTTTATTAAAAAATAAATATTTTATTTATTTATTTATTTGTTTGTTTTTATTTAAATTCAATTGGCCAAGGTATAGTACATCATTAGTTTTTGATATAATGTACAATGATTCATAAGTTGAGTATAACACTCAGTGCTCATTATGTCATGTGTCCTCTTTAATACAATAAAATATTTTTAATGAAGGTGTGAACATTGTTATTTTATTTTATTTTATTTTTTTTTAAAGATTTTTTATTTATTTGACAGCGAGAAACACAGCGAGAGAGGGGACACAAGCAGAGGGAATGGTAGCGGGAGAAGCAGGCTTCCCGCGGAGCAGGGAGCCCGATGCGGGGCTCGATCCCAGGACGCTGGGATCTGACCTGGGCCGAAGGCAGACGCTTAACGACTGAGTCACCCAGGCGCCCCTGAACATTGTTATTTTAAATATAATACTATTACACATTGAATAGACTATAGACTATAATGTAAATGTAAACTTTATATGTACTAGGAAACCAAAATATCAATTGTAATATCTGCTTTATTTTGGTGGCCCAAAACTGATCCCACAATATCTCTGAGATATGCATGTATCTCTCTCTCTCTCTCTCTCATGCATCTCTCTCTTGTTCTCTTCATATATGAATTAAAAAGTAAAGTAAAAGAGAGATGTAGTAGGAGGAGTTAATAAGTAAAGAAAATCCAGCTTACCAAAACTAATTACTTGATTATCAAGATGGCATAACTAAATGAAACTATTATTTATATTTGTTCTTTTATGAAGCAAATGAATTTTTATTTTCCAAATTTTTAAATTATTTTTTGAAATATTTAATTATAGTTTCACAAGAAGTTGCAAAGAATAATGTGGAGAAGGTATTTCGCCCAGTCCCCCAAATGGAAACATCTTGCTTGACTATAGTATAATAGCACAACCAAGAAGCAGACGTTGGTGAATTCCATGGACCCTATTCAGATTTCACCTTTTTAAAGTGCACTTTGTGTTTGTGTATCATACTCACTCTATGTAATTTTACCATGCGTACAGATTTCTGTAACTTCCATGACAATCAAGATATAAAATTATTTCATTACTTCAAGGATCTTTCTTGATATGCTTTCATAGCTCTGCCTTCTCTAACACTTGTCAATGACTAATGTGCCAGACATTAGAAATAAAATGGCAAAGAAGAGAGATCATTAAGAATAGCAAATAGTCTAGGCTCTGAAGTCAGACCACTTGACTCTGCACTCTAGCTTTATCACTTACTATTTATGTGACTTGAATTTAACCTCCTTAAGCATCAGTTTTCCCATTTATAATGTGAGTATATAATGGCATATACTTCACAATTTTATGATGATCATGTCTGGTAATCCAGTGTGATGGCAAAAAGTACTATTATTAACTGTGTGTCTTTGTGGGTTTGTTTTTTTTTTTACAACCTAATAAGATATTATAAAGCAGTTTAATAAATAGTAGGAGATTCCTACAAGAAAGCCTATGAAAATATCTAATCTAGAATTGATGGAGAGAATTTGAGAAACAGATTATTGGACAGGATGAAAAAAACTGAGACTTACAGGATTAATAAGTGGGCATACATATTAAAAAGGTGAAGTGCTTTTCAAGGGGGATAGAGGCTAGAAGGGTAATTGGCCCTTGGGAAGAACATAGTTTAGTGTGGCAAGGTAAGAGAGAGAAGTGCCTTATAAGATACACTAAGAAGGCTAAATTTCATCCTGAGAAAAATGGAAGGAATTAAGGAGAACAACATGATTAGAGCAGTTTTGCATTTTAGAAACATCATCCTGACTACAACACAAATTATTATTTGGGGAAAAGAGGGTTGGTGTGCATATTTATTTATAAATGGAGTATATTTCTAAGGAGGATAATAGTATATTTTCAGCAAATATTTGGTACAGATATTCTTTATATGATTTTGTACATCAAAACATATAAAATTTATCCATAATTTCCTGAAAATTTCTAAGAAGTTTCTATAAAGATGAACTATATGTATACATTAAAAATTCAAAGATAATTTTCAGTAAAGACTAATATATAATTATCCTGGGAAATACATTCTAACTCTTATATTCATCAGTGACAACCTACAAAATGGACTTTGGTTCCCTATAGCTCTAGAACACTTTCCCGAGGTGATGAGCAATATTGAGATCAACATATTATCACCCTAATCTTGTGCATTAGTTATTGGGAAGAAAAGGATTTAACCCATAAAGACGAATCAAAAGGAAGCCTGGATAAATAAATTTTAAAATGAAGCCATGGGACTAGTCAATCAGTTGAAATGAACATTGAAAAGAAAAAGAAGTCAAATCTAGCTGTTGTTTTTTAATGCTTTATGCATAGTTTTATTACAAAATTTGTCACCTGCTTTCTTCATCAATAGCTTAATTTTCTGTATCCTGTACTACAGAATACTACTGCTGAACAAGAGAGTCCAAATCATATTTTTCTGTAATTAGTAGCTAATATAATGTCTCACACAATAATTGAAATTTGGCCGAGGTAAATTTAGAATAATAAGAACAAGTGTTGCACATCTGCAAAATCTCCTCACAGTAGTGCCTAGATTAATGTTTCAGTAATTGAGAGAAGGTTTCTGTATACCAGGGAGAGCAGGATCTTGAGGGAGGGTTTTCCTTAATATTTTGCCTACCACAAAGCTTGATTCTTAAACTGTCTTGATTATGAAGCATGACAACTTCCTGTAAATTCCTTTTTATACATGTATTAATGTGGCATCAATAGTTGTGCTTTGCAACCTCATTCTATGATTTTTGAGTCAGCTATTAAAATTTTACTTCTCTTTCTGTGGGGGAAAAATTAATAAACAGCTTTAGGACATCTTCCTAGTTATGAATGCAACATGTAACTAACATGCCAATTTTGTTCAAAAGGGGAGAAATTGAAATAAAATTCTGTAGAAATGAAAGTTCTCCAATTATCACGTACTTTCTGGTGTCACATTGATTTAGACTCTAGGTGGAGATGGAGATGTTGGATGGAGTGGAGATAAACCAGTCTACATATGTGGTGTGAGGGGTGGTGGTGTGTTCTGGGGGTGTGGATACATATAGAAAAGCAACAGTGTCACAGAAAGCTTTGCTTAACTTCCCAATGCTGTTGCTTACTTTGTGTTAAGACAAAAAAAAAAAAAAAAAAGAACAAGTGTTGCAAATTTAATAGTCTCCATGAAATTGTTATGTTGTAAACTAGCTGAATGCAAGAGCATGATGAGTGAAAGTGTTTTCATTTCTTTGATTTTTTTTTAACATTTAAAAAAAATTTTTTTTATTAACATATAATGTATTATTTGCCCCAGGGTACATGACTGTGAATCCTCAGGCTTACACATTTCACAGCACTTACCATAGCACATACCCTCCCCAAAGTCCACAACCCAGCCATCCTATCCCTACTCATCCACCTCCCAGCCACCCTTAGTTCATTTTGTGAGTCTAGGAGTCTCTTATGGTTTGTCTCCCTCCCCATCCCTTCCTGTTTCATTTCTCTCCCTCACCCTACCAAAACCCACCGCCTTGCCTCTCAAATTCTTCATGTCCGAGAGATCATGTGATAATTGTCTTTCTCTGACTGATTTATTTCGCTTAGTATAATACCCTCCAGTTCCATCCACGTTATTGCAAATAACCAGATTTCGTTTCTCTTTATGACTGCAGAGTATTCCATTGTATATATATATATACCACTGATTCTTTATCCATTCATCTGTTCATGGACTTCTAGGTTCTTTCCATAGTTTGGATATTGTGGACATGGCTGCTATAAACATTTGGGTGCATGTGCCCCTTCAGATCACAACGTTTGTATCTTTAGGGTAAATACCCAATAGTGCG
>CM053613.1:63960800-64045474 GCA_028646535.1 Procyon lotor
GGCCCTTCCCCCCAGGGTCTCTCTTCCTGTTGCTTTGGATTCACTTTTTCCACACGTCCTACCTTTCAGAAAGTGATCAATTTTCTGGTCCTAGAATTGCTGTTCTTATTCTCTTCTCTCTCCTGTTGTGTTTGCTGGCTTTTAGAGTGGTTTGGTGCCTATGTAGCTGAACTTCTGGGCTCCGATGCTTTCTCTGCCTCCTACACCTCTGCCATCTTGCTGCCCCTCCCCATTTCTTTGATCTTATGAGTAATGATCTCATGTGCCAATCATTGTACAAATATATTCACCATTTTTATTCTTCACTCACATTTTCATGTGTCTAATCTTCTTCTGCTCTTTAATCTCCATGAAGGCAGATAATATATTTAACAGTTCTTTGGCATTTATTGGAAGGAAGTGGATAATATCTTTAAAATCTCTTATCTTCAACACAAATTTCAGTCAATACATGTTGTTATTATTTTTCAATCATAGGAATTTACTGAAGACAGCTAAAATTACCAAGCTTGTCACCTGTTCTTTTAAAATATGGCCCATAAATGGGGTGACCATTTACTCTGGTTTACCTGAGACTACTTCTGGTCATTTTTATTATAACATAGTTAATAATAGCTCTCATTTTTATATTCATTATATAAAAATGAGATTATAACATTCATTATAACATAGTTAATAATAGCTTCTCATTTCACTCTCAAAATACTTAGGTTTGGATAATAAATTATTTAGTTAACCTACCATAGCACATGATGTCAGACATTGAAATAATCAATGAGTCTGACGTGCAGTGGAATCCAGATGGGTATGCATGGCACTTAGAAAAAAATTGTACACATTTCAGTTAAGTCTTATGAAATCATTTAATAGCCTATGATAATGCCATCAAATGGACAAACAAGAAAGCTCAGAATAGCAGATAGAATGCTCCTAGCAATACTGTCACATTTGTCCCATCCAAAATGATCAAAACTGACTCCGTATAAATTTTTAAAAACAGTGTCTTTTTCTTGATTAAAGCAAAAAAAAAAAATACAAGACAATTTTAGATTTTAATAATGTTTATATGGGATCTAAAATATTACTAGTGCAAGATCAATATGGCATATATTAAATTCTAAATTTATTACAATAGAAAAAATATTTTAATTTTGTGAAAAATACTTTAATATCTGAATAAGCATAAATTAACCTTCATGATAATGTACATTTTTCTTTGACATTCTCTTAGTTTTTCTGTTTTTTTTTATTATGATCAAATACAGATACCATAAAATTTACCATTTTATCACTTTAACATTTTTGTTTCTTTGTTTGTTTTTAGAGATGGAGAGAGAGAATCTTAAGCAGGCTCCATGCCCAGGCCAGAGTCCAAAGTGGGGCTTGATTTCATGACCCTGAGATTATGACCCTAGCTAAAATCAAGAGTCAGATGCTTAACCAACTGAGTCATCCAGGCGCCCCACCACTTTCCCCTTTTTAAGTGTAAAATACAATCTCATTAAGAGCACTCACATTGCCATGCAGCTATAACCATTATCCATCTCCAACTTCATCTTTCCAAACTGACACTCTGTGCTTTATTTTTTCAATAAGAGGATATTTTATTTATTATCATTCTTTTTCTTAGTTCAAAATTAAGTTTAAATAAAGTACTCCAACAATGAAATATTTTAATTTATGAATTCTGTGATGTTGGCCTAAAATGTCTGATACATGTTTTGGTCTTTCATCAGCATGAGATTTATAGATTCAAAAAATAATAATCTTTCATGATTTGAAAGCCTATAATAGGTAAAATACTAAGAGACAAAGCTTAGTTGGATTAGTTCAGAGCCCTGAGAAATTTTAATCTTTAATGATTTTGCATTACACATAAATGTTCATAAGTATTTTGCAAATGCTTAAAGTGAATCTACAGCATACATTTTGATTAAAATCTGAGAAGAATTTTCACATTAGAGTTTTAAGCATTACATTTGTCCTCAAGGCTAAATATAATCATTCTTACTTCCTGTGCTTATTGTTTATTTTATTCATAAAGGACTTACCAACTCTTTATAGCATTTCTTTGTCTTTAACTTTCTCTCAAAATATGCATATTAAAATATTGTAGTATTTTAAAATTAAATGAACAGTAAACAGATATACATTCTTTTTTTTAATAGACTTTTAAAAAATAGTATTTATTTATTTGGCAGAGAGAGAGAGAGATCACAAGTAGGCAGAGAGGCAAGCAGAGAGAGAGGATGAAGCAGGCTCCCCGCTGAGCAGAGAGTCTGATGCGGGGCTCAATCTTTGGACCTTGAGGTCATGACCTGAGCCAAAGGCAGCGGCTTTAACCCACTGAGCCACCCAGGTGCCCCTATTTATACATTTATACATTATTATTACACTGAAAACATCATATGCCCTTCTTTTGAAATTCCAGAAATTTTTTGCCTTCTGAGTGAAGTTAATGACTTAGTAAAATTTTAAAGCACCTTTATTTCCTTTGAGCTTTTGTCACACAAAACTTGAAGTGAATAAGGGGCTATGCTTAAAATAGTTAACTACACATGTAAAATAGTTAACTACACACCTCATTTTAAAGACTGATGGCCTGGCAGTTAGCACCAATAGAAATCCTGGGAAAGCTATATGTGGCATATCAAACTGTGGGCATGGAAAAGCCAAACAACAGAAATCCAGCCTCTCATGGTGCTTTTCATTCTGCAGACATAGGGGAATACCCAAGAATCAAAGGGCACATTTCTGGCCCTATGAATTATCAAGTTAAACTGTAAATTAATTAAAGAAAATACTGAAGCGTATGCCAATAGAAAAATAATAAAATTTAGTATTAGAAATATTTAAAAATTTAGCTATACTTATACTTATTTTTCTCCAAATTCTTCAGCTAAATTTTCTTACAGAAAATTCATTCAAGGGGTGCCTGGGTGGCTCAGTGGGTTAAAGTCTCTGCCTTCAGCTAAGGTCATGATCTCAGGGTCCTGGGATCAAGCCCCACATTGGGCTCTCTGTGCTCAGCAGGCAGACTGCTTCCCCTCTCTCTCTGCCTGCCTCTCTGCCTACTTGTGATCTCTCTCTATGTCAAATAAATAAATAAAATCTTTAAAAAAAATAAGAAAATTCATTCAATAAATATGTGAATGCAGAGCACCTGGGTGGCTCAGTTAGTTAAGGGACTGCCTTCAGCTCAGATCATGCTCCTGGAGTCCCAAGATCAAGTTGTGTATTGGGCTCCCTGCTCAGGAAGAGGTCTGCATCTCCCTCTCACCCTCCCCCCTCTAATACTCTCACTCTCTTTTCCTCTCTCTCTCATTCTCTCTCTCTCAAATAAATAATAAAAATAAAATATTTAGAAAATAAATATTTGAATACCTAATTTGTGGAAGGCATTGTGCTAAGCAAAAGAACAAATTATAGACAAGATATAATCTATACTTTCAAGGAGAAGAGTCTGGAGGTAGAGATCAGATAATTAAAAAGACGTTTTTTGCAATATATGTAAAGATGTCAAGGCAGCGCATTGCACACATTAGACTTACAAAATATTAAATTTCAATTATATCTCAATATAAAAAAGATGCTTATAATATAGCTGTGAGTGCAATAAGAGTAGTTACAGGGTTCTATGGAGTACACATAGGCCTGGATCATTGTTTAATCATAGCCAGTATTGAACCATTATCCAAAAGAATTGCTTTTAAGTTGAGTTCTTGAATTTCAAGTTAATCAGACAGAGTAGAAAAGTGCAAACCAGTCAATGGGAATATGATATGTAGTATATCTGGAATTAGAGAGTGCTTAAATGTTATAGTCAAATCAACAAATAAGCCATAGCAGTGTCCCTGACTAATTAAGAGAATTATACTTTAAATTTCAAGCTAACTGTGAAAAAAATATGGAATTATAAAGTGGCAACTATCTATAAATAAGTGTAGGAAAACATGCCAAAATTATCAGAAAGACTCCAACTAATGAGGGCTTTTTTTTAAGTCTTAAGAACAATGAACATCATACATTCATGATACTGAAAGAAGTTATTATGAGGTCAATAAATATTTACTGAATAAAATTTGCTTATTTTGGGAATAATGCTGTTTATACTTACCTATATATTATTAGGGCCTTGGTTCAAGCAGATAAGTACAATCCTTTCTTGTTGCATTGGTTAGACAAAATGACAAAATTACAATGTTTAAGATTGTAAATGCACCTTTTTTTTTTAGTTTCCTTCTTTCAATAGGCAAGTTATTCTGAAAATTAGAAAAGTTTATTGGATATGAAAAAAACATCTGCTTAATATGTTTATCATTGCCCACATATGTCTAGTGAGAAATATTACAGGACATTTTTCAGTGAATATAGAATTGCATAGTATGCTATATTCTATAGCACAATTTTTTTTTAAGTAAGTGGAAATATTGATGACATTTTCTCTCTAGCACTGCTATCCACTCAGGAATTGAAAATTATTATCTTCTGCCATTTCCTAAATAGCGGACTGATTTCTCTAACATGATGGATAAAACCTCACTCATTTTATCTGGAACACTTCAGAAATACACACAGTTGGGTGGTTTATACGTAATTCAGTACAGACACTTACACTATGAATCTTTTTAAGAATGTTCTATTGTACTTTCTCAACTACCAAGGTACTCATTGAAAGAATCTTATTTTTGTTGCCTAGTTCCTTTATACATGGAAATCTTGCTTCATTAATATACCTTTTCATTGGCATGTGGTATTCAGCAAGTTAATAACTGTGTACTTGCAACAGCAGGAGACTTTTCCCTCCTAATATTGTGGATCATATATTCCAACTAGTTAAAATAAAATTTACTACACCCTGCTGTCTTAAATGTAAACGAGCCTGCAATCAATTTGGTTTAATGAAATTAAAGCCATACAATATGACTAGAGAGAAGAAGGCCTTTGGTTCTCTGCTGAATTCATAATGGAAACAATTGTTACAGTCTAAATAGATCATGAGAAACATAGTTCTTCCAAAAACACTAAAAAAAAAATTTATTCTGTATTAATCAACAGAGTAGAAAATTCTCATTATCTTATCTAGGGAAGATTTAGAGTTTGCATTTTCAAGTGATGTGTTTTTAAGGTACTTTGTAATGACTCTTATACATTTAATTGAGCTGTGAAAATATATCAATCACTGTTTCATTGAAAGGATGGTTCAAGAATACATGCTGACCCAACCTTATTATTTTTAGCAGGTTGTGAATTAACAGAGAGATAGTAATCTAAATTTCATTGTATGGTTAGATTTGGGAACAGGTGTTATAGCATTGATTATTCAATGAAATGACCAGCTCCCTTGCAAGGTTGTTCACATGACTTCTGCTAACTTGTTAATTGATTCCCCCCTATAGTGTTCTTTTCCACTTTTATATCAAATGATTAAGAAAAATGCCAAATGAACTCAAATGTATACAACCTAATGTTATTTTTCAAAAATTTTAAATGCTCTCAAAATATAAACCTCCACTATGATTGAGGTCCAACCTAGTCCTCTAGCTTTAATCCCCATTAGTCTCTAATTTATCTTTGCCTCATCTAATCAGAAATATTTACTTTTCTGTTAAATACTACCCCATTCTTCCCTGATGCCTTCCTTCAAGTTAGAATTGCTTCTTTTGCTACATAAAGCAGTAAAATCTGTGTATTCCTTAAGATCTATTTGATCGAGCTTTTCCTGGTTATCTTCCTCTCATGGAATAATCACCCTTCTTCTGAGTTACAAATGTTTTTGGCATCTATTTATCAGTTGGACATATATTTAAGTATTTTTCAGTTGCAAGTGACAAATATCCTTCTCAGAAGAGTCCAAACAACAAAAAATAGGGAGATTATTGGTCCCAATATGTGAGGAGTTCGAGGAGTGATGATAATTCTGGGCTCAATTGGATCTAAGCCCACAACTTATGCAAAGCCTCTCTTTTTTTATGCTTGATTTTATTTCACTTTATTTGAATGGGCTTGGATAATGACTTGATATTTGTGCACATTTTGACATGATCACCACAGTAAATATAATCAATGTATAAGTTATAACTATTTTTCTTGTGATGAGGACTTTCAAGATCTACTATCTCAGTAAGTTTCAAATATGCAATATAATACTATTAACTACAGTCACCAGACTATACATTACATCCTTATGACTTAATTTATTTTACAATTGGAATTTGGACATTTTGACCCCTCCACCCATTCTACCCATCCCCAACTCCCCAGCTCTGGCAATTGCCAATCTATTCTCTGTATCTAATAGCATATTTTTTTGTCTTTTTTTTTTTTTCTTAGATACCACATTTAAGTGAGATCATACAGTATTTGTCTTTCTTGGTGTTACCTCACTTAACATAATGTCCTCAAGGTCCATCCAATTTGTTATCACAAATTGCAAGATTCTTTATCATGGCTAAATAGTATTCCTGTGTGTGTATGTGTGTGTGTGTGTGTGTGTGTGTGTGTGTGTGTGTGTGTGTGTGATTTTTTTAATCCACTTATTTACTGTTGGGCAATTAGGTTATTTCCACATCCTGGCTACTATAAATAGTGCTGCAATGAATATGAGGGTGCATATATCTTTTAAATTAGTTTTTTGCTTTCTTCCGATAAATACCCAGAAGTGGAATTCCTAGATAATATGGGATGTGTATTTTTAGGTTTTTGAGGAACCTCCATACTGCTTTCCATAGTGGTAGCACCAATGCACAAGGGTAAATCTGTCTTCATGTTCTCACCAACAGTTATTATTTCTTATCTTTTTTTTAATAATAGCCACTCTAACAAACATGAGGGTATATCACATTGTGGTTTGGATTAGCACTTTCCTGATAATTAGTGATGTTGAGCATCTTTTCATATACACATTGGTCATCTGGATGTGTTCTTTGGAAAAATCCCTGTTCAGATCTGCCCATGTTTTAATCAGGTTGTTTTCTTGTTTTCTATTAAGTTATATGAGTTCTACATACATTTAGGAGCCACTCTCTAGTTTTAGAATAATTTATTGCCCTAAAAGAAACCCCATATCTTATTCTCTCTTTATTTATTTTGGATCTTGGGCCTTTATTGGATATATGATTTGCAAATATTTTCTTCTATTTGGTAGGTTGTCTGTTAATTTTACTGGTAATTTTAGTGTCTGTTAATTTTACTCTTATCTGGTAGGTTGTCTGTTAATTTTACTGAGCTTTCTTTTGCTGTGAAGAAGTGTTTTAGTTTGATGTGGATTGCTTATTTTTGCTTTAGTTGCCTGTGTTTTTTTGGAATCAAATCCAAAAAATCATCACCAATACTAATGGTTATTTTTGTTTTCTTCTAGGAGTTTTGTGACTTCAGGTCTTACATTCAAGTCTTCAGTCCATTCTGGGTTTATTTTTATGTATGGTATAAGATAGTCCAATTTCATTCTTTTCCATATGGCTGTCCAGTTTTCCCATAATCATTTATTGAAGAGACTAACTTTTCTCATTGTATATTCTTGGCTTTTTTGTTATAAATTAATTGACTACATATACATCAGTTAATTTATGGGCTCTCTATTCTGTTCCATTAATCTATGTGTCTGTTTTGACTACTGTAGTTTTATAAATACAGTTTAAAATGAGGGTGTGTGATATATCTAGCTTTGTCTTTTTTGTAGAAGGTAACATTCTTTAAAAAAAAAATCATTCCCACAATATTTCCAACAAAATTTGTGATCACATTTGCCTATTTTGAGTTATCTATCTCTTTCACCAGATGAATCATGGTGAATAAGACAATAGAGGACCCTGTCCTTACCCACTGACCCACAAACATCATATGGATTGAGAAAGGGAAGGTTTAGTTAGATAAAAGAAATCTTGGCTATCACCAAATAGGGTGATGGAGAGTTGAGATGTTTAGCTGAGAAAGTACAAAGATAAAAATTTTTATTTAGGGGCGCCTGGGTGGCTCAGTGGGTTAAAGAGTCTGCCTTTGGCTCAGGTCATGATCTCAGGGTCCTGGGATCGAGCCCCACATCGGGCTCTCTGCTCAGAGGGGAGCCTGCTTCCCCCTCTCTCTCTGCCTGCCTCTCTGCCTACTTATGATCTCTCTCTGTGTCAAATAAATAAATAAAATCTTTCAAAAAATTTTATTTACAAGCTGAAATTGAAATGTATATTTTATTAACCTGTTTAGCCATCAAAAGTTTAATTTCTAACAAACAACCATTTATAAAACTAAGGTTCCTTTTTAAAAAAATAAGGTTGAATGAAGGTTAATAACACAAAAAATATATAACACAGTAGTAACTCAAATTTATAAATTAAGAGTGAGAGCTTGGTATTCTGTCTTTAATTTTTCAATGTAGTAATCAAAAGACAAACATATCTCAATATATTAAATTAAGAACTAAAGAAAAGTCAAAAGGGAAATTTTATGGTAACTTGCTGAATTCTCATTTCATAAAAATGAAAGATTTATTAACAATGTCTTTCAGTTGGTGTGTGTTCTTTACAATAAGGTAATGAACATATCATGTCCTGTATACTCGATAAGACAGGGGCTTATTGATGGCAGAACCTGTTTCCTTGTGCTCCTCTCTGTATTCATTGTCTAGCCCAATACCTTATATATAATATTTGCTTTAACATAATTTTTGCTCTTTATGAAGGCAAAATCTTTAAAAATGAATGTACTATCCCTTTTAAAAGATGATTCTGTTTATTTTGACCTTAAAGTTTATCTGCTAAATTTGAGCAGTACTTTCTTTTCAAGCTTTCCCCTGACTGACTAAACAGTTCCTTCATGCCTGCCTAGTTATAATTTGTAAGTTGCATTTGTTTTTTTGAGCTCATTTCAGATAATCTATATAAGTTTTTAGGTGAACATTAATTCTCCTTGTCAGGTGATAAATTATTGTTTTTACCTGATATTATTCAGTAATAATTTGATATTTCACATCTATTTACATATTTTGACCTCATATACACTTTCTGCAAGATTTTTTAAAATATTGTGTACTATCATTTACAAAATTCCTTCAGCAAAGTTCACAAGTGAGACAGTAAGTTGTGAAGGTGAGAACATAGGAATTTGAGAGAAAACAAAACAAAACAAAAATCTTTGATCATACATTGTTAGGACAGGTTTTTGCTTGGTCAATGCAGTCTCAAACACATTACATGGAGTTATAAATCAATAATAATCAGTTATATTTATTTATTTTCAATAAAAACTCTAACACTCTTTATATGTGAAAAAGCAGGAGATGACAAAATCCATTTCTGAGAAGAATCTCCAAAAGGCAGCAGCATTATTAGGTTATTGGACTAACATAATCCTGATAGTGATACTTGTTCCATGCACACAAACTTCATCCTCATGCAAATATAGCACATTATTTCTGCAAATACAGTTCACCAGTTTCAGGGAGAGACCATAGAGATGGTTTAGAAAACAATCACTACTCAGGGAAATGTTGAAAACAGTTCAAGCCATGTCTGCTGGTGTTGAGACCACAGTTTTATTTATTTTCATTTGACAAGATCACTAGGCTGTTTTAGTTATCTGAGAATTCTGTTTTGTCTGTCAACTAAAAATTCCTATTTTATTTTCCCTATCATCTATCTAGTGTCTTACACATGTTAGAATAATTAAATAATTGTCCAGAATTAATGAATGGATAAATATTTATTAAAGCCATCATGAAAGAAAGTAAATGGACTCCTAAGTACCTTTTTCCTTTATAGTAATCTGTCATTGAATTCCCCGATGATCTGATGTTTATTCAAAACCCATTTCATATTTGGCTTCTTTACCACATTATTGGGATTTACTTAATGGGGGAGAGCAGGTGAATGCCACAATTGAATTAAGTGCAACAGTACTTTTATTCCTCTTATAATACATAAGGCTCAAAGCAAGTGTGTTTCAGGGAAATAACATTCTTTGGCGAGTTATGAGACTAAATAGGAGAGAAACTTCACCAGTAGCATGATACCTTCTGCCCCAGTAAAGGCTCTATCAATACTGCTTATTTCCAAAACAATAAAAAAAAATACTACTTATTTCCTACAATATTTGGATTACTCTTTAACTTATTCTGTGAGATTCAATGTAAAGGAAATGCTAATTGGCACTATTGTAAAGATTGCACTAAGTTATTTCTTAATTCATTGCCAAAATAAATTAAATATATGTACATATTTTATCTATTCACTGAGAATCATTTTCAAATCCCCTGTACTTAGCAGCTATTGATAACAAAACTACTGTAGAGTTAAATCATTAAATCTTATAAAAACTTCCCACTCTCCATGCATCCCATTACTTTCCTTCAGGAAAGGTAATAGAACTATTGACTCTCTTCACGATAACATATATTAATTTCAAAACATATTTACTAAGAAGCTATTCCATACAAAGCTCTTTCTTAGGGGTTGTATGATGAGATAGGGAGTGCAAAAATGGATAATGCATAATATGTTCATCAAGTATGATATAAACTCATGGTGGGGTAAGCAATAGATACAAATAAATCTAATAAAATTCAGAATTAATAAGCATACTCAAAACACAAAAGAGGAGTTCATAAAAGAGATTAATAAGGTAGTGGGGATAGAAAAAGGCAGACCTTATAGAATTTTGAGGGAAGCTAAGAAGGAAGCATGAGAATTTGTTACATGGAATGCAGAATGAGGGAAAGAGAAGCTATAAGCAGAGAGAGCCCTGTAAGAAAAGACACGGGTATGGAGCAAGACTGAAGTTGGCTTTATAAATAGGGATTGATTAATTCAGCCTGCAAGAAACATAACTTTTGTGTAGATTAATGAGAACTGACAATGTAAAGTTTGGCTGGTTCTACATTGTGCTGTGTCTTGAACCTGGTGAACCTATAGGGACTTGAGAAACTCTTGAGTGTTTTTAACAGCAGAAAATCACATGATTATCTCATGACACTCTAGAAAGGCTCTAGTAAGACTATTTTAGCAACAGTGTTAAGAATATTTATAGGATTTGCCTTGTTCATTAAGTTTGATGCAGCTGAAATGCCTTTTCTTTCCATCTTTGTGTCTTCAAATCTTATCTTTCAAGTCCAGCACAATGCCATCTCCTTTAAGAAGCCTTCCCTCCCACTTTTGGACTAAAGTAATCACTTCTAGTAATTGCAATGCTAGTATTCTCCATTTCATTTTTATTTGTTTAGTATGCTATGCTATTTTTAGTACAAAAATAACCTATTTGTGATACAGTAAAACATACGCATAATCTAAAATATACATAAAATCTAAAATCTAAAACAGTTACATCTAAATAGACACCTAGAAAGCACTATGCTACATTAAAATTTTAGGTTAAAAAATGTGCATTTATTTAGAAAACTTCAATAATTCCAGTGCTCAAGAGAAATGAAGAAAATGATCAATAAAGCATCATTTCTCTCCCACATTATATATGGTCAACTCAGCATCATTCCTTATTATTGCCAAGAATAATACAGGAACGGACATTTACTAGAATTTTGCTCATGTGGTTCCTGGGCAGAATCTGTAAGGCGAGAGCACTTGTGCAAGATTCTGAAGGCAAAGGAGGAGGAGTCAATTGCAGGCAGATACACTGGTAGAAAACCATTTCCTCAGAGCCTCTAACTTCTGTATTGCAGACAGCAAAAAATATCACTCACTATCTTCGAGATTGGTGAGATTTTGCGCAGAGCCCAAGAATCATAGAAATCTGGCAGCTGTGTCTCTGGCCTTATTTCCCTAGCCATTCCAACATTTAAAAATGTTTGCATTTCCCTATTTTGAACATTTCCAATTTAGACTATCTAGAGTAGCTTTTGTTTCCTTGCTGAAAACTTGATTAATATAGCTTCTGTTGCAAGAATAATCCTATCCTAGTTAAAGAGTTAGTTTTTTGAGTTGGTGAACAGTGAGGGGTGCAGAGAGAGTGACAGTGCATTCCTGGAGAGGGCATGGAAGCTCTGTGTTCCTTCCCAAACACCTTACCCTATACATCTCTTCCATCTGGATGTTTATCTGTATCCTCTTATAATAAAGTGGTAAACATGACCTCAGGAGAAGCAGAGATGCTTTCAGGAATCAAACTTCCAGGAAGACTCACTACAAGTGGGAGTGGGACTACAAGCATATAGAAGGGAGAAGAACAGACCCCATACTAGGCACTCTAGACGTGGGTGACCTGCACTTGGAAGACAAGTCCCCATAATATTTGGCTTTAAAAATCAGTGGTGCTTAGCTTCATGATTTTTATAACCAGTGGACCTTATCTTGGGTATTTTAAACATCATCAAGCTTAGCAGGAGTGACCCTGGAATGACTGGAGGGCAATAGGAAACTGAGCCCCTGTCCTTAAAGGCACAGCATAACAAACAACCCTGCCAAGATACAGCATAGAAGCATCAGTGAAATCACCTGGGATATATGTGAAAGAGATTTGTTTACTAAATCCAAAACATGTGCTGGAGGGGCACGGATCTTAAGGAGACTTCTCCAAAAATAAAGCGTTGGCAGGAATGATTCCCCTCTTTTCACCAGCCCATATAGCTGGATACTTGCAAGAAACAGCACAAACACTCTAGACCAACCTTGCTAACACTGTGTGCCTTGCCCCCATATTCTCCTGTGGAACTACACCGTCCAACCTGCCCCATTCAAGCAGGAGTCCCTCCAAAGAGGCTTCTGCTACAACTCATCCTACAAGTAGCTCTTGCAGGGACCAGCATCACTCTAAAGTGACTCCTGCCACGGAGAGAGAAAGATAACTAAATGTATCAGTACACTCACAGTCCAAGCAGCAGACTTCAGCCCTTACTGCCATCTCTCTCCATCAACAAAAGCCAAGTCCACAGCAGCCCCAGACTGGCCTTTTAACAGGATAGGGACAAAATCCTGCTCACAACAGACAAAGTGGGCCATTGCAGCTGACTGGACTAAAGGTAAACAGGGCTTAGCCATAATAGTAGAACACACACAACCCACATAGGAGATACCTCTGAAGCACCTGGTTCTGGTTAACAGCAGGCATTGTGCTACAAGGCACCCCAGGACCTCTTCTTCATAAGGCCATTACTTTCATGAAAAAGAGATAAAACTTACTTTCTTTTTTTTTTTTAAAGATTTTATTTATTTGAGAGAGAGAGAGAGAGATGACAAACAGAGAGGAAGGCAGAGAGAGAGAGGGGGAAGCAGGCTTCCTGCTGAACAGAGAGCCTGATGTGGGGCTCGATCCCAGGACCCTGAGATCATGACCTGAGCCGAAAGCAGAGGCTTTAACCCACTGAGCCACTCAGGCGCCTCAAAAACTTACTTTCTTAATGTATAGAAACACAGAGAGTTGGACAAAATGAAGAGACAGAGGAGCATGTGTCAAATTAAAGAACGGGACAAAACCACAGCATAAAAAGCTAAATAAAATGGAGATAAGTGATATGCCTGATAGAGAATTTAAAGTAATGGACATAAAGATACTTATCAGACTTAAGAAAAGAGCTGAGGATCTCAGTGAGATCTTCAACAAAGAGATAGAAAATATAAAAAAGAACCAATCAGAGATGAAGACCTCAATAACTAAGATTTAAAATACACTAGAGGGAATCAATAGTAGATTAGAGGAGACAAAAGAATGGACTGGAGGAGGGGGACTGGGAGCCAGAGTAATGGAAAGCAACCAAGCTGAGTAACAACAAAAACAACAGAATAATAAAAATGAGAATAGGTTAAGAGACCTAAGCAAAATCAGGTGTAGTAACATTTATGGTATAGGGATACCAGAAGGAAAAGAGAGAGAAAGGGGAACAAAAAAATATATTTGAAGAAATAATAGCTGAAAACTTTCCGAATCTGGGGAAGAAAACAGAGATCCAGTCCCAGAAGACACAGAGATCCTCCAACAAAATCAATCCAAGGATGTTCACACCAAGACACATAGTAATTAAAATGGCAAAAAGTGGCGATATAGAAAGAATTTTCAAAGCAGCAAGAGGAAACAGTTATATACAAAAGAAATTGTAGGCTATCAGCTGGTATTTCAGCAGAAATTTTGCAGGCCAGAGAAAAGTGGCATGATATCTTCAAAGTGCTGAAAGGAAAAACAAAAACAAACAAAAAAACAAACAAAAAAATCCCTATAATCAACAATAGTGTATTCAACAAGGCTATCATTCAGAATAGAAGGAGAAATAAAGACTTTACCAGATAAACAAAGTTGAAAGAAGTTTATCACCACTACATAAGCCTTACAAGAAACATTAAAGGGAATTCTTTGGGTGGGGAAAAAAAAAGAAAAAAAGAAGATCAAAATCAAGAGTGAGAAAACTATGAAAGGAAAACATTTCGCAGGTCAATATGAACATAATGAAAGCAGTACATTGTTTCCAAAACCAGTATGGAAATTAAAGAACAAAGGTAGTAAAATCAATTATATCTACACAAATCAGTCAAGGGATTCACAAAACAAAAGAACGTAAAGTATGGTATCACATACAGAAAACATGGGTGGGGAGAGAAAAATTTAGTGCTTTAACAGTGGGTTCAAACTTAAGCAACCATCTACTTAATATAGATTGTTATATGTATAATATCGTATATATGAGCCTACTGGTAATCACAATCAGAAACCTGTAATAGATATGCAAAACATAAAGAGAAAGGAATTCAAACATATAACATATAAAGAATGCCTTCAGACCACAAGAGAAGAGAGCAAGAAAAGGAACAAAGATCTATAAAAACAATAATGAGGCAAGTAACAAAATGGCAATAAGTACACACCTATCAATAATTACTTTAAATGTAAATGGACTAAATGATCCAATTAAAAGACATAGTGTGACTAAATGGATAAAAAAGCAAGACCCATCCATATGTTATATTGCTTGTAAGAAATTCACTTAGACCTAAAGACACCTGCAGATTGAAAGTGAAAGGATGGAAAGAGATTTACCATGCAAATGGCAGCAAAAAAAAGTTGGGGTATCAAGACTTATAACTGACAAAATAAACTTTAAAACAAACACTGTAACAAGAGACAGAGGAGACATTATTATAATAATGGGAAAGATTAAACAAGATGATATAATAATTGTAAATATTTATGCACCTAACATGCGAGCACCTAATTACATAAAGCAATTATTAATAGACATAAAGGAAGAAACTGACAATTATAAATAAGTGTAGGGGACTTTAACACCCCCTTATATCAATGGATAGATCATTTAGCCAGAAAATCAGCAAGGAAACAGGCTTTGAATGACACATTGGACCAGATGGATTTAGCAGATATATTCAGAGCATTCCACCCTAAAGCACCAGAATACACATCATTTTCAAGAGCACAGAGAACATTCTCCAGAATGGATCATATGTTGGGCCATGACATAAGCCTTAAGAAATTAAAAAAAGATTGAAATAATATAATATCTTTTCCAACCACAGCACTGTGAAACTAGAAATCAACCACAAGAAAAAATCTGGAAAGAACAGGATTTCATGGAGGTTAAAAAATGTGATACTAAGCAATAAATGAGTCAACAAGAAATAAAAAAGAAATTAAAAATAAATGGAGACAAATGAAAATGAAAATACAGTAGTCCAAGATCTTTGGGATACAAGAAACCTGTTCTAAAAGAGAATTTTGTAGCACTATCGGCCTACTCACAAAGCAAAACAGATTAAATAAACAGCCTAATCTTAGGACCTAACCTAAAGGACCTAGAAAAAGAAAAAACAAAGTTAAAAGCCAGCAGAAAGATGGAAATAATAAGGATTACAGCAGAAATAAATGAAATAAAGACTAAAATACAATAGAATAAATCTATTTTTAATAGATTTTTAATAGATCTAATAGATCTAGAAAAATCTAGAAAAAATAGAATAAATAAATGAAACCAGGAGGTAATTCTCTGAAAAGATCAGCGAAATTGATAAATCTTTAGCCAGATTCACCAAAAAAATGAGAGAGAGAACTTAAAAAAATAAGTTTGCTTAACAGGTAGAATACAATTATGGTAGTATCAAATTTGAATAGAAGTACAAAAATGGAAAAAAAAAATATATATATATATGCTTTGTAACATGAAGGGGGGAAAGTCCAAAACATCGCATTTAAAAAATAAATTGAAGTTCTGTTAAAAATGAAAAGTATTTTAAAAGAGCACCTCAAAACTACCAACTAAAAGGTGTAATTAATTGAACAGAGTCAGAAAAATACAGTTAGAGGGGCGCCTGGGTGGCTCAGTGGGTTAAAGCCTTTGCTTTTTGCTCAGGTCATGGTCTCAGGGTCCTGGAATCAAGTCCCACATCGCATCTGGCTCCCTGCTCAGCAGGGAGCCTGCTAACCCCTCTCTCTCTCTGCCTGCCTCTCTGCCTACTTGTGATCTCTCTCTCTATGTCAAGTAAATAAATAATTAATTAAAAAAAAAAAGAAAAACACAGAAAGAGAGCTTAGAGTAGGGGTGATTCTTTTATAAAAATACACTCAGAAATGGAAAAATGACAATACTGACAGATTTTTTTGGAGGAGTGCATTTTTATTATTTTTAAAGATTATTATTATTTGATTTTTAAATCTAATGATTAAATTTTCTTTAACTTATTTTATTTTTGAACAATTTTTATTAATTTTCTCTAATATTGGAATGATAAAATATGTTTAACATTTGTTTTCATAAATTATATTTTATTGAATTTTTATAATGCATTTATACGTTTTTATATTTTAAATATATTAAATGATCAATTTTACTGATTTTTTTTAATTTTAAGGCTTATATACCTGCTCTTATAAATTAAGTCTTTAATAACAATATCTTAGTTTGAGTTTTTCCAAAGGAAGATTCTGAAAATAAAATTAGTTTAAATGATTTATATAGTTTATTTGAAGGCCAAGAATGAGAGCCTGGGCAGCTCAGTTGGTTAAGTATCTGACTCTTGATTTCAGCTCAGGTCATGATCTCAGGGTCGTGAGATGGAGCCCCACATCAGGCACTCCACTGACATGGAGGCTGCTTAATATTCTCTCTCTCCGTCTGCCCCTACCCCACATCCCATTCATACTCGTTCTCTCCCTCTCTCTCTCTCTCAAAAATAAATAATAAATAAATAAAAATAAATTTTTATTCTCTCAAAAATAAATAAATAATGAAGAATGAGGTGGTTACTCACTAACACCTGTCAGTCACTAACCTTAGCAAAGGTGACATTAATTACAATACACTTCCCTAGGACACATTTAGAGGCCAACAAAAATCTTCATCCACCTGGTCTTTGGCATCTCAGCCAACGAGGCCCTCTAACAATAACAACTGAGGATATAAATGGGGCACTGACAAGTCTGGTAGAGCCAGGTTGAACCTTGTATTTACTTAGGATTCCTCACATTACCCACACTATTTCCCTGCTTCCTGCTTTGCTGACCATTCATTGAAATAAAGTCTATGTCAAATGGATCACTTTGCCTTCTAGATCAGAGAAGCACATTCAGCTGCAAACTGTAAGCATTTTAATCTTATTCCTATTAGATTGAGTTAAAGGAACAGGTTTGATATGAATGAACTCTGACTGATCGGGCAAGAGTTATAATAATCCTTTCATCACATGCACTGTTGCAGCCTTAGAAGTAGCAGAGTATTCCTTCCAGTATTGACTTGATTGAAATTGCAGGCAGATTAAGGCCTAAATTATTCTAAGAAAACTTAGTATTAATATTTCTAGGGTAAACATTTGACTTGACTAGAACTCTCATTACCTCTGCATTATATATTACTTCTTTAACTATTTTTGAAGACAACACTGGAATGAAAAGCAACTCTAGGAGCACCTGGGTGGCTCAGTGGGTTGAAACCTCTGCCTTCGGCTCAGGTCATGATCTCAGGGTCCTGAGGTCAAGCCCCACATCTGGCTCTCTGCTCAGCGGGGAGCCTGCTTCCTCCTCTTTCTGCCTGCCTCTCTACCTACTTGTGATCTCTCTCTGTCAAATAAATAAATAAATAAATCTTAAAAAAAAAAAAAAAGCAACTCTAGATTGAAACCCTACACCTTTAATGGAAAACAAGGTCTCATTCCTTCTGGTACTTGGAAAATTATGCCCACTATTTTAAAGTAAGGTAGCTATTTTAAAGTATTCTTAAGATACGTATGCATGATTCAAATGGCACCAATAGTTTGTAAAAATATTAAAGCGGTCTTCAGGTTAGTGACAATTCACTACATACCAAATATAGATGTTACTAATTAACCACAATGAAAATAGGAGATCTGCATAAAAATTTGAATTTTTATCTATCTACACACATCTCCATGCACCCAGAAACAGAACTAAATACCTTATATACATGCACACATATATATGGAGAGAGCAAGCAAGCACTTCTACTACAATTATATATAACTTCTTAGAAATAATTCTTACAGGTAAGAAAATACTTAGCTAACAAAAGACACAGAGAAAGATTAAAATACAATGAAATCAATTACTTTTGTTTCATTTCTTTTTTGCTTTGCCAATGAAATGGAATTGCATCTGAATAATGGCCTACCCTTATACTTTTAAATCAGGCTGTTAACAAAAGCTCAAACAAGTAAAAGCTGGACCAGTTAATTTGTAGACAATTTACTCTTAAGATAATTGAGATAGTGGCACTTGCTTGTGACAGCATTATTGGAAAAATGCTGGTGGACTCAGCACATATTCACATGTACAAATTGAATACTAAACAAACAAAAGTCAACTTCTTGAAACTATTCACTGCTCCTGGAATTTGGCTTGCCAAATACTTACAAATTGAATAATAAATATGTTAGGACTATGCCAGAAAAATAGAGGCCTACTATCAAAAATGCAGTCTATTATTGTTAGGAGAGTAAGCGCCTCACATAGCAACCTCCTTTTAATTTTTTTTTTTGACTGTAGAATCATAGGAAGTAGTAGTTAAACAACATAACACAAAAGATTGAATTTATGAAGGTATACACATTGTTGCTTTGCTAGGGGAACTTAAAACATATAAAATTTAAAGCAATAATATCTTTTTAGCACTTGGAGTAACATTTTTCCTATTGTCTCTATTTGGCCTAGAGTACAAAAGTAAAAAATTTCATAACAATGTCCCTCTAAATTCTAAAAAAAGCATCTTTTTTTTTTTTTTTTAAGGAATTCACTCTCTGGGGGAAGACATTTCCTTAGAACCTATTATGATGTGGCCAAAATATCCCTATTACCTTACCATTATCTCAGTATCCTTCTCCCTAGCCTAT
Organism: Procyon lotor; assembly: GCA_028646535.1. NCBI lineage: Eukaryota > Metazoa > Chordata > Mammalia > Carnivora > Procyonidae > Procyon > Procyon lotor. The sequence goes on from CM053613.1 coordinate 63,980,084, forward strand.
ATGGTAAAATGTAAATATACCAATGGAATTACCTGAGAGAGGAGACATCAAGGTACACGATTTATAGGAAAGGTATATTCAAATAAAGTAAGGGTAGTCTCACTAAAAGAATCATTCATAATGAATTTTTAGTCATGTCTGAGAGAAGGAAAGATAGAACATCTCATTCTTCTTGTTGTATCTGTATGTTTGCAACCATTTTGCTTATTTTTGCAAATTTATTTAAGTAGGATTTTCAGAGAAATAAAAAGAAATGACTGAGTAGAGAAAATGATTTATAATGAGGGAGCGTATACTCTCACCTTTAGTGAGGCAAGTGAACGTCTGAAAAGGAGCTACTGTACAGGCCACTATCCAGTAAGACTATATTTGGGTCATCGGTCCAACAGCAAGATTCTATGTAGTGAATTTCCAGAGGCTGGATATGAAAGGAGAAAAGTCAAAAGCAGTTTAGCAGTCTAGACAGTCGAGAGTTGACTTCCCATTTCAGGGAACCAGGCATTTAGGAAACTCACATAAACTTATTTGAGGAAAGCTCATGTGGATCTTATGACAAAAAAAAAAAAAAATTCATTTTGTACCCCAGTAAGTTCAGAATATCCAGTGAGCTGATTGTAGCCCACAATCAAACTTCAGCATATTAGTCAAGTAGTTAAAAGTATCTTACCAAAGATACTAAAAATATCTTACCAAAAAAACAAAACAAAACAAAACACACCTCTAACAATTTCAAAATAAAATAAAGGTACATCTAGCAAAGCACTACATCATTGGCTCAGGAAAAACAGCCCAAACCTCTCAGATCCCAGGAGGACCCCATTGAGATGTCATTCAGTCTTTCCAACAGTCATATGTACTCTATTCTTCTAAACTATGGTGTGTGCCTCCTATACCATTGCTGAAATAATCAAGCTGCTTTTGCTGTCCACAGAAATGGTCTCTTCCTCTCCTAATACTGTGAGTCAATTCCCTGAAGTGGGGGAAAAGAGTTTCTTCTTCCTGTGTTTCATTTATGTTATGGGTCCCAGGACACAGCTCTGTCAGTTGTCAGATGCTCTAGTGACAAAGCATTTTCATTTGATTCATTTTTTGCAATCCCAATCTACCAGCTGATAGTAGACTCTTACTAGTGCCATGTCTTATTCTGAATATATGATCTATATTGGCTTCACCTTTGAAATACACATATTTGTTTATTTCATCTTCACAACAACACTTAGTGGTTGATATTTATTAACCCCCTTTTCCTGAGGAAAAAAAAAGGACACACAGAAAGGATAACCAACTTTCTGTAAGTTACACAGCTACTAAGTAGCAGACCTAGAATTTAAATCTAGATGGATCACCACCAAAAGTCCATGGGACTAAGCCAGAAAATGTCAGTTTTATCATTACCACATTTAAATTTGCTCTTTGCTTGAAACACTAATTGGTCTGCAGACCAAGCATAGGTACTATATATCCCTTTTTGGAACAATTCTTTCTTCATAATTCAAGATAATTTGTGGCCTTTATGGAGTCTTATCTTCAACTATCACCTATATAATTTTTTTTTTTTTTTAAATCCCTTGGTTCTTTAAGCAAATAGCTCCCTGGCCAATTGACTTTCTTGGAGTGGAGAATAGAAAGCTCCCTGGCCTAATTTTTGCAAAAGGTTCATAAAGCTTTAGAAAAGGAAGAGCTTGTTAGGGAGCTATTGCAGGGTGTGAAATAATCATTTAGATTCATGTTAGGGAGATGAAGAAAACTACTTAGTTTTAGGCCCTTTAGGCTTGGCTTCATGCATGTACTCATCTTCTGTTGGTTTCCTAAAGCACTCTATCTAAGAGTCAAATGACCTTCAATTTCTGTTTTTCTTCCTGCATGTCATTTCTTTGAATGAGATGTTGTGAAGAGACTGGAACATGAAGGGCTGATTTTATGCAAATTATACCAATAGTTAATATCTGCTTTTTAGTTTAGATTATTAAACTTCTTATCACATTGACCATCAGCTGACTAGACTGAAATGTCATTCTCTACATAGTGGTTTTAATCTATCTTTATGTAACATGTGGAGAGATGATAGTAGATATCATATGATTGCTAGTAAGTTGAAATAGATTATAACTAGCAGAGATTTGCAGTCTTTCAGACTAGTATAACCATCTGTGGTATACCTCTTTGTCCTTAAAGCTATGCTCAGCAGATTAAGTAAATTGGGCATTTTGAATGTCTGAATCTTAGTAAAGCAAGGTTTTGAAATGCATATTTTCATTTCTTATCAATACCAAAGCATAAATTTAAAATAAAGAAAAGAAAGCCAAGGGGATGCCTAGGTGACTCAGTTTGTCAAGTGTCTGCCTTTGGCTCAGGACATAATCCCAGGGTCCTGAGGTCAAAGCCTGCATAGGGCTCCTCGCTCAGTGGGGAATCCTGCTTCTTCCTCTCCCTCTGCCTGCTTTTCCTCTCCCTCTGACTGCCTTTCTCCATTTTCTCTCTCTCTCTCTCTTTCTCTCTCTGTCAAATAAAAAAACAAAATTTAAAAAAAAAGAAAACCTATGGTTTATTTTATTTTATTTGCCCATTTGTAGGGCACAAAGAAAAGGAGTAGTTGATGTATCAAGTCATTACTTCGCTGGCCAAGAAAGAGGCATTTCTCATTTTGTGAGAAATTAAAAATAGGCAATTTGTTTGGTTAAGAAGATATTATATTATTTAAATCCTTAACTTTGTTGCTGTTGGAGTAGTTTAAAAAAAAAGGTGAATAGAAAAGAAAATGCAACTTGGAAGTCTTTAGCTCACTTAGTTGATCACCAGTTGCAAATAAAATAAGGGCAGAGACCACTGCCCCTGATCTAGACAGGTGCTCATCATAACCTGGAGAAAATGAGTTATACCAAGGACATGATTTTCGCTTAATAATATTTCTCTTGCTCTTAGCAAATTTGCCTGGTCCTTTTTATTTGTTTCAGAGAAGTTCAGCCTCACTACATTAAACTGGGATGTGTTCCCAAGTGCCTGGTAATGCACCCTGGGGGACATTGCTCCTCTTTATGTACCTAATAAGCAAGCATTCAGGGGCCTGGAGACAAACTGGTTTCTGAGGCTTCCTTGCATGGGAGCCCTGAAGGAACTCCATTTCAGTATCTTTTCCTATAGTTTAGTGAAATAAACTTCAGTACAGAGTATAAACAAACAAACAAAAAAGGTGGAGGCAGTTTAGCATCTGTAGGATCTGTAACACCTGCAGCATCTTGGCCCTTAAAATGGTATCAATTTCATTAATTATTGAGTTAGTCAATGAGAATACAAAGGTTTCTGGTTTCTTTGGGTGAGTTGCTTGAGAATACATATTGTCCAGAAAGTCTTAGCAGAATTTTGTAAGACATAAAATTATAAAAATTAAAATTCATAAAATTTTAAGTTACCTTAAAATAAATAACTGAAAAAATAGTAATTTAATAAATGTCTTAACTAATTTTGTTTTAAGAGAGCCATCTGAACTCTGCCACTATCAGTTTTGGCTCAGACTTCTCTTTTTAACCACCGTTCATACCTAAAATTACTGTGAACCTGTTACTAGATATTATGATTTTAAAATGTAGATCTAATAATATATAGTTAGTTTTTATAATAATATTAGAGACATTTTAGTGAATGTGATAAAACCTGAAAAATATTAAAGAAATATAAATAATTTATAATCCATTAATTATCAATATAGATAGATATTCATATAAACATGCCCAAATTACATTTTAAGCAATTACATTCTAGAGTAGTTAAAAGCACTAAATATGATGAGTCAAACAATATTTTGTCCAGATTTTTGAGGCAATCTTTCAAGTTATTCATGTATATTTTATTACACACAAAACACACATGAAATATGCATATATATATATGGACCTATTATGATTATGATTATGGGAAGTAGTAGTTTACAGAAAAATACAAATATAATATATTGGAGGAAAAATTATTCTATTTAAATTGATGAAAATCCATAAGATGAATGAATACCCATTAAAAATTAAAAACTAAAGCAAAATGCCAAACATATTTTCAGAGACAATAAAAAATATAAGTTTGTGACTAGATTATATTGTGAAGAGTATTCAAGAATTCTGAGTATTTGCTCTATTTCCTTATTAATGTATTTATCTTATCCAAATTTTTTACCTCTCTGAACTTCAGGATTTTTGTCCACAAAATAAAAATGAAAAGTAGACCTCCAATATTCCTTTAAGTTACAAATTTTTATTATTAGTAATTTAAAAAACTGTCCCTTAAAAGAACCTAAAAGTAGTACTTCTTGATACACATTTTATTTACTTTTGGCTAAAAGAATGAGTAAGACTTATTTTTAATTAAAAGTAAAATCTTTGTTAATTTTTAAAATATGTAATTTTATAAAATGAGTTGTTATAGAGAAATTAATGTAGCATTAATAAGGATAAGAAAGGTCTTTCATCTTATTGGAGAGTGTGTATTTTCAAAGATAATATTTTATTCATCGACATGACTTTTGCCAGAACAACTGAATGGACAGAAGTCAAGAAATCTTATTTCTAGCACCAATCCTTCTATTATCTATATTAAGTGTCTTTTATGTCTTCATGTTTAAAATGAGCAGTTTTGAGGAATTGTCATCACATTACCCAATGTCTTATTCTGTAGGTTCTCTGTGTTATTAAAAAATCAAAAGCCTTTAACTATTAAATTAAAACTCTCTCAAATTACTAAAAACTCCAGAAACAATATTTGGTTTATATGCAATTTTTAAGAAATATAATCATTATAATAATGAAGTTTATATAAATATTTTGTTGATACAACATTCAGCTGGGTGCTGTGAAAAATATAAAACGAGTTCCCCAGTCCAATTAGTGGTGTTTTGTGTATTTCAATTTTGAAAACTTTTACAAATTTGAGACACACAAATGATAACAGGATGGCTGATTTTTGAGTATAGCAATATTTGATATAAAATATCTAACATTAATGCTCAAATTTTTATTAAATAAAAATTATCCAGGGCACCTGGATGGTGGTTCATCCAGTGGTTCAGTGGGTTAAAGCCTCTGCCTTCCGCTCAGGTCATGATCTCAGGGTCCTGGGATTGAATCCCACATCCAGTTCTCTGCTCTGTGGGGAACCTACTACCCCCTCTCTCTGCCTGCCTCTCTGCCTACTTGTGATCTTTCTCTCTTTCTGTCAAATAGATAAATAAAATATTTTAAAAAATTATCCAATAGACATTTTCAAATGGTCTTTAATTAATGAATTAAATTGAATGATATATATTCAGACATCTACATTGTGGGAGATGGGGAAGATGTGATTATAATTCATATTTTCCATTCAAGACTGAAAAACAAGAAACTTAAATATCCATCAATAGGTAAATCATTTAATAAATTATATTACATTCAAAGTTCATTAGATATAAGGAATGTAGTTTCATATTGATGAAAATAATAATCACCAAAATATTCAGTTGAAAACAAGTTTCAAAACATTGAGTTTTGCTTTTTGGATATATATATATGTGTCTAGAATGTTGCTGGGATGATCCTTAAAAGAATTGCCGACAGTAATCACTGCTGAGGAAGGAGTAAGAGGACATCAGGGTGTGAGGGGTATGAGGGAGACTTTCTGCTGTGTGCCTTACCTTTCTCTATTGTTTGATTTATTTTGACCATATGAACATGGTTTGCATTAATTTTCTTGCTATGTTTTATCAGTGACTCAAATAATTAAAGTAAGTATCTTTTTCTATGCAGTGACACACACAGACCCCACCACCACCACTACCATACCTCACTTCCCATTCCACACAATTAAGGTTTATGGTCACAGATAATAGAAAACATGGATTTTCTTAAGACAAAATCATCCTATTTCTTAGTCAAATTCAGATCTGCTGTTAATATTTAACTATTAATTCTATGTGTTGGAATTGACATTTTATTTTACCAGGATAACATAAAGCAGCAAATTCCCATCTCCAGAGATATACTCCTGGGTTTTAGTAATATGTAGATTAGACAGTAGAAACTTTATATCAAGTCCTTGTCCAATCCCTTAATTATTTACCATGTCAAAGATTCTTTAATGTTGATGTTTTTATTGCACCCGTGTGGATCATTTGCTAAAAAGCAATTTGCTATTTTGGAGATAAATTAGCATTATTACTTCCTGTTCATCTCATTGAAAAGCACTGTGGGCTGTTTTTTTCTCTACCCTGTCTCCTATCTTCAGCACCAATGCACCTATTAAATCTGAAAGCCTTTATTTTTCACATTAATAAAAGGTGGAGTTAGGTTATCTCCTTTTTAAAGGCACAAAATATTGTCACAAATTTACCCTACAGAATCACTAATTTTTGTTCTCATAAAATTAATCCTACAAAACCAACAGAGGAGGAAATACACAGTGCTACTCAGAAAATTGAAATAAAATTTCAGCTTATTTTTTATGTATGTGGAAGATCAGAGTTTGAGAATTAATACTATACTCAATATTCAGAAAGAGACATATGGAATTACTGAAACATTTGATTTCAATGAGAAGAGAAGACAAGAATGGATAAAAGGATATTCTTCTTATCATAAATAACTGACATATTTCAGAACCACATAATGAGAAACTTACTTAAATGTAAGGTAATTTCAGCATGTATGGTAATAGCATTAGTAAATAAAGAATGGATTCTGCTTAAGTTAGTAGAGGACAAAATGAAGTAATATTTTTCAATAAAAGCAGTTTTAATAATTATATAATTATAATGCTACACAGGGAATTGAATCTATCTGATTTTTATTACAAATTAGAAAAAAACTATTATGTTCTATCCTTATTTAATCCCTTTAATGTAGTTATATTTTTTCATAATTTTAATGTAATATTGCTAGGGAATATTAAGTAACTGGCCCATCTGAAATGCAAACTAGTATTTTTCTGATTGCACAAATCACCTTATTATGATCTTCATAAGCGTGTCCAATTTTATGATTTAGCACTTGACAATGCTATGACATTGTCATAGCAATGACAATGACATAGCAATGACATGCAATGCAATGACATATAAAATATAATGACATAAAATATGTCATTTTTGCAATGACATATAAAATATAAATGTGTACACATAATCATATAAGTACATATTTATATTAAATAATGAAAATAAAATTATATACTGTAAAGGCACTCATAGTTAATATAATCATTAAATTTATAATAATGCAAGTAAGTTTTTGGCTTTACTCCAAATGAACTGCAGCTGGAGCTCTATGATTACTTTTAGAGTAAACATGTCATCTCTCCCATGTCTCAGGCTTAGGAGTTGGAACACTTTGCCAAGGTACAGAGATGATTGAGAATGACTCTGAAGATCAAGAACTACACAGAAATATATGGACTGGATCTGCTTGGGGGTTCCTCTACTATTGACATATTTCTCATTCTCTACCATCCCCTAAAACTGATTTCTACCCAATATCCCAGGCATCTGGACTTGTCTTTAGCTTCACAAAACTGAAAGTAGAGAATGTGTAAAAATTAGTTTTATACAGGTATTTAGCAATATTATTATAAACTGCTGAACTAGGAGGCTATGGGTTTAAAGAACTCAGGATTCCAGAATCCTTAATTTTCTCAAGACATGCAAAGAAAAGTCTCAGGATCACTGATTAGCCTTGCTCAGGACTCAATTTTCAGATTAAGAAAGTCATTGGTCTTTAAATCATTAAATAACCACTAATGTGCAGACCCATTTAAGGTATCTTTTAGGAACCACTAAAATGACTACTGTCTTTTAGGCCTGAGACAGAGTATATTGCAAAAAATAATTATTACATTCTTCAAAAAAATAATAATTGTTACATCATTTACCTGAGTATGGAGATGTAACTACACACTGAGTTAGTACCCTCCTTAGATAATTCAGAATTTGTATGTACTTAAGACTATAAAAGAAGTATGGGTCAAATCTTGGTGAAATGAGGAACAAACTTCAATTTGAAACCTCCAGAAATTACTTTCCCCAAGTAAATGGCTACAGATTCTTAAAAAGAAAAGAGGAAAAAAATTCACTTCAGTTTCTCAGTGACCATTTTTAGTGTATAATGAACCTGACAAGAATAGACTCCTATTCCTAGAATTGTCAATTTGGCACATTTCATGAATACAATGTGTTATATTTAAAACTAGCACATATAGACATTTCTCCTGCTTATGTCTGCATTCTACAGTAATAGCATACTTAGAAATATTATAAAGTAGAAATATTTCCATTAATTTTCAGGCATAAAATTGAGGTATTTCTTGATGGGAAATAAAGAGCAAGATTGTTCTACATATTTAATCAGCAATTGAAATTTACCCAGTGTAGGTTAGAGTTGCAATGCATATTTATCAAGCAACTTTTACAAGCAAGAGCATCTTCTATGTACTTACTACAGAAAGATAAAGAAGATAGCCTCTTTCCCTCTAAGTTATGTCTGATGCAGAAGGTAAAAACCACAGTAATAGTAAAACCAATACCACACAGAAAAGTAACCACTTTAATAGACATATGCCCTCCAAGAAACAAACCACAGAGGAAAAGCCCATTGTTTTCTCTTGGATAGAAAGAGGGTATTTTCAAAAAGATGTCATTTAAAATAAGAAGTTTAGGTCTTTTGAAATATTGTGAAGAAGAATGGACTAAGCAAGCTAGTCAGGAAGCATCTAAAATGTGGGCAGGCATAGGAGAGCTTGGCTCATTTTGAAGACAATTATTTCAGTATGAGAGAAGAGGGCACATGTGCTAGGAAGGTTACATGTCAGGCAGAAGAAGCTCAGGCCCAGATCAAGGAAATGTTTTTGACATCACTCAAGAGGTTGGCACAAACATTGTCTGAATTCAAACAACAAAGTGCTTTAAGCAAAGAGAGAGCATCATATCTGTATTTTAGAAAAGTTATCAGGTAGTGACACACAAGATACACTGGAGAATGAGGTTGGACTATGAAGAATGGCCCAAGAAACAGTTTTAAGAGCTAAGATCAGAACCTGATTAACATTTATACTTAGAGGATAATTGGAAGATGAATGCACACAAAAATAAGTGAGAAGAAACGGTGTGGAAAGAAGAAAGGAAGGTGATGAAAGTAAAGGGGTAAAAGAAATTCAAGAAAATATATAATCAGGAAGGCAAAATTGGATTTGGCAATTCTGAGAGCACTGATTATGGTCAGAGGAATTTCAGTAGAAAGGTAAGAGGGAAAACTAAATGTATTTGCACCATGAGTGTAGTAAGTTTAATTTTGCACACAGGAAGAAGATACACTGAAATAATCCACTTGCATTCTTGCATAATTTTTTCTATCTAACTGGAAGTATGGTTAGATTAAATATCCTAACATTCCTGTTAATCAGAAAAAAGTATGGCTAATGTTTAGTACTGTGACAACTGCAAAAATCATCCAAAGAGAAGTAAATAGGTAAATATTTTCTAAATATTTATTCTAAATAGTCTATATATTAATATTCTATTAATATTCTATTAATATTCTAAATATTACAGAAGTAGTTTAATATGTTTGAGAATGTGGGGTCAGGAGCCAGATTGCCTGGATTTATATTCAGGTTCTGATATTGGTGATATTACCTTGGGCAACCAATTTAATCTCCCTTTTGACTCCCTTTTCAGAAGTTATAGAAAATATTTAACTTGGGTATTGGTGTGAGGGTTAAAGACATAAATTGGTGGTTACTTAGTAGCTATTATTATAGATTTTTTTATATAAAGCCCTGGCACTAACAAATGCTGCCTTCCTGTGTTACAGTGTTTCTTTTGGGGATTTCTTGGCTTTAGCTGTTACCACCATTTACAGAATTCACAGATTAAATTTCTGTTCTGAATCCTTTCAAACACCTCTAACTATTTCCTAGGCAGTTTTAGCTGAATGTATTAGTTAAGCCTGCCATAACAAAGTAACACAGACTGGGTGGCTTAAACAAAAGAAATACATTTTCTCACAATTCTGGAGCTGAAAGTCTGGGATCAAGGTGTCAACAGGGTTGGTTTCTTCTAAAGCCTCTTTCTCTGGTTTGTAGATGACTATCATCTCCCTGTCTTCACATCATCCTCTCTCTGTACTTGTCAGTGTTATAATGCTCTCTACTTATAAGGACATCAATAATATTGGGTTAAGATGCATTTTAATGACCACATTTCAACTTAATTATCTCTTCAAAACCCTACTTCCAAATAGTCATGTTTTGAGGTGCTAGGGGTTAGGACTCAACATCTGAATTTTGGCAGACACAATTCAGTTCACTACACTGGATATCCATTTAGCCGTTCAAATTTAGTAAACTCCAAACCCCTCCCAAATCTATTCCTCTTCTGAAAATAATGTTCATCAAAGTCCATTTACAAATTTTGGAATACTTTTGATGATCTTTGATGTCTCTTTTTCTTGCACACTTAATTCTGTCCAATTGCAGTGCCTTCTTGATTTTATTGCTATATTATTTCTCATTGTCTCATTTCATCTTCAGGATGACATTTATTTCACTCTTAAAAGTTGATAATTCTCACTTCAGTAATTACACAGTTTCATGTCAGTTTTCTCTGTCTCTAGTCTCTCTTACTTGGTCCTATTTATACACTTCTCAGATAAGTCTTAAAGTACCCTCCCTCTGTCAAACATCTTCCATTTTTTAAAATAGTATGTATTACTAGAGATGAAACTTCTGTCCAGTTACTTCCCTATCACTCCAACTTACATTTTCCGCAATAATGTAGGTCGTGAACAATGGTGAATTGGAAATAAAAGTAGGCAAGATAATAGCTCTCCTGGAGGGAAGAGACTCCTGTCAACACTAATCCCCTCAAGCACCTGTTTGCTCCACAGGAGGAAAGCTATGCAACCTTAAATCTTTATCTTTCAGTGTAATGAAGGTAAATTTTGGTCATCCCAATGTAATTAGGAGACAGATGGGTAGAAAACAGAATATATACATAAATGTTTGTATAGATTTGGAGAAAAAAAGGAAGGTATATTTGCCATACTATTAATGATACTTGTGTAGAAATGGAGAGGGGGCATGATTTTGGCTATAAAGAGAAGGAAAATTTTACTTCTTACTTGTTGTAATTTAAACATGGAGTTTTAAGAATTTTTCCCTTCTTAATTTTCAGTGTGTTTCTAATAAAGAAATATTTTAAATGTAATTTATGCATGTCAATGTATAATGTGAAAACCATACTGTTTTGTAAGAATCCAAAACAATAAAGTCAACAACTACAGATATCAGCATATACTCATTAAATAATAGATTTAGCTGTTTTACCCCGTGCAAGTCACTTAAATTCTTTAAGACAGTTTTTTTTCTTTAATATAAAAATAATACTACCAAAATCTCACAATTCTTTTAAGATTACGTATTTTTAACCAGCCTGGACAGCATAGAGTAGGAGCTTGGTAAATGGTAGATAATAAAACTGGAAAGCATAACAGTAAGGAATATAAAATTTTAGCCTAGTTTCTATACACCCTACTTTTCCACCTGCTAACTTCTAGGAGTAAGAAAGTTTTTATTTTCTGAAATGAAGCCTCTGCAGGGAAACTGAATCCCAGGGAAATGGTAGCATTTTTATTTTTACAAATGTATTTATTAGTTGTGCGTATAGCTTTGAAAACAAAGTAAAAAGGAGAAGGGAAAAATGTCCTTTAAATGACAGCATCTGTAGGGAAAATGATAAGCTCATGGTTGGTAGATAAATTATGTTTATATATTTGTATGTTCATGTCAGTTTTGTTACAATTTTCAAGGTGGCACTTGGGGGTTCACAGCTTTCATTTTATTACAGTCACTTTAAATATAAAAGTATAAAACCCAGGCAAAAGGAAGTCCCAAGTGATGTGCTAAAACAGTAGTTTGAAACAAGAAAAAGCTTTTGTCTGTTTTCTGTGCTTTTCAATGGAAAATAAATGTAAAAGAATTTAGAAGCCTTTTAAAATGGATACAACTCAATTAAAATTTATTTTTGCTTTCTTGAATATTTCATGCTTAGAAAAGAACTAAAGAAGAAAGTTATATAAATAAGAAAGCAATTTTTTAATGTTCTCTAAATTCTTGAATTAGAAAACTATATATATGTATATGCCAATGAAACACTTCATAATCTACCTAAGAATAAAATTTTAAAATGGGAATTCTATTTTTATTTTTAACAATTTTTATTTTTTCAGTATCAAAGCTACTTGGGGAAGACTGATGGCCAAAGTGAATAACAAGCACCTAAAATATTAACAACAACAAAAAAAACCCTTCCCTACCTACAACCTACAAAAATATTTAAATTTATTTTGACATCAACACACAAGGAGATTATTAGAGCAGTTAGGGTTTTTTTGCTTTGTTTTATTTTGTTTTCTCTTCCAGATTGTCTGTCCTATCCCATCTCTGTGTTCTGGCAGGCTGAGCCTTTGGACTGCACAAATGGCCTTTCTTTTCCTCCAGCTTCTGTTTGGATTGAGACTATGAGAAACACAGGTAGAAGAGCAAAGGAAAAGTGAGATTAGAGTATTCATTTCCTGGTTTCTTTCCAGCTGGGTGGTTGTCTGTATTTTCCATTGAAGTTCACAACTCCATCAGGCAATTCTTCATGCAGCTGCATTTTCCAGCATAGTAACTTGCTATGTAAAAAGTAAATGACTCACCATTGTTGCTATCTGTAGATAACTGAACCATTGATGGTTTCCTAAACTTTGATAACTCTTCTGCAAATTTCCATTTACTTAAAAAAAAAAGCACTAAACTCAGATTAAAATTGTTAATTGTCCTATTTGATTCTGCATAAACCCTAACTGATATGATTTATGACAACATAATTTTGGGAATAACTGAAGGGCTGTCAATCTGATATGAATATAAAATATAATAAAAATCACATAATATATAGTCATATAGAATACCTATAGCATTAAAATGAATGCAGTTGATCTATACAGATGAGCATGGATGAATACCAATGTCATAATGTGGAAGAGAAGTAAATTACAGACCATTATATGGATCATGATAATATGGATATAAGTTGAATAAACACTGGAAAACAAATAACACATGACATTTATGAACATGTATACATAAAGAGTAAATTGGAAGAGCACACAACTCCTGATAGTAGGTATCTTGGAAGGGGAACAGCAGGTTGTTGATAAAGAATAATATATGTCAATTTTCCTTGTGATATTATACTGAAAGAAAAAATAATATAATACTGGGAACACTGAAACATAAAAACAATAACAGGCATTTTTTCTAGTGGTGAGAAAAGGAGTGTTTGTTATAATACTCTTTGTACATTTCTGTTTTAAAATTTCTGAGAGGGGCGCCTGGGTGGCTCAGTGGGTTAAAGCCTCCGCCTTCAGCTCAGGTCATGATCTCAGGGTCCTGGGATCAAGCCCCACATCAAGCTCTCTGCTCAGCAGGGAGCCTGCTTCCCCGCTCCCTCTGCCTGCCTCTCTGCCTACTTGTAATCTCTCTCCTCTCTGCCAAATAAATAAATAAAAACCTTTAAAAAAATAAATAAAATTTTTGAGAAATAATCTGTTTGAATATGTTCAAATCATAGCAGCAAGAACATAAAACCTCATGAATAATTTGTGACTATTACTTGTTACTTTAAAAATTAACTATTACATCAGTCTTTCCTGTAAATTTAGTAACTTCTTGGTTTTACTCATTATTACTTGTATTACTTACATTACTTATACACTTATGTTACTCCTTATATACTTATTATTCAAAAGACATCATTTAATATCAAAACTCTAGTTCTTATCCCTCTATGTCCTTGGGCCAGCCTCTCTGTATTTCCTCTCCTTGGCCTATACTCTTTTATGGTAAGAGTATAAAGGACTCTAATAGAGTGGTTTTTAATCTTTAATTAATTTTTAAAAATTAGTGTTGGCCATGTCTGTAAATACAAAACTTCTGTTCTCAATGATTAACAGGTCTCTTTTTACTTGCCTACCTTAATATTTCTGTAACTGTGCTTGCCTAATTAGATTAGAATCATAGATAAGCAGATAGGAATACAGATATAAAAAGGGGCTATACATTAATTAAGAACATGGATCTATAGCCATATTACTTGAGATAGAATTCTGTTTCCAGTATATGATTTTATACATACAAAATAAATTGCAATGCATAAGACACCAGTAATAGAAATAGATTATCCAGACCTATAAATATTAATAATAATTATAATCATAATAATAGCTACCACAGTTTGAGCTCTTACTATGTCCTAGGTGTGTGCTAAGCACAACTGGCATAATTTATAACCATGATCTATACAAACCATACATAGGTGCCAGCTCCATCAACCTCCAAATGGAACTGAGTTTCCCCAGGGGCATAATATTAATTTTTATAATACTTTATGTATTTAAATATGAATATTTAAAGTTTAAAATAATTATAATTACAATAACATTAAAAATACCAATATTAACTTTTTTCAATATTAACTTTTTGAAGCTTAATATGTGGTCCCAATGCATTTCACTAATTTTAAAATTCAAATAATTTTCTCAATATTTCAGGGATCCGCATATCAAGCAAAGCCCATACTCCATAAGCATACACAACAAATTTGCTATTAAAAATGCTTTTAAAAAATACTTTTGAATGGGAAGTAGAAATATTTCTATACATAAAAACATATAGCTTCACATATAAAGCTATATGGAAATTCATGTATTCACTTTCAAACAGGTGCCCATATCCCACTGAATCTCTGAACACAGTTCCAGAAAAAACTTTCCACAACAAATAAGGAGTAGAAATTAGTATTGTATGTTCTTCTTGCCCATTACTCCGAGATGAAATACGAGCCATTGTTCATTTTGTTGTGAGTTTCAGTTAAGAACTTCTGAACACATAAGAGAGGAAAGAAACTGAACTTTTTTTCTTCTTTCTCTTTTTCTTTCTTCTTTAGATTCTTCACAATTGGCAAGGTACTAGTTTCTTATATTGCATTTAGATTGCACTGTCATTGAGAACTAGGAAAAGTTGTGGAAGGAGAGGATAGGGCCAAATTTTGCCCTATATCACTGTGTACCTCATAATTTAGAGAAGCATCTTAAGTCTAACAATTAATGTGCTTTAAGTACTTGATTCTTCCTATCTACAGTAATTCAAATGAACAAAATTTGGTATTATTAACATTAGAATTCAGACTTTTAAGATTTTTCATAGTTTCTTATCAATATTGTGAAAAATCTTCAAAAATACATTATAAAAATGTTAGGACCAGGAAGTAGTTTAAGTTTGTCATTTGTAACAATTTTCCATGTTGATCAATTCAATTTGTTTCAGCAAACCATTAAACATTCATTAATATAACAACTTAGCAAAGCACTGCAAATTATAGAAACATTAGAGTAGTCCTCTGGTTTAATAAGATTAGTATTCTAATATGCCTAGTTTGGGATGATAATAAAGAATAGAGACTAAAGGAAATTACATAATAGGATTCCTTTTAAAATGCATTTTTTTCATCTAACAATAAATGGACAACCGTGCATCTTCAGTTTCTTAAATGTGATATGTTGCTTTGCAGTTTAAATGTACTTTAGAGAGATGCTTGGGTGGGTGGCTTAGTTGGTTAAGCATCCGACTCTTAATTTCAGCTCAGGTCATGATCTCAGGGTCATGAAATCAAGTCCTATGCCATGCCCCATGCTAGTTACGGAAACTACTTAGGATTCTCTTTCTCTTTCTTTGCCCCTTCCCACCACTTGTATATATAATAATAATGATAATAATAATAATAATAAAAAATGAAAGTTTATCCAGAAATATATATATATACATATATAAATTAGAAATATATAATATACATGTGTGTATGTGTGTATTAACAAGTTTGTACCAGAAACTTTAATGTTACAAACAAATGAAATGACAATAACAAAAGTAGATTTTGAGATGAAAGCATATGGAGTTCTGAGATTATACTACTCTGTGGTTGTACATGCTATGAAGCTTCCTAATAAAAGAATCAGTTAAATATATAATCCATCCCTTGATTTGATTTCTAACTCAAAAAGGGTTAAACAATAGCAGAACAAAAGTTTGCAGAACAAGTCCAAGTCACTAGCTCAGTTAATTTGTTTTCGTGGAGTCCATTTCTCAGTATTGATTTTTGATCTAGGCAATACTTTGCCAAAAGCTGGAGTTATTTGCACTTGAAATCATTTGCTCTGTTTTGTTTATTTCGTTGGGCAGCTCATGTCTATGTACAATCACCGCCTGAAAAAAAAAATTTGAAAGGCATGACAAAAGTGAAGGAGTTGGATAGCAAGGTAGATTAATACAAATATTCTATCTGGAGGGACTACATCTACCTTAATATGCATATATAATGAAATTGGTATACGTTTTTTACTATTGTTGTGGGAAACCCATTCTACTTATACTGACACTTCACATGCATCTTCAGCAAGAGAGTCAAATCTCTTTATAGTCTTGCTGTACTCTGTCAGAATATTGGGTGCAAGGATCAACTAAAATGTAGCATGCAGAAATTCAAAGCGGTATTCTCCAGTCTCTGTCCGAATACTCAATATATATGCTCACACACATACCTAGTTCACTGATCAATAAAATTGCTATTTAGGATATAAATATCTCATTCCCTACTTTGCATATCTATAAACATATATATACATATATGCATGTATGTCTTTTCTAATATTCTGAGAGCTCCTTGAAGAATACTGTATCTTACTTATTTCTCTAATTCTAAATAATTCCCAAAGAGTAATTGGGAATATTGGCCAAAGACTGAAAAAA
The DNA here is from genome assembly GCA_028646535.1 of Procyon lotor. Lineage (NCBI taxonomy): Eukaryota > Metazoa > Chordata > Mammalia > Carnivora > Procyonidae > Procyon > Procyon lotor. Next base: position 63,996,941 of record CM053613.1, read on the forward strand.
AGAATGTATTTTTTAATTTTTTAATTTAAATTCCAGTTAGTTCACATATAGGGTAATATTATTTTCAGGTGTACAATTTAGTGATTCAACACTTCTATACAACACTTAGTGCTCATCACAAGTGCACTCCTTAATCCCCATCACCTATTTCACCCATCCCCTCTGGTAACCACCAGTTTGTTCTCCATAGTTAAGAGTCTGTCTCTTGGTTTGCCTCTCTCTCTCACTCTTTTTCCCCCTTTGCTCATTTTTTTGTCCCTTAAATTCCACGTATGAATGAAATCATATGGTATTTGTCTTTCTCTGACTTACTTTACTTCGCATAATACTCTCTAGCTTCATACATGTCATTGCAAATGCTAATATTTTGTTCCATTCTAAGGCTGAGCAATATTCCATTGCATATATTTACCATATCTTCTTTATCCATTTATCAACTGATGGACACTTGGACTGTTCCCATAATTTAACAAGTTTAATAACTAAATACATTAGTTATTGTAGATAATGCCGCTATGGACATCAAGGTGCATGTGTCTCATTGAACTAATATTTTTGTATTCCTTGGATAAATACCTAGTAGTGCAATCCCTGGATCATGGGGAAGTTCTAATTGTAAACTTTTTAGGAATCTCCAAACTGTCTTTGACAAGGGCGGAACCAGTTTGCTTTCCTACCAAGAGTGCAAGAGGGTTCCCCTTTTCCACATCTGCACCAACACTTGCTGTTTATTCTGTTGTTGATTTTAGTCATTCTGAAAAGTGTGAGATCATTTTCATTGTAGTTTTGATTTCTATTTCTCTGATGATCACTGATGTTGACTATCTTTTCATGTGTCTGCTCGCCATCTGTATGTCTTCTTTGGTAAAATATCCATTCATGTCTTGTGCTCATTTTAATTGGATTATTCATTTTTGGGGTGTTGAGTTTTATAAGACTTTCATTTATTTTGGATACTAACCATTTATCAGTTATATCATTCCCATTCTATAGATTGCCTTGTAGTTTTGTTTTTTAAATTGCTGTGCAGAACTTTTTATTTTGATGAAGTCCCAATAGTTTATTTTGTTTTTGTTTCCCTTGCCTGAGTAGACATATCTAAAATGAAACTGCTATAGTTGATGTAAAAGAGGCTATGTCAGTTTTCTCCTCTAGAGTGTTTATTGTTTCAGGTCTCAAATTTAAGTCTTTAATCTGATTTGAATTGTTTTTTGTGTATGGTGAAAGTGATCCACTTTCATTCTTTTGCATGTAGCTGTCCAGTTTTTCCAACATCAATTGTTGAAGAGACTTTTTCTCACTGGCTATTCTTTTCTGCTTTGTCAAAGATTAGTTGACTATATATTTGTGTGTTTATTTCTGGATTTTCTATTCTGTTCCATTGATCTATATGTGTATTTATTTTTTTTCTTTTTATTTATTTTACATACCCTCCCCAATGTCCACACCCCAGCCACCCTATCCCTAACCACCCCCCACCCCCGCCTCCCAGCCACCCTTAGTTTGTTTCTTGAGTCTAGGAGTCTCTTATGGTTTGTCCCTTCCTCCATCCCTTCCTGTTTCGTTTCTCTCCCCTACCCCCCCAAATTCCCACCTTGCCTCTCAAATTATTCATATCAGAGAGATCATGTGATACTTGTCTTTCTCTGACTGACTTATTTTGCTTAGCATAATACCCTCCAGTTCCATCCACATCGTTGCAAATGGCCAGATTTCGTTTCTCTTGATGGATGATTAGTATTCCATTGTATATATATATACCACATCTTCTTTATCCATTCATCTGTTGATGGGCATCTAGGATCTTTCCATAGTTTGGCTATTGTGGACATTGCTGCTATAAACATTCGGGTGCACGTGCCCCTTTGGATCACATTTGTATCTTTAGGGTAAATACCCAGTAGTGCAATTGCTGGATCGTAGGGTAGCTCTATTTTCAACTTTTTGAGGACCCTCCATACTCTTTTCCAGAGTGGCTGTACCAGCTTGCATTCCTTCCAACAGTGTAGGAGGGTTCTCCTTTCTCTGCATCCTTGCCAACATCTGTCCTTTCCTGTCTTGTTAATTTTAGCCATTCTGACTGGTGTGAGGTGGTATCTCACTGTGGTTTTGATTTGTATTTCTCTGATGCCGAGTGATGTGGAGCACTTTTTCATGTGTCTGTTGGCCATTTGGATGTCCTTTTTGCAGAAATGCCTGTTCATAGCTTCTGCCCATTTCTTGATTGGATTATTTGTTCTTTGGGTGTTGAGTTTGAGAAGCTCTTTATAGATTTTGGATACTAGCCCTTTATCTGATAGGTCATTTGCGAATATCTTCTCCCATTCTGCCTGTCAGTTGTCTTTTGGTTTTGTTGACTGTTTCCTTTGCTGCACAAAAACTTTTGGTCTTGATGAAGTCCCAATAGTTCATTTTTGCCCTTGCTTCCTATATGTGTATTTAATAAGTGTTTCATAGTTTTCAGAGTACAAGTCTCACTTCTTTGCTTAGGTTTAATCTTAGGTATCTTATTGTTTTGGGTGCAGTTGTAAATGGGATTGATTCCTTGAGTTCTCTTTCTGCTGCCTCACTATTGGTGTACAGAAATGTAACAGATTTCCGTACATTGATTTTGTATCCTGTGCCTTTATTGAATTTGTTTGTCAGTTCTAGCAGTTATTTTTGGTGGAGTCTTTCACATTTTCTATATAGAGTATCATGTCATCAGCAAATAGTGAGTTTTACTTCCTCCTTGCAAATTTTATTTCTTTTCATTGTCTTTTATTTCTTCTCATTGTCTAATTGCTGAGGATAGAACCTTAGTACTATGTTAAATAAGAGTGGTAAGAGTGGATATCCTGTCTTGTTCCTGACTGTAAAGGAAAAGCTTCAGTTTTTCCCATTGAGTATGATACTCACTATGGGTTTTTCATATAAGGTTTTTATTATGTTGAGATGTATATTCCTTCGAACTCTACATTGTTAAGTTTTTTTTTTAAGATTTAATTTATGAATTTGTTGGAGAGAGCACAAGCAGGGAGCAGCCGGCATCCTAGCAGGCAAGGGAGCAGCCGGATCCCTGCTGAGCACAGGAGTCCAATGAAGGACTGGATCCCAGGATCCTAGGATCATGACTTGAGCTTAAGGCAGTTTCTTAACAAACTGAGTCACCCCCCAAGGCGTCCCAAGGTTTCATTATTGTTGTTGTTTAAGATTTTATTTATTTATATAAATAAAGAAAGAGATAGCAACAAAGATAGTGAAAGAGAGAGAGAGAGGGAGAAAGAGAATGAGGGGAAGGAGAGAGAGAAGCAGGTTCCCACTGAGCTGGGAACCTGATGTGGAGCTCAATCCCAGGACACTGGGATCATGACCTGAACTGAAGACAGACACTTAACCAACTGAGCCACCCATGAAGCCCTGTTAAGGATTTTTATCATGAATGGATGTTGTATTCGTCAAATGTATTTTTCTGTGTCTATTGAGAGGATCATATGATTCTTATTCTTCCTTTTACTAATGTGGTGTATCACATTGATGGATTTGTGAATATGAAACAAACTCACAACCCAAGAATGAATCCTACTTGATGATGGGGAATTTTTTTTAATCAATTATTGGAATCAGTTTCTTATTTTATTGAGAATTTTTGCATCCATGTTCATAAAGGATATTGCCCCGTAGTTCTCCTTTTTAATGGAGTCTTTATCTGGTTTTGGTATCAGGGTTATGCTGTCCACATAGAATGAATTTGGAAATTTTCCTTTCTTTTATGTTTTTTGGAATAGTTTGAGAGGAATAGCTATTAACTCTTCTTTAAATGTTTGGTAGAATACTCCTGTGAAGACATTTGGCCCTGGACTTTTGTTTGTTGAGAGTTTTGTGTTTTGTTTTGTTTTTTTGATTATTAATTCAATCTCTTTGCTGATTATCACTCTGTTCAAGTTCTTTACTTCTTCTTGCTTCAGTCTTGGCAGTTTATATTTCTAGAAATGTATCCATTTCTTCTAGGTTGCCCAATTTGTTGGTATATAGTTTTTCCTAATAATCTCTTCTAATTGTTTGTATTTCTGTAGTTTGGTTGTTGTTTCTCCTCTCTCATTTGATATTTTATTCATTTGAGTCTGTTCTTTTCTTTCTTGAAAAGTCTGGCTAGAGGTTAATTATTCTTATTAATTTTTCAAAGAACCAGCTCCTGCTTTAATGATCTATTCTGGTCTTTTACATTTTTATAACATTTATTTCTGCTCTAATCTTTATTATTTTCTACCTTCTGCTGGTTTGGGGGTTTGTTGTTATTTTTCTAGCTCCTTTAGGTATAAGGTTAGTTGTTTATTTGAGTTTTTGTTTCTTTTTTTTTTAAGATTTTATTTATTTATTTGACAGAGAGAGAGAGATCACAAGCAGGCAAAGAGGCAGGCAGAGAGAGAGGGGGAAGCAAGCTCCCTGCTGAGCAGAGAGCCCGATGCGGGGCTCGATACCAGGACCCTGAGATCATGACCTGAGCTGAAGGCAGAGGCTTTAACCCACTGAGCCACCCAGGCATCCCTTGTTTTTGCTTCTTGAAGTACACCTGTACTGCTAAAAACTTCCCTCTTTATGACTGTTTTTGTTGCATCCCAAAGATTTTGGACTATTGTGTTTTGTTTTTTATTTATTTCCATGCATTTTGTTTTATTTCTTCTTTGATTTCCTTGTTGATCCATTCACTATTCAGTGGCATGTTGTTTAGCCTCCATATATTTATGGTCTTTCCAGATTTTTTCTGGAAAAAATGACTTCAGTTTCATAGCTTTGTGGTCAGAAAAAGTGTATGGTAAGACTCTGATATTTTTGTATTTATTGAGGCCTGATTTGTGACCTAATATGAGATCTCCTCTGGAGAATGTTCCATGTGCATTTGAAAAGAATGTTCTGCTGTTTTAGGATGGAACGTTCAGAATATATCTGTCAAATCTGGTCCAGTGTGTCATTCAAAGCCATTGTTTCTTTGTTGATTTTCTTAGATGATCTGTCCATTGTTGTAAATGAAATGTTAAATCTCCTACTATTATTGTATTATTATCAATGAGCTTTTCTATGTTTGTTATTAACTGTTTTATATATTTGGGTGCTTCCAGGTTGGGTGCATAAATGTTTACAATTGTTAGATCTTCTTGTTCGATTGCCCCCTTTATTATTACATAGCGTTTTTCCTTCTTTCTTGTTACAGTCTTTTTTTTTAAGATTTTATAAATTTGACAGAGAGAAACACAGCGAGAGAGGGAACACAAGCAGAGGGAATGGAAGTGGGAGAAGCAGGCTTCCTGCCAAGCAGGGAGCCCGATGCGGGGCTTGATCCCAGGACTCCAGGATCATGACCTGAGCCAAAGGTAGATGCTTAACGACTGAGCCACCCAGGCGCCCCTCTTGTTACAGTCTTTGTTTTGGTCCAGTTTGCCCAATATATTTCTTTTGATATCCATTTGTATGATAAATATAAATATTCCTCTGTCTTTACATTTTGTCTAAGACTCTGCCTTTTTCTATCAGAAAAGCCAGTTATGTCTCCTGCCCCTGAAAATAATGACCTTAAGAAGAAAAGGTTGTATAGTGCAGAAACTGGCACTTCAGGGAGTTTCTCTGGTGTGTGCTGCATGCACTCCACTCTTATATTTTGGCTGCCCTATCCTTCAGGTCAGTCATCTGCAGAGGCTCTCTTTGCTTGCTGTGTGCAGTGTGTGGTCTCTTGCTCAAATGTGGTGAGTTTTAACTAGGTGCACTCTAGCCTGCTTGTGAAATGAGACCTGATATCACTTCACCAGAACTCAGGTCCTGCAGAACTCTCTGTTTGGGAAGCAAGGTATGGGTAGAGGTTTCTGCTGGTCTTTTGGGGAGGGGCTTGCACTATAAGACTGAACCAGCTTGACTAAGAAGGGCAGTTCCACCAGAGCACAATGGGTGAGGCTTGGTGTAAGCATGCTAAGCACCTAGTGTAGGATCTGCTCTGCTTCCAAGTTTTTTGTTCTCAGTGGAATCTCTGAATGCTGCCTCTCCTTGATGCACTCAGAAAAGTGAATAACCTTCCTGTGCCACAGGTGTTCTTCAGATCCCTGTTTCCATGCTGTCTGTCCATGGGTTTGTTTACCTACCTTCTCTTCTAGAGAAATGCAGTGCCCTCAGGGCTTTATCCCAGCCAACTGCAGAGCTTTAAAACTCCAGGATTTAAGTCCTGCTGTTGCAAAAACTCACACAATTCAATCCCTTTCATTTTCCAAGCCAGTGACTTGGAGGACACCTTTTCCTGTTCCCCTGTGTGCTCCTCTCTTGCCCTTCTCTGTGAACACAGCTCCCTCCCTCTTCAGCACCTGTGATTTATCTCTCCCCTAAACTGTCTGTGAACTTCCTACCATTCTTTGATGTGGCCTCTTCTCTCCCTTTAGTTGTAGAGTTTGTTCTGTCAGTCTTCAGGTCAAATTTTGGGGTATTTAGGATGATTTCTAGTTACTTAGTGTCCCTGGGATGAGAGGAGGATATGGTCTTCCTTCTCTGCTGCCCTCTTCCCTCTCCTCTTCCCTGTGATTCTTACAGACATAGGAAGAATACTTTGTGTCTCTAGCTTATAATTTGCTCAAGTTCTGTACTGAATAGAGGATCCTCAGATGCATTTCGGATGTCACAGGCTCCCCAAATACCACCACTTGTCCCACAATGTCTGTGTTACATTCTACATGGATACAGTGATTTGAAGCTTCTTCTAATATTGTCCCTTCATACAGGGTTGATGCACAAGTCAATTAGAAAATGCATATATGGAAGCATTTCAAAATTTCTTCCATATATTGAAGAATTTTCTGTTTCCTATGGCCTCAGTACTCATTCCAGTGGAAATGTATAGCTGGAGTAAGGCTCAACGGCTATTCATTTCTTCATAAAGTTCTGTGTCCATAAGTGTCCATGCAGCAATAACTTTATTTTCTACCAAAGATAAACTGTTCACTCATCTTCTAAAATGAATTTTGAAAAAGATAGAATTGCCTTCACATACATATCTAATATTCCAGACATCTCAAAGGGAAAAAATATTAAAATACTTTGTCCATAGTTTATAGAATATTTCTTGGCATCTTGTTTGGTCTCCAAGGAGCAATAGAGCACATGTGAGAAATTCCAAGTACAAACTAAAGAATATTCTTTTTTTAAGCTCAAATTCTTTTTATCAATATCAGTTTTCTTACCAAAAAAAAAAAAAAAACTTTCCCACACAATTCCCCATTTTTTCAAAAAAATATTTTTCAAATTACTTCTATTGATTTAAATCTATTCAGATATACTGGATATATGTACTCAATGATTTGTTTTGTTCCTGGTCAAAATTTATAAGCATTCCTCTGGAATTCTGAAACAAGGAGAACATAAATAAAGCTATTTTAGCAGGAAGTTCAGAATATATGTATATATTGACTAGGTATTATGAATATATCTATATTACAACATTATTTTCCCTAAAATAAACTCTAATGTTCTACACATGAAGTAGACACAGAAGTATATGAGTAATGAACAGATTTAGAAAGAAATGTATTTCTTTGTGAACTGAAGAACAACAAAACTGCAGGCTGTGTTGTAAATTTACTTTGGTTGTATTTAAATTGATAGTATGTTATAAGATATTTATTGCTTAAAGGAGAAAAAAATAAAAAAAAACAAAAACAAAGCCATGAGTCAATTATTTTACCTCTACTAAGAGAAGAATTTAGTATCATTAAGTAGAGGGTCACTCAACAAGACAATTCTTGATGTAAAATTAAAGTTTTTGTTTTCTATAGAGCAAATAAAGAGATTTTTCAAGAAATAGTCCGGAGATTTGATTAATTTGGTTTTGTTTATTCAAAGTTATCTGAGATACTGACAATGCTTTATGTTGGCTAGCACTACTTGATTACATGGTTGCATTTTCAACATTTTCACAAATAAGCATGACTTATAGTGAAACTATACTATTTTTTTCATTTCCATAACAGTGAATTCTGGAATACATATGTGTATATGAGAATTGTTTCTTCTGTGTAGGAAGAACTATAATCTACCTGAAATGCATTTTTTTCATGAACTTAGGACATGTCAAGAATATAAAAGTATTTTTATTAAGTGGTGAGTTACATGCCAATCTGAAAAATGAAAGCTATTTCTATAATAAAATTTTTTGTATGTATTTTTATTAAGTGGTGAGTTACATGCCAATCTGAAAAATGAAAGCTATTTCTATAATAAAATTTTTTGTAAAAATACAAATAATATTGTATTTTTCATTTTTCATTTCTGAAAAATGAAAGCTATTTCTATAATAAAATTTTTTGTATTCAACTTCAAATATAAAGTTGAAACTTTATATTACAGAACCTTAAGAGAAGTGTAAAAATAGAAATATCAATGAAATAATTTATACTAAGAAACATTAGTATCAAATAAGATATTCATATTCATGATCAGTGTTTGCTTACCGTCAGCTACAGTAGGAAGTCAAGTATTATTCAGAAGAATACTTGGTAAGCATGAATTCTGTGCAAGTGGATTTAGTTCATTCATTTGAATCATTGATTACACCAAGTTGAGGTAAGGTAACACAATGCATCAAACTCTATTATACTAAATCTGTGCTGTAGTAAAGACCCAAACTTAAGTAGGGCAGCCTACTCTTACCCAGATAGAATTGTAAGAACACTACCAATGTTTTTGTCTTAATTATAGATTTCCTGTAGACTACTCATTTCCTTTTAATTCATCTTTTCTTTAGATTAAAAAAAAAAAAGCAACTTTCTGGGATAAAATTTTTCTTAGTTACAAGAAAGCGTATTTAGTTATATTCTTTGAATTTATATTATCTCTCCTTATGAGGATTGTGGGCATTCAAAAACAATGAGGTACTCCTGGGTGGCTAAGTGGGTTAAAGCCTCTGCCTTCGGCTCAGGTCATGATCTCAGGGTCCTGGGATCAAGGCCCACATTGAACTCTCTGCTCAGTGTGGACTTGATTCTCCCTCTCTCTCTGCCTGCCTCTCTGCTTACTTGTGATCTCTCTCTATCAAATAAATAAATAATATCTTTAAAAAACAAAAAAACAATGAGATTTGAAAAATATTTCAGAGAGGTTGCTAAATTCCCTCAGTAGCAAATAGTTTATCTTAAAATTACAAAAAGGAAAAAAGAAGCAGCTTTATTTTTATCTTTTTCTCTCCCAACCTTTACAAGCCAGGGTAGGGAAAACAGCAATAGAGGAGGGAGATAAACTCTACACTCTTTAGCTGTTATGCGGTCAGCAGTAATAATCTTCATAACTCCTCCTCATGAAACATCAGTCACTGTGCTCCACCTTGGAGTAACTGCTTAAAATATTAATGAATTCAACTAGGAGTGCCTGTGGCATGAGTAATTGTCATCCAAGAGTCTGGTCAATGGCCTTTCAGCCAAACAAGGAATCCAGTCTTTTCATTCAGCTACTCTCTTCTCTGGAAACTCTGTGTTAATATGTTTAGCCAACTTAGTTCAAGCTGTCTCCAATTGTGTAGAAGCACTTATAATAATCCATCTTTATAGATAATATTTTCACAATAATCTCACTCCAAAGGTCTGTTTCCAAGAAAATGGAATAATAGATTAATAATATTAATTATTAATATATATTATATATTAATATATAATAAATATTAATATATTATAATATATAATATTAATAATATTAATCTATTATTTTATCTTATTAATAGATAAGAAGAACAAATATTTTCCTCAAAATGTATTTAGGGCAAGAAGATAAAATGGTCATTTTGCATGCCTCACAGTTTCTTTGAGGTATGGCCTCATCTCATCAATTCCTTGGTACTCTTTAGAGAAATATTACTATATTCTGCTTAATGATCTGGTTCTGACTTCTACTCAGTAGAAATCATTATGTCACATCCTGGTTGATGCTGGGCTTTTAGGAAACATGAAATGGAAGATGCAGTGTGTCCAGGAGAGTTGTAAGGAATGCTTAGATGTAAGGAAGGTTCTTGCCTACAAAAGGTACAAAGCACAGTTCAGATCATGTATTCATCTACTCTTCCATACTTAAGGCTTTGAAGGTGCCACATTTCTACCTTCAGAAAAGACACTAAATGAGATTAAAAGAAAACTTATTTTTCTTTATTTCTCAAAATATGCTTCAAATCAAGAAGTAGAGTTTAAAGAAGCAAGGTTTAAAGAAGTTATTTATTACTTAACATATATAGTCGACATATGATCTGCCCTCCTTAAGAAAAAAAATTGCTTGACATAAAATACTAAAGTTGCTAGATGAATAAATTGAACACATATATCTCAGTTGATGCGGTCTGAAATTTGAAAGTGAAACAGAGATACCATAAACAATTATCACAAATTCAGTAATTTTATAAGATAGATTCTTAGATCATTCTATTAAATATCGATTGCTTATAGTAATTTGATAGTTCAGAAAGAGGAAAGAAGTTGAGGAGCTAAAACAGAAAGAATGGAAAAGGTGAAGTTATTTTACAAAGAATAATAGCTTTCTTAAAACCAGTTCATCCTAAAAACTCTGATAGAAATTCTAAGCTGCAAGTGGTCAATTTGATCCAAAGCACATTTAAATTTAATAGTATGGAACAAGCTTTTTTTCATGCCCAGATTAGGAATTGAAGTGACAGGTATAAAGTGTTTTAGTTATTAGACTTTCATGAATGATAGTCCAAATTGTAAAATATTGTATGTTCTATTTTGATCAGATTTGTGTTTCATTTTTGAGAAAAGACTTGTTCTGAAAATACTTCTAGGGAAAATAAAATGTAATGTTATATAAATTAAAATTGAGTTACTTCTCTAATATGTTCTTATCAAAGCTATTTTTTTCAACACCATCCACTCTTTCTGTATATACACTTTCTTTAACATAACAACCAACTATAACGTTAACTTAAAGATACGCATCTCAATATACCTTTTTCTATGTCTACATAAAATTTAGACAATGATTCAGTAAGATTTATAGAAAATAGGTTAGACTCTAGCTAAGAATCTGAAAGAAGCTTTGAAATAGTAATGAATGAAATCCATTGATTATATTATTTTTCTGTTGCTTCATTAGAGATTATTATAAACTTTGCAGCATAAAACAACATAAAGATATTATCTTAAGGTTTCTGTGGATTTAAGTCTGGCTCAGGCTAGCTTGTTCTCTTCTCAAAGTCTAACTAGAATGCAACAAAACTAATAAACCTCTAACCAGACTCATCAAAAAGAAAAAAAGAGAGAAAGACAGAGAAAGAGAAAGAGAACTCAAATAAACAAAATCATATATGAAAGAGGGAAAATAACAATACACAATGCAGAAATGCATAAGAGTATTAGATAATTTTATAATATATTGTCCTAGACAATATATGGACAATTGGACAACCCAGAAGAAATGAATCAATTTCTAGAAACATACAACCTACCAAAACTGAAGTAGGAAAAAATAGAAAATTTGAAAAAAAATTACCAGCAATGAAATTGTATCAGAGATCAAAACTCTCTGAACAAAGGTCCAAGACCAGATAGCCTCACAGGTGAATTCTAAAAATAAAATTAAAGAAGAGTTAGTATCTATTCTTCTCAAGCTTTTCCAAAAAATGGAGCAGGAAGGAAAACCCAAATTCATTCAATGAGGCCAGCATTACCCTGATACCAAAACCAGATAAAGATACCACAAGAGAATAGATATTCAACAAAAGATTAGCAGACCAAATCCAACAATCTATTAAAAAAATCTTTCACCACAATCAAGTGGGATTTATTCCCAGGACACAAGGGTGGTTCTATATTCACAAATCAATCAACATGATACATCACATCAATAAAAGAAAGGATAAAAACCATATGATCATTTCAATAGAATGAAATTTTCAATAGCAGAAAAACCATTTGATGAAGTACAACAACCATTCATGATAAAAACCCTCAACAGATTAGGTTTAGAGGAAACATATCTCAACATAATAAAAACCTTATATGAAAAATTCACAGCAAACATCATACTCAATAGGGAAAAAACAGAGCTTCTGCATTAAGGTAATGAACAAGACAAGGATATCCACTCTCTCCAGTTTTATTCAACATAGTACTGGAAGCCCTAATCTCAGCAATCAGACAACAACAACAACAATAAATAAATAAAAAGCATCCAAATTGGGAAGGAAGAAGTAAACTTTCACTATTTGCAGATGATATGATACTATACATAGAAAAACCTAAAGATTCCACCAAGAAACTACTAGAACTGATAAATTCTGTAAGATCTCAGGATACAAAATCAATGTACAGGAACCCATTTCATTTATATGCACTAATAATGAAGCAACAGAAAAAAGAAATTAGGAAAACAATCTCATTTACAATTACACCAAAAAAAATAAAATACTTAGGGCTAAAATTAACTAAAGTGTGAAAGTCCTGTACTATGAAAACTATAAAATACTGATGAAAGAAATTGAAGATGACACAAAGAAACAGAATGACATTCCATGCTCATAGGTTGGAAGAACAAATATTGTTAAAATGTCTATACTACACAAAGCAATCTACACATTTAATGCAATCATTATCAAAATACTAATAGCATTTTTCACAGACCTAAAACAATTTTGAAATTTGTATGGAACTACAAAAAACCCTGAATCACCAATGCAACCTTGAAATGAAAAATGAAGCTGGAGGTATGACAATTCTAGGTTTGGAGATATACTACAAAGCTGTAGTGATAAAAACAGTATGGTGTTGGCACAAAAATAGACAGATCAATGGAACAGAAAACCTAGAACTAAATCCACAATTATACGGTCAATTAATCTTTGACAGAGGAGGAAAGAATATCCAATGTAAAAAAAGGCAGTCTCTTCAACAAATGGTGTTGGGAAAACTGGACAGCCACATGCAAAAGAAGAAAAAAGCAGATCACTTTCATACACCATATAAAAAAAGTAAATTGACAATGGATAAAAAAATCTAAATGTAGAACCTAAAAACATAAAAAAATCTTAGGAAAGAATATGGGCAGTCATTTTTCTGACATTGGCATCTTTCTAGATATGTCTCCTCACGCAAGGGAAACAAAAGCAAAACTGAGCTATTTGGACTACAACAAAAGAAATAGCTTCTATACAGTGAAAGATACAACCAACAAAACTAAAAGACAATCTACTAAATGGGAGAAGATATTTGCAAATGAAATATCTGATAAAAATTTAGTGTCCAAAATATATAAACAATTTATACAACTCAACACCAGAAAAACACAGATGATATGATTTAAAGAATGGGCAGAAGATATGAACAGACTTTTCTCCAAAGAAGACATACAGATGGCTAACAAACACTTGAGATATTCAATATCACTCATCGTTACAGAAATAAAAATCAAAACCACGGTAAGATATCACCTCACACTTGTCAGAATGGCTAAAATAAAAAACTTAAGAAACAAGTGTTGGTAAGGATGTGAAGAAAAAGGAAAACTTGTACACTGTTCGTGAGAATGAAAACTAATTCAGTCACTGTCAAAGACAGTATGGAGGTTCCTCAAAAAGTCAAAAACAGAACTACCATAAAATCCAGTAATCAAACTACTAGGTATTTACTGAAAGTATACAACAACACTAATTTGAAGGGATATATGCACCCCTATTTTTATTGCAACATTATTTACAATACCCAAATTAATGAAGAACCCAAATGTCCATCCACAGATGAACAGATATAGAAGATATATATATATACATACATACACACACAGACATATGTTATTCAGCTATAAAAAAATTAATCTTGCCATTTGCAACAACATGAAATAAGCCAGTCAGAAAAAGACAAATATCATATGATTTCAGTATATTTGGAATTTAAAAACAAAACAAATGAACAAAAAGGGGGAAGTCAGAACAAACCAAAAAACAGACTCTTAAGTATAGAAAAAAAACAGATGGTTATTAGCGGGGAGGTGTGGGAGAGGTGGATGAAATAGGTGAAGAGGCTTAAAAGTATATTTATTTTGATGAGCACTGAGTAATGCATAGAGTCATTGTACCACTAATTTTACACCTGAAATTAATATAACACTGTATGTTAACTATAGCGAAATTAAAAAAAAAAACACTCAGCAGGATGAAATTAATATATCACAGGGGCTGAAATTCCCTTTCTCATCTGAGGCTTGAGGTTCTTTTTCAATGCTGTTTCGAATGTTGGCAGAATTCCATTCCCTGTGGTTATAGGACTGATGTCTCCATTTTCTCACCTCTTAGATGCTCCCAGGTCTTCATCATGTGGTACTCTCACAATATATCAGCTTACTTCTTCAGAAACAGCAGGGCAGTGTTTCTCTAGGAGACTAAAATAGAGTCATATACATTTTAAATTAATCATAGGAGTGACTGATTATTGTTTTTGCCATTTTTCATAATCTAATCAAGAGTAACATTCCATCATATTGACAGCATCCCATCAATATTGACATAGTGACAGTGACATCCTGCCCACATTCAAGAGAACAGCATTTATACCAAGGGGTGGGATTCTTTGAATGCATCTGAGAATTCTGCATACCACAGTGATTTATTACAAGTCTATAGTCACTTATCCCTAATTATGAGGTTCAAAAGCTCTAAAGAGTGAAAATTTCCTGATGTATTCAATGACAAAATTTGAGAACTGACAAGTAATTTATGGAATCTACTTAACCTATTTATGCATGTGTTTTGCCAAAATATTAATATACATGATATAATGTGTATTATGTAAACATGGTTATGTAAATATATATTATTATGTATATTTTGAGCACCCACTGGGGGTATTCATTAATATACTGTATTCAGTATTATCTTTCTAAAATCTAAAATATCCTGAATCCTGAAACGCATCTGCCCCCAAGAGTATCAGATAAGAAATCTTTAGATTTGGACCAAATGTACTAAGTTTCTCTGAAAAGGAGCTCATTGGGAAAGAGATTTTCAAGGATACAAACCTTAGGATAAGCTCAACCTCTGATAAATTAAATGACCTTCATCAGGATAAGAATGAGAAAAGGCAAAGAAGATAGCAATATTATTTGTTTATACTTCAACTCTAAATTTACTGGCTCTTATTTCATTGATGACACCTTTGAAAAACAGGGCAATATGAATAGACAGAAATATACATTACATGAAAGAAGGGAGGCAAGTTTTTCTTTCCTAATTTGTTCAAGTTATTCAACAAATGTCCTTATAGTCATATTAGACTATAGTCTATATAGCCATATTAGTTCTACTAAAGTGTAGAACAAAGAAGAACTATCTCTTTTATTTTTTTTAAATTTGTATGTTAAAAGCAAGATTTTTTAAGCTTGTTTATCTCATTTTTCAACCTTAGCCAAAATATCTGGCCCTTGGGGGCAAAACCAATTATACTTGAGGAGTCCAATCTATCTATCAAGATTTTTAGTTAAATAATATTCTATCTGTTGATAACTACTTCCTTTCCCCCAGATTTCAACCTTAAATCATTAAGCAGTTATATTTACTGAAGGAATTACCATATTTTAAAAGAATGAATGTATATCTTAGTGACAATAACTAGGAAAGCAAAAGTCCTCAATCTGTATCTATCAGTGCTAACATAAGATGTGAGAAAGGAAAAAAAAAATGCTTATAGCCAGGAAATAAATGTAAATTGGACTGTCACCAAACTCTCTTTCCTCTGAAATGTCTTATAATTTACATATAATATATGTGAATTTACAAGCAACATCATAACGTGTACTTGAAAGCAATGCTTGAGTTAATTAAATGAGCTCCTAGGAGAGCACAGATCTCATTAGATCTTTGCTATAGTCAGGTTGGATTTTGAGAATTTAATTCCAAGATATTTCATTCCTCATAATGAACAGAGTGATCTTACGGAAGCTTTTTTTTTTTTTTTTAATGTCATTTCTGCAATGGATTACTATGCAGCTTCTAAACTTCTAGTTAAAATGATAGATCCTTCTTTGTCTAAACAGTGTCAAAGCTGTCAATCAAGTCAGTTAAATCAAACTACTGTTATTTTCATTAAAAATAATAAATCCATCAAGTTAACCACAAAACAAACAAAGCAAAGGACTGTTAATGGATTTTTTTTTCACTTTTCAGTAGTTATATAAACAAATCAGGTGAAGGAAAGCTCAAAAGGAAAGTTATCGTAACTAAGATTTTGCTTTTTAAACAACCATCCCAACCCAACTAAAGAGTGAATTGTGAGTCATTACTAAGTGTTTCAAAAAGAGCTTAGTATGGTACAAAATGCAGCTTTTTTTTTTTCTTCACATGAAGATATCATGTGGCCACACATACTAATGTACTATCATTGTTTAGTTTATGGAGCTAAAACATATGGCAGACTAAATCTGAATAATTACACGACTTTGGGATTGGCTGCCTTCTCTTCCCAAGAAAGCAGCTTGAGGAGAAAGGAGTCCCGCAGATTTTTACACAGCTTGTTGGCATTTATTGAGGACAGATGTGGGTGGAATGTGGAAAAGGTAGAATTTCATTTAGTGGTTCTGATAATGTAAAAGAGATGAGGTGAATGCAATCAGGGGAACCAAGTGATATATTGTATAGTGCTACAAGGATGATATTAAAATGTTGAAGATTTCACTTGGATAGGATTTTCCAATAGAGATTTACTGGTGAAGTTACCGGGTTGGGTGAGTAAAAATGAAGACCTGGTTTTTATGTTAAACTGTTTGTTCTGTAAGCAAATTTCCTGCTTGGAATTATGACCACTAAGGATTAAAAAATCTGAACATTAATAGCATTTTCTGCAATACTTGTTTGGATTAAAAGGAAATCAAATGTATCAAATAAATCTTGGAAGTTGAATTGCATTAAAAAATTCCTAACATTTATTTATAGGTCATAAATGTAGATCCCATAGCTGACAAATTAAATATGTAGACTTGTGAGGAATCCATCCTCCCTGGGAAAAATTTCTTATATGCTTCCTTCCAGGCCAGTTGTTCGTTCCCTCAAGACCCCAGGTTCATAGTCTTCTCATAAAAATCTGTGAAACTTAAGAAACAAAACAGAGGATCATAGAGAAAGAAAGGAAAAAAATAAAACAAGACAAAATCAGAGAGGGAGAAAAACCAAAAGAGACTCTTAGGAATAGAAGACAAAGAGGATTGTTGAAGGGGAGAAGGGTGGGGACAAGGGTAACTGGGTGATCTATAAAGGGCCTCCAAAATATCCAATAGAATGTTTTTCTGCCATCTCAGAAGGATAAGAGCTCAGCATCTAATTTGTTTTATTTTTTATTTCATATTTTATTTATTTTTTAGTTTTAAGTTTTTATTTAAATACTAGTTAGTTAGCATACATTGTATTATTAGTTTCATGTATAGAATTTAGAGATTCATTACTTATGTACAACACCCAGTGTTCATCACAACCGGTGACCTCCTTAATATCTATCATCCATTTAACCAACACCCCCACCCACCTCCTCTCTAACAACCCTATTTGTTCTCTGTAGTGAAGAATCTGTTGGGGCGCCTGGGTGGCTCAGTGGGTTAAAGCCTCTGCCTTCGGCTCAGGTCATGATCTCAGGGTCCTAGGATCGAGTCCCGCATCCGGCTCCCTTCTCGGAAGGAAGCCTGCTTCCCCCTCTCTCTCTGTGCCTGTCTCTCTGACTACCTGTGATATCTCTCTGTCAAATAAATGAATAAAAACTTAAAAAAAAAAAAAGAATCTGTTTTATGGTTTGCCTCTTTCTTTATTCCCTCTTATGTTCATTTGTTTCATTTCTTAAATTGCACATAAGCTGTGATATATATGTAGAGATAGATAGATGACAGATATATGGAATATTTATATATATATATATGGAACATTTATATATATATATATATATATATATATATATAAAGGAATATCACTCAGCCATAAAAAATAATGAAATCTTGCCATTCACAACAAAGTGAATTGAGCTAGAGACTATTATGATAAATGAAATAAGTCAGTCAGAGAAAGACAAATACAATATGATTTCATTCATATGTGAAATTTTGTATCTAATTTAATTTATTTTTATTTAAAGATAATTTTTCAAAAAAAAAAAGTTTCTTACACAGTCGGACTGAAAAACATACTCCCTTAAAGAAAGCTAAGGATCAAGAATGAAAAAGCTCCAAAAAGATCTAATATGTACAGCTGGCTTGATTTTAAAATCAATTAATTAGTTAGTTGATTAAATATTTATTAATATTACTTGTATTACATTTTAATACAATTAAAATCCACATAAAAAGCTCCAACAAACCTTTACTGTAAATCATAAAAATAAATATCTTCAACACCTACTATGAAAGTGGATAGGGGACGTTGTAAAGGGAGAATCTTTCCAGAAATGTTGAAAACATTAATATCTCCACATGCATAATGGATACATGAATAGCACAACACACCTGTGAAAATGTATACCTTTATCAATTTGGGGATTTGGAGTTTGGGGGATTTTCCATATGCAGTTCATGGATGACCTAGGACCTGTAAGTAAGCATCAGGCAGGGGTTGCATGGTTATTTCATTGAACTAGTCTCCATGGTATCTGTGATTGCTCTATAGTGTGACAAAAATTTATTCCATATTACTGTAGCTTGAAAACAAGTTTGCCCACTACTTAATACTACCCAGTAGTGACAATTTATTTTAGAAAAATATTTTTAACTTTCTCATCTGTTTTATAGGATTTTTTTAAAACCATGAATTTCCTTAAAAAGAGACCAAGAATAATTTCTAAGTACTTGACAAGTTGCATGGTGGTGCTGTCAATTATGACATTATAATGAATGGTAAAACAAACGAAACATCTGTTTGATCACTCACTGACTACATCTGTTCTGTCATACTTGACACATTGAGCTGGAGTACATGAAAAATTCAAGGAAAATTTGTAAATGTGAGTGCTAGATCACTGGTTTTGAAGGATGAGATGAGTTAAAATGACTAGACCCTTCTTAGAATGTATTATAAAAGTACCAGCTCCTTAATTTGGCCTTGTTTCAGCACTCACAGCCTTTCAATAATGGATCCTGTCTTTATAAATGCATTTACATGCTTTTAAAACAATGCCAAAATATAAATGACTGTAATTTATATTTCATTGTTTAAAAAAGTTGAATCCCTAATTGCACCAAACACTTTTTTTTTTAAAGTGCTGGGATATAGCTGTAAACAAAACAGCAAATCCCCAGCCATTGTGGGGTTTATATTCTTAAATATGGGTGTGCAAACACAAAACAAAATACAGAAAATAACAAATACCCCAAGTCCTGACAAGTAATCTGAAGAGGAAAGACAGATAAGGAGATAAGAAGAAGTTGACAATTTATATAGACAGCTCAGAGAATATGAGCTTTGCATTAGCTCCTACAAAACTTTAAAGGGATTGATAACGCAAAATGAAATCAAGTACATCCTCAGGGGTGCCTGGCTGGCTCAACTGGTAGAGTTTGTGACTCTTGAACTCAGGGTTGGGTGTAGAGATTACTTAATAAAAGGAAAGGAGAGGAATGGGGAGGGGTGGGAAGGGGAGGAGAGGAAAAAAAAAAAAGAGAGAAGAAAAGAAAAAAACAGAAGAAAAGAAAGGAAGAGAAAAGAAAAGAAAAAGAAAAGGACAAGAAAAGAAATCAAGCACATTCTCTTATGGAACAGCTAAATGGAGTCAGAGCCAAAAGTCCGATTTGGATGAAGGAGCATTTTGTATAGACCCTTTGGATCATCAGACTGAGCTTAAATTTTATATTCTCAATTGATCTTAATATCTGTGACAGAAAGAGTTGATATTTTCCACAAACTATCAAAACTAGAGTTTATAATACAGTAATTACTCTTGCAATAGTTCAGAAATTTAGATTTTTTTACTGCTTCTGAAAATAAATGCCATGCCATTTGCCTGTCCAGAACCCTTCTTCTTTAGGATCAATCTCATCCTGCACATCATCGATATGTTCCAGCATGCACATTTATTTTATATTTTGTCCTCACTTCTAGCCACAATTGATTGACCCAGGAAAGGACACCTTACCTAAGCTAGCCAATGAGACTCATTCATGGAATTTTTAGAGTTGGTGATGGAAGATATTTGATCAGTAGCTCTTAGGAATAAGAAACATAAGTCTCAGGGACTATCAGAGCCACATTCCTGCCTTTTGGATATTTCTGGGAAACAGACAAAAGCAGCCTTTTTGAGTGAGAGAAAAAACTGATGAAAGAAAGAGAATCATAAAAAGTATAAAGTGTACTCTAATGGCATTCAAATCCCTGCCTCCAGTTGTTCCTGTGACTACTGTATTTCTTATCTTTAGACAAATGAGAAACACTAGTAAGTGTAACTTTTTTTCTTTGCTTAAGCTAGCTTGATTAGGTTTGATATTTGCAAATAATGTCGTAATTAAGATAAAGACATCATATAACACTGCCAGCCAGTGTTCTCCAGAGAAACAGAACCAATAAGAATAGGTGGATAGAGATGATGATAGGTAGATAAACAGATGATAGATGATAGATAGATAGATAGATGATAGATAGATAGATAGATAGATAGATAGATGATAGATGATATAGATTTATTAGATTTATTTTAAAAAATTGGATTATCTCAGATGATTAAGGAGGCTGGCAATTTTAAAATCTGCAAGGTAACCTGGCAAGCTGCAGACACAGGAAAGAGTTGATTTTGCAGCCTGAATCTGAAGGCAGTCAGGAGGCAGAATTTTCTATTCCTCCCAGGATCCTGATCTGTTTTTTCTTAATGCTTTTTTGACTGATTAGATGAAGTCCACTCATATTATTATCAGATGAAGTTTGTCTACTGGTTTACATACTAATCTCAGGAAAAAAATACCCATATAACATCACCTAGACAATACATTTGACCAATTATCTAGGTACCATATCTTAGCCAAGTTGACACCTAAAATAAACAATTATAATCACTAACTCCAGTAGTTATGAGACTTTGCCATTATTGAACTAAGTTAGAAAATTATGAACCACATAGAAATGGGAAACTGACTTTTTACAAAGGTTCAAAGACAATTTAGTTGAGTAAGCATTGGTCTTTTCAACAATATGTACTGAAACAAGACCATATCCATATGCAAAAATATAAACTTGATTCATATTTTATTCAAAATAAAACTCTCGAAGAAAAATAAGAAAATATTTGTGACTTTGTCTTAGGCAGAGAGTTCAATAAAACACCAAAGTCATAATTCAAAAAGAAAAATAAATAAAATAAATTGGAATTTTCACAATTCAAGTCTCCTCTCCAAGATTCTGGTAAGGGAGTAAAATTTAAGCAATAGACTGAGAAAACATTTACAAAGCACATATCCGATAAAAGACTTATATCCAGAATATAAAAGAACTCTCCAATTCAATTAGAAAAAAAAACAAACAACCTAATATTTTTTTAAAGAGGGAACAAAACTTTGAATACATACTTCAAAGAAAATATAAAGATGACAAACAAATACATAAAAAGATGCTTAACATCCTTTGTCACTAGGAAAATGCAAAAGTAATACACAAAAATTCCACTACGAACTTATTAGAATGATTAAAATTTAAAAGTCTGACCATATCAAATGTTGGTGAGGATATGGAGGAACTTTAACTATCATACTCTGCTCGTAAGAAAGTAAAATAGTACAACCTCTTTGGAAAAGTTTGACAGTTTTTAAAATGTTACACATTCACCTACCACTAAACCCAGTGGTTCTATTCCTAATGTTTACCTAAGAGAAAAGAAAGTGTATGTATTTGTAAAGTCTTGTGCATAAATTTTTGTAGCAGCTTTATTTGTAAGACTCCCCACCTGGAAACTACTCAAATGTATATTGGCAGGAAAACGGATAAACAAATTGTGGTATCTTCATACAATGGAATACTCACTTGCAATAATAAAGGATGAATTATTGATTACATAAAAGCATTGAAGAATTTCAAAATCATCATACTAAGTATGATCCAAGTTGGAGTAGAATCCAAACTAAAAGAGTATCTAATTATGTAAACTTGGGAGAGTATAATCATCACAGGAAGAACATTTAGTGTGTGGAGATGTTTCGAGGTGAGACAACAGAGGATTACAAGTGGGATGAGGAACCTTTTGGAGATAAAGATTATGTTCACTCTCTTCTTGTGGTGATAGTCTCATAGGTGTATACATATATCAAAGTTTATCAAATTACACATATTCAGTATACAGTTTTATTGTATGTCCATTATACCTCAGTAAGCTTCTTACAAAACAGGGAAAAGCTATTGTTATAATCTAAATGATATATGACTACCTGAATTAGGGTGGTGACAGGGATCACAGAAATAAATTACTTTAATTAAGGATATATAAGATTAAGGATATATTTTTACAGTAGAGATAGCTTGACTTGTTGGAAGTGAAGGAAATACTGGGATAAAGGATTAGTAGCCTTAAGGCTTGAGAAGCTAGGTACATATTTGTTCCACATTCAAGATATATTTTGTGTTTTTGGAAACCCAAATTCTATAGACTTGACCTAGTAGTTATAATGGAAATACAAGCTTAGGAATAGAGCCTCACCCAGTATTTGCTCTCTTCCTCTCCATACTTCCAATGATTACATCTCATTTTTTTGGTCATGTTTTCTGTATTAGTATGCTATCTAAGGTTTTATTTAGAAAATTAATTACCCTGCTAAACAGGAGACCTGAAAATGATTTCAGTAGCATCCGAGAAAATATATCAATTACCTTTCTAGTCTTCCTCAGAAAATGAGGGTATGAAAATACTATTATAATATTTGAGTTAGAACAGATTGATGTCCATTATTTTCAGACTCTATTCTCAACCATTTAAATGCATTATATTTAACTCTTATAATCCTGTAATATGGGTAGTAACACTAATTTACAGATTAAAAACAAAAACAAAAACAGGATCAGAGAGATTAACTTGCCCAAGGTTCAAAGTGCACAAATAGTTGGGATGACATTTAAACTAAGTATAACAACAAAGTTTACATCCTCCCCTCTATAGTACAGAAAATCCTCCAAGGACTTAATCAGAAAAGTTTAAACATATTTTTAAATGCATATCTTTTTTTTTATTAAAGATTTTTATTTATTTGACAGAGAGAAACACAGCGAGACAGGGAACACAAGCAGAGGGAATGGTAGCAGGAGAAGCAGGCGAGGAGCAGGGAGCCCGATGTGGGGCTCAATCCCAGGACGGTGGGATCATGACCTGAGCCGAGGGCAGACGCTTAACGGCTGAGCCACCCAAGCGCCCCTTTAAATGCATATCTTTCTGCAAATCAGTAATGAAATTAAAAAAGAACTTCGTCAAGTGTCTTAACAGAGGGATTATGTTAATTTTGAACTTCCGTGAAGTTACCAGTAATTACTCAGAGCAGGTTAACAGTTTTAGATTTCATGAGTTACTACTTGTCAAAAGTAAACGAAAATTTAATAACTAAGATTATTCTTAACATTTTGATACATTTTTATAAAGTGCAATGTTTCCTATAAAGTTATTACATATAGGGGCACCTGCATGGCTCCATTGGTTGTGTGTCAGACTCTTGATTTTTGGCTCAAGTCATGATCTCAGGGTCTGAGTTGGAGTCCCATGTAGGGCTCCCCACTCAGTAGAGAGTCTGCTTCTCTTCCTCTTCCTTTTCCTCTCTTCCTGATTGAACGTGTTTTGTTCTCTCTCTTTCTAAAATAAATAAATATATAAATCCTTTGAAATAGTTACTATATACATATACTATATGTATGCGTTTGTTTGTGAAGGGACATGTAAACTTCAAATAAATCTAGAAAATTCTTCAAAAATTGATATGTACTTCAGGATCCAAGACCTTAAACTTGGAAGACCCACTATGAGAACATGTCTACTTTCAACTCTTGAGGAAGAAAAATATAAAGTTCAGTAATAAAATATCAAAGATAAAGACAAACTGTCATGAGAACAATGGGCAAACTGACATTTGTTCACATAGTGTTGTTTTTTCCCCTATTTTCATAACAGTTAATACTTTCAAGTTAGTAGGCATATTCTAATTATTTCAAATTTTAATGGGAGAAATTAGCTTTGTATAAATCAATACTATCTTTTAATTTTCTATTAATGTAGTTTGCTCTTCTGATCCATATACTAAAATATTTGCTTCATTAATCATTGAAAATATTTCAAAGAAATTAGAAAGTTGCTCTTTATAACATTGTTGATAATGACACAAAATTGGAAATGGTGCAAGTGACGAATAAGTGGAAATTATCTAAGAATATTTAGTATATCCATATACTAGAGTAATAAGCAGCAATTAAACATTGTGTAAACAAAAATAATCAGGAAATAGGGAAATATTTACAACATAAGAAGATAAAGAAAACTGTTGCAAAACAGTATTTATAATGCTATCAAACTTCTATTAAAACAAGCTAGGTAGAAATAGTATTAGGCATAAATACATAAAAATGCAATGATGGTTATTATCTGGTGGGATCACATGAAGCTCATTTTCTCATTTATGCTTTTCCTTATTTACCTGCATTGTTATAGTAAATATGCATTTATATTCCGAAAATATTTTTAAAGAAATAAATTGAATATATGAAGTTATCATAGTAGTAATAGTAGTAATAAATTAATTTATAATCTCAAATACTTCAATGTATGTGTTTAGCACCATTAATTTCTTATTTGGGGAACTCAAGTACAATGGAACACCTCTGTCATCTAGAAATTTGTAGCTCAAAGTACCCAGACCAGCAGCATCAATATCACCTGGGCATTTGTTAGAAATGAAAAATTTCAGGTTCACTCCAGAGCTACTGGGTCAGAATCTGCAAGTTAAGAAACCACCCAGGGCTATACATATTACAGTTTGGGAAGCACTACTCTAGAAGATAAAATGTATGTTATCTAGAAATATCGTTTCCTAATTTTGACTAAATGAGTACTGATGATACAATGTAGCTTTTAACAAAACATTATATAGAACAAGACACAACCTAGAAAATATTATATAAGAAATTTTTGGGTTCACATGTCTATTTACATATGTGCACATTTTAAATTTTGGTTATATGACATAATGTGAAATGCCAAATGCTAAATCTCCTGCAGGATATCTTTCTTAGTACGAGCACTAGAGTCACTTTCAGGGAAGGTTCATACCATTGTTCTTGATTTCAAATTGCAAGATAATTTAATGACAACTCTTTAGAAAAAATATGTAAGGAGATATATCATTAAATATATAGTTTGGTTATAAGAAAGATTTGATTCAAAAGTAAAACTGTGAATAATTAGAGGGAAAACTTTTAATTTCAAGTTTAAAAAATTGATAAATTACTGGAAAGTTAACAGAATAGTGGATGCTAACTTCTACATTTATAATTTTCTTACTTTTATGACCTGGTTTGAAAATGCTTTTTTAGTCACAGAAACAAGAAACATAAGAGAACATTTAGTTATGCTTTAATCAAGGATATAAAAATAAAGTGAAGTATGAGGAAGTATAAGAGATTGAGTCCTGAAATTGATATCAACAAATCAATCCTTGTCCTATCACTGCTACTTAAATTATCACAGTTGACTTAACCTTTCACAAAACTGGTATTTCTTATTTCCCACTGAATAGACAGCCTCTGTCAACCATTCTTGACATTTTTCTCTTGGCTATAACACATCAGTGCCATGACGTCCCTAGTTGTGATAGACTCCCATGGGGCAAGGGTAACCGCAACTGATTTCTGTTTTCAAAGTGAAAATAACTGATAACATTAATGATAACTTATTGTTCATAAAGACCTAGCCTATACCACACTTTATCACAATACTACAATATTCCATTCCACTGGAATATCTGATCCCTGTATCTCATACAGTTCTAGAATTATTTGATTTTAATTTCCCTCCTTAGCAGAAGGTTTGAGCCTAATCCATTTCTTTAAAGCTGTGTATGAATTAGTGGAATAGGAAATGCCATACCTTTTTTCAGCATCCTGTTCATGTATTTGACGTGTCTGTTATAAATAATAATGAAATACTCAGTTGCTTAATTCCAAGGAGAGTTTTGAGAATTCCACAATAAAAATATGTATTCTGCTTTGAAAATTTAAGGAGACACTTTTAAACTTCACCCCTTTAAATTCATCCATGTAAAGATAAATATATCATTTTATGTGCCATGCTTGTGAAACATAAACTTTTAAATAGTATTTTATAAATGTTTCCAGTCCTTATTCTGGCATTCTAGAATTCTGTGTCATGTAACTGACATTCTGTGTAACTGACATAATTCTATGTCAATTAAAAACAATCTTTTAAGGGAGGTGTTGTTAACTATTTTTTCTAGGGTAACATAACTGAGGCTACTATTAATGACCCTTTGTTGTCCCTGAAACACCAGGAGGCAGCCATTTATCTCTATTCCTAGATCAGACATCAACATTTCTTACCTTGATTATTGCAAAGACCTCTTAACTGATGTCTTAACACCAGCCTGATCACTCACCTAATCTGACATCTGCACTGCAGCAGAGGATTAAATCGAAGACTCATGAATACACCCTGCAGCAAAGACTTGAATATCTTTAGGATGAAGAGCAGTTAACTAGTACCTAACAGACTTTACCTATCTTGCATTCCAGTGTCTCCCAGCTCCTGTCTCTCTCCCACAGCCAGACTGAATCAGAAAGATCCCATAAACATACACTCTGGTTTCTGAAGGCCTGAGGGGGTGGGAGGGGGGAGACAAATTGTCAGTGCAGAGTAGACAAGTGGCAGTGCAAAAAGCACCATCCCTGGATCCCAACAGTAGTGAATCCTGGCTGTGTGACATTCTAACTCTGACACTTTGGGCAAGTTTTGATCTGTGTGTCTGTTTTCTTCTCTCTAAAGTGGTAAGTAAATAGTCACTATTTGATAGATCATGCATGTAAGGTGCTTGGCATCTTGCCTGGCTTATAGTAGCCACTGTGTAATTGCTGCTATTTCCCTTATTCTGAAACACTCTTCACTCTCCACTGGCTAGTTTGTTTTTTTTTTCTTTTTTTAAGATTTTATTTATTTGACAGAGAGAAACACAGCGAGCGAGGGAACACAAGCAGAGGGGATGGTAGCGGGAGAAGCAGGCTCCCCGCCGAGCAAGGAGCCCGATGCAGGGCTCGATCCCAGGACCCTGGGATCATGACCTGAGCTGAAGGCAGAGCCACCCAGGTGCCCCTCCACTGGGTAGTTTTAACTCTAGGATGCTTCCTTTAGCTTTCCTCTTAAATGGCATACTCTCACTAGATCAAGAGTAAATGTTTTACTCTGTATTTACTTCTGCTTATCAGACTGTATGTGTTTTTACTTACTTCCTTTACCAATAAATTATAAATTTGTGAACACAGACACTGAGTTTATATTGCTCATTGTGGCCATTCTAATGCCCAGCACAGTGCCTAGCATGCATGGTAGATAATAAATATTTCTGGCTAAATAAACAATTAATGTGCTTTTATTAATAGCAATTATTAAACATTTAGAAACAGAGTGAGCGTGCATAGAGACCTTCATGTATACAATTACACCAGTAGTGAAATATTGGTGAATGTGTGTGTGTGTGTGTGTGTGCGCGTGCATGTCTGCTAGTGGAACACATATGTATTGTGCATTATTTAAAAAAAAAAAATCTAAGTCACCTGATATGTGAAAACAGGACTTAGCAAAGATTTTTAAAGTAATTACCAGACAAATAGAGTTGAGGAAACTTACTATGTGAAAGATTTATACAAACTTCTGAGTTATCATTTTACAGAAAATATAAAATATGTTGTCAGGAAAGTACCTTGCTGAAAATGTGATTTATGTATTAGCTTCTAACCCATCTCTGAGGTATTCCAGAGAACTCTTCAGAATTAATCTATTATATTTTGGAACAAAATAAAAATTACTTCTGAGAATTTCAGTTGCTTATTGGTAATAGTAATGTATTAAGGCAGAAAGGAAATTTTAATTTATAAATGTAATATTGCCCTTCCAAGTTAAAGAAATATGTGTGTATTTGCAATAATTTATACACTCACATAGACGTGCGCGCACACACACACACACACAAACACACACGCGTGCGCACACACACACACACACACACACACACACCCCTGGTTTACTGAGAACCCTCAATCTTTGAAGGTGTACACGTGGAATTTCCTTGTAACCACTCTCCAAATACACATACTGTCACAATTCCCTTTCTTGTCAATCAGTGATTCTCTGAATGACTATGTAATCAGATTCCACAACTTTTTGACACTTATCCTTAAATAGTACTTTTCTGATTCTAATGATTCAATTTTTTTAAATTTTAAAATGTTAATCTCATATCTTGTTTGTTTTTTTTTTTCATATCTGTTTCAAAACTCTAATCTGTGCCCTCTCAAGCCTCTGTTCCATCTATTTGTGGTCTGTACTTTATTCAAACTTCTTTCTCCCTCCCTTTGTGTGTGCTACCTCTTCTGGTGTTAGGGCAGGGAAGAGGGAGAAGGAAAAGAAAAGTGTCTCCATCCTTAACTGTCATTCTTTCCCTCCAGAGTGGTGTTTGATCTCAGCTGGGAATGGGTCTCTGAACAGTAAATATGAGACCCTTTATGTTCTTTCTTCTTACCTTATAGAGTCAGCTACTGTTCTATAATAACTGGAAATACCCTACTCAATAGCTTCCTATGTTCCTAGCTATACCTATGGCTACATAACTCAGAGATAATAAACACTTGACAAGCTTTCCAGTAAGAGGCCTATCAAAAATTGAAAAATGTTGTTGAAAGTCTGATTTCATGGGCAGCATGACATAGTGGTTAGGAAGCCCAGACTTACAAATTTGTAATGCAGGAAATCAACAAAGGAGTTATATTCTATATATACAACAAATACTTCCAAATCTATAGGAAAAAGACAATTCAGTAGAAAAATATACAGCATTATTGTTGTTTCTCTGTTTTCCATTACTTTGTGTTACAACTTCAGGTGACATGCAATTATATGTTTAATTGTATTATTTGATGCATATTCATAATGTCTTTATATAATTTATGAACTGTGCATATTAGCAATATAAAATGGCATTCTTTGTATCCTTTAATGTTGTTGGGCCTGATTTCAATTTTCTTTTTTTTTTTTTTTTGGTATTAGAATTTCTTTCCTGTAGTTTCCATTTTCCTGATACTTTTTTTGTCATTTAAGTTTTTTGGAAGGACTATGCTTTTTATGTTTCTTGTACACAGCATAGAGTCAGGTTCTGTTTCATAAGCCAATTTGAAAATCATTGTATTCTAAAAGATGAGTTAAAACTATTCACATTTATTTATATAACTGAAATGTTTGGATTTAACTGTCATTTAGGGGATAGTTACTATGTGCATTTATTTTACTTACTGTGTTTCTCAATTTATTGTCCTTTTTCTCTTTTTTAAAAATTTTTTTTGTATTTAGGAAAGTTAGCATGTCTGTTCCATTGGTTATCCTTGTAATTACACTTCACAATCCCTAAATCTCTGGTTTTTTTTTTTTTCTTTTTACCCTTTATTATTTTACTATCTGGTCTTCATTTTTCGATTGTATCATATAATTCACATCTATTAACTATATAACATTAAATTATATAATTCTAGTTTCACTTTTCTCTCTCCCTTCCTCTTTCATTTTATAGTTGAATACTTCTCCTTTGCCAGAACATATAAAATGTACGTATTTATTCATCTACTTATATCCTCACTCTTATTTTAAGCTTATTTCTGGAATTAAATATATTAAAGCTCATCAGCAGTTCTTTTGCTGAAAAGTTTTCAGTTGTAATTTAGTAGGATGTAGCTTTTCATATAATAGATTCTTCAGAAACAACAAAAACTGTTGTGTATAGTGATTCCTAGGTTCTTGCATATTTATTTATCTACATCCTGATCCTTCAAGAAAAAAATTTCATCTGAACATAAAATTCTTGACTCACTCTCTTTTCTTGAGTTTCTTGAAATTGCTTCTCTGTTGTTTCCCTGCTCTGTATATTGTTCTTCAGA
Source organism: Procyon lotor (assembly GCA_028646535.1). Taxonomy (NCBI): domain Eukaryota; kingdom Metazoa; phylum Chordata; class Mammalia; order Carnivora; family Procyonidae; genus Procyon; species Procyon lotor. Next base: position 64,027,065 of record CM053613.1, read on the forward strand.
AGTCTATATCCAGTGAAATTTCTTACTATTATAAGTAATTATAAATCACTTGATCTGTTTTTCCTGGAGATCCTAAGGATACTTTTCTTTATTAGATATATCTTAGATTTAATTGCTTCTGCTTGGATACATAGTAAAACTTTTCAATATATAAATTGAAGATATTTTTTTCTTATTTCTGGGAAGTCTTATTAAATTATAATGTAGGGGCGCCTGGGTGGCTCAGTGGGTTAAAGCCTCTGCCTTCGGCTCAGGTCATGATCTCAGCGTCCTGGGATCGAGCCCCACATCAGGCTCTCTGCTCAGCGGGGAGCCTGCTTCTCCCTCTCTCTCTCCTGCCTCTCTGCCTGCTTGTGATCTTTCTCTCTGTCAAATAAATAAATAAAATCTTTAAATTATAATGTAAATATAATTAGTTCTGTTTTGTTGTCTTTGTTTTTAGGGAATATATAATAGGCAATAATCAAAAGAGTGAAAATAAGATAAAAAATTAAAGTGGGCGTGGAAATAGTGATTGAAATGACATATAAATCAAAAAAGGTTACATAATCTCAATTTGATTATCTTGGTTGTTTGTATGTCTTTTTCATTTATTATGCCCTTATTATATTTCCATTTGTACTCCTTCTCCTTTGAGTATCTGGTAATATATATTTTATTTATTTACTACAGTAGGGACTGTGAACCACTATGCCACAGAACTTTGTTCAGCAATTTAGCTCTTACTGGTGGATTTTAACTTTCTAGGGTTATTTTCTCTGTACTCAAAATCCTTCACTCCCCTCTCTTTCTTATTGAGTTTCTTAAACTCTCGTCTCCACCATCCACCCCTACAGGCTTGAAGTGGCCTTTGGAGCTCTGGTCAAAATACTGATGGCATTTTATGTTTATTTCTCTATTTACAGATAATTGAAAATTCATGGTATTTTCTATTTCTTAGATAAAAATACTGACATGGTTGATCATACATTTTTTTCTTTTCTTTTTATACTTTTTTTTCATAACCTTTGTACAATTTATGGTTTTGGGGTGAAGGATGTGTGGAAAGATTGGATTCATCTGGTTACCATTAAGGAATTCATGTTTTTAAAATACTGACTAAAATGATTTAAAAATGATTATTTTGAGCAGCCAGTTAAAAGAATCATCAGTCTCTCGAGTCGGTAATCCTCCTTTGTCACAATTTTGCCTAATATTTTTTAGTCTATGTTTTGACTTCTCTATTAATGAAAAGCTCACTTGTGAGCACCTGGGTGGCTCAATCAGTTAAGGTCTGCCCTTGGCTCAGGTCATGATCCCAGGGTGCAGGGATTGAGTCCCACGTGGGGCTCCCTGCCCTGCAGGGAGTCTGCTTCTTCCTCTGCCCTTCCTCCCACTCATTCTCTCAATTTCTATCTCTCTCTCAAATAAATAAATACAGTGTTTAAAAAAAAAAAGAAAGAAAGAAAAGAAAAGCTCACTTGCTAGATAACTACGGCTCCTTTTAGGAAAGGTATATTCAAACATTAGTTGAATAATAAGAAAACCAACCAGACTCTAATTTTTATAACATGTGTCCAGTGATATAGTTTACCCAATAATTATTTATATATTCTGTGGGAGGTAGCACATGTACCTGAATAAGAATAATAGAAATAAGAAATTATAAGAACTAAAAAACATATAAAGACAAGGAGTTATGAAAAAATAAAGCCTGGATGGCTCTGTGGATCAAAGCCTCTGCCTTCGGCTCAGGTCATGATCTCAGGGTCCTGGGATATAGCCCCACATTGGGTTCTTTGCTTAGCGGGGAGCCTGCTTCCCTGCTTTCTCTGTCTGTTTCTCTGCCTGCCTCTCTGCTTACTTGTGATCTCTCTCCTTCTGTCAAATAAATAAATAAAATCTTAAAAAAAAAAAAAAAGGAGAAAGAAAGTACTTCAGCAGGCGATGGTAGTTGGAATCTAATTATGGGACAGTGATAAGAAGAATCCATGTTTTAGTAATAAGAAGGGCAAAAACAAAATGGGAAAGTGTCTGACATGTCTGGGAAACAATATTGCCCATTAGCATACTTTTGGTAATTGCAAGTTCATCATGTAGTTGATGATAAATGCCTTTTCCAAAAAAAAAAAGTCAACAAACAAATAAAAATCACTACAAATATATTTACACACACACACACACACACCACCAACATTTATACCTAAATCACCAAATCCACTATATTTCTGAGAAATAGTGATGTAAAATAAGTTAACAGTTTTTAACAAGGAAGGAAACTTATTTTTAAGAAATGTAATCTAGATATCAATGAAGAATTTGAAGTCTCTTTGTTTAGGTGAATTTATGAATACAGGCATACCCTTTTTTACTCTGCAGACATTACATTTTGTACAGATTGAAGGTTTGCGGCAACCCTGTATCAAGCATATCTATTGGTGCCATTTTCCTCAAATCATTTGTTCGCTTCCTGCCTCTATTGTCACATTTTGGTAGTTCTTACAATATTCCAAACCTTTTCATTATTATTATAATTGTTATGGTAACCTACGATCAGTGATTGTGACTTGATTAAAGTTCAGCTGATGGTTAGCATTTTTTAGCAATAAAATATTTTTTAATTTAAGTGTATACATTTTTTAGACAATTCTATTGCACACTTCATAGATTATACTATAGTGTAAGTATAACTTATATGAATTGGGAATTGTGGTATTTGCTTTATTGGGGTGGTCTAGAACTGAATCAGCAATAGCTCCAAGGTGTGTCTATAAAAGGAATTACCAGAATTAAGATATTATTTTTTTAAGATTTTATTTATTTATTAGAGAGAGTGAGCAGGGTGAGAGACAGAGGGAGAAGGAGACTCCCTGCCTAGCAGGAAGCCTGACATGAGGCTTAATCCCAGGACTCCAGGATCATGACCTGAGAGTCAAAGGCAGACGCTTAACTGACGGAACCACTCAGGTGCCCAAATTAAGATTTTTTTTAAAGCTTTTATTTATTTATTTGATAGAGAGGAGAGAGATCACAAGTAGGCAGAGAGAAAGGGGGAAGGAAGCAGGCTTCCCGCTGAGCAGAGAGCCTGATGCAGGGCTCCATCCCAGGACCCTGAGATCATTACCTGAGCCAAAGGCAGAGGCTTTAACCCACTGAGCCACCCTGGTGCCCCCAAATTAAAATATTTTTATTGCAAAAGAAATCTAAAGCAGTAAGGCATTATATGTCGACAAGTCTCTCCAAATATCACAATTGTATATTAAAATTAATGTATAATTAAAAATAAATGTAAACTTGACTAGTAGTTGCAGAAGTCAATGTCTTTAAACTCCTTATGAGGGAAAGGTGTTCCACTGCTAGTTATATACTTGCTCTTTTGATCAGGATATTCATCACACTGATACTTACAGCAGCATTTATGATCATAGATGTCCATTGTAAAAACTGTTCTCATAAACATGCAAAGAAACTCATTTCACTATGCTGGCTGTTGTGGTTTTAAGTGTCCGAGCTAAGCTTGAACATGGACAATAAAGAAATGAAGACACTTTTTTTTTCTATTTTTCTGAGCAATGGTCAATAAAATATAAATTATTTTTTAATGAGAAAAGATATTTGCAAATGTCTTATCAGATAAAGGGTTAGTATCAACACCCAAAAAAAACAATAATCCAGGCAAGTAATGGGCAGAACATATAAAGACAGTTCTCTAAAAAAGTCATTTAAGCATCTAACTTCAGCTAAGGTCATGATCCCGGGGTGCTGGTCTCAATCACATGGGGCTCCCTGCTCAGAAGGGAGTCTGCTTCTCCCTCTCCCTTCCCCTGCTTGTGCCCCCTCTCACTCTTTCTCACTCACTCTTTTCTCTCAAATAACTAATTTTTTTAAAAAAGAAGACATAAAGGGTCAAAAGACAATAAAAAAAATGTTCAACATCACTTGGTATCAGGGAAATACAAATCAAAACCACCTCACACCAATCAGAAGAGCTAAAATTAACAAAACAAGAAACAGCAAATGTTGGCCAGATGTGGAGAAAGGAGAACCCTCTTATGATGTTTGTGGGAATGCAAGGTCATACAGCCACTCTGGAAAACAGTATGAAGGTTTCTGAAAAAGTTGAAAATGAGCTATGCTACAACCCAGAAATTGCACTATGAGGTATTTACCTTAAGGATATAAATATTGTTGGGGATCCTGGGTGGCTCAGTCGTTAAGCGTCTGCCTTCGGTTTAGGTCATGATCCCAGGGTCCTGGGATCGAGCCCTGCATCGGGGCTCCTTGCTAGGCAGGAAGCCTGCTTCTCCCGCTACCATTCCCTCTGCTTGTGTTCCCTCTCTTGCTGTGTTTCTCTCTGTCAAATAAATAAAATCTTTAAAAAAAAAAAAGATAAATATTGTGATCTGAAGGGGCATCTAGATTATGTTTAAAGCGGCAATGTCCACAATAGCTAAACCTATGGAAAGAGCCCAGATACCCATTGACAGATGAATGTATAAAGAAGATATGGTATTATACAGTAAGATATTACTCAGCCATCAAAAAGGACGAAATCTTACCATTTGCAATGACTTAAATGGAACTGGAAGGTATTATGCTAAGTGAAGTAAGTCCATCAGAGAAAGACAATTATCATATGATTTCAATATGTGGAATTTAAGAAATAAAACAGGATCATAAGGGAAGGAAGGAAAATTAAAATAAGATGGAATCAGAGGAGATAAACCATAAGAGAACCTTAACCATAGGAAACAAATGGAAGGTTGTTGGAGGGGAAGTGTGTGGGGGGATGGGATAACTGATTGATGGGGATGAAGGAGTGCATGTGATGTAATGAGCACTGGGTGTTATATGCAACTGATGAATTACTTTAACTCCATGTCTAAAACTAATGATACACTGTATGTTAACTAATTGAATTTAAATAAGTTAAAATATATATATAAATGATTTTTGGAACTCAAAAGCCCATCTTTGCCTAATACTCTAGGTGGCTTCGTATCAGTTTATTGTTGTGCAACATTATAAAACATACTTTTATCTTACAAAAACTTATTTTGCTGGTAGCTTTTTATATCTTAATTTATTGAAAAATGAAAAACATTGGCCAGGAGATAGAAATATAAACACATTTTCAGCTTGATAATGAGTATGAGTTTCTAAAAGTATAATCAAACATGTCATACATGTTTTAAAGACCTAGTACCACTCTTTCCTGTTAGTGAAGAGCTTTAAGCACTGTGTGATTAGCATACAAGATCCCACAGCCATAAGATTTTACATACTGAAAAATAATTTATCATACTTTCATTTAAATAATAAATTTTCCTTTGTAATGATTTGTGTTTAAGACTTTATAGACTCATTTTTCACAGAGGCAATTCAAGAACTTACTAATTTTTTCTTAAGTTCTTTTTTCTTAACAACCACTAAGTTATGAAAAAAATACATTCTTTCTGCAAAGTAATGCAGATTCAAAGTCTGCAGTATATAAAATTTTAGAGGCAGAAACCCTTGTAATTTTATTGCAGCAGGCTATTCACACATGCCAGCATTGCAGCAGGCTGGTGAAGGGCCTGAGACAGAAATATATTTCTTGGAAAAATCCTGTAACTTGACAAAAAGTGTATAGTATATCTATTTCTGGATTAGTTTTGAGTCTCCATCACCAGAACACTTCTGAATTCTTACCTTCTATACTGTTCCATTTTGCCACTTGGTGTTTTTGTTCTTATGTCATTTTTTATTACTCTAATTATTAATGTTAATTAAATGACCATCAATTAAGTCTTTACCATATGGCATTAGTGTTATAAAGCTGACCAAAACCACAACTGTTGTGTAAGAACTTATGGTCTAGCATGGGAATTGGGTAATTAAATAGTAATTATAAGTCACAAATATTTTGCTAATAATAAAAAATCATTTAGTGTTTATTATATGCAGGATGCTTTGTTAAGAGTTTTACATATTTATTATTCCATTCAAGGATCACAGCATCTCTGTGAGGCAAAAATGAGACAAGAGCAGCATCTCCAAACATTGTCAGATCTCTGAGAGGAAGTGCTGAAAATTATTAATAATTATATCTATAGAGAGCATTACACTTTTGAGATTATTTTCTCATGTCCTTTAATTTTACATATATGCATATGACTAGTCATATATCTTTTTGACTATCTTAATATATTAATACTATCATTTAATGAAAATTTTTAATTTATTTAATTTTAATTTTATAGTGGTCCAAAGTGCTTTTTCTTTATTGTTAGTATTTTGTTTCATGTTTTACAAATCTTTCCTTGCCACATGCCATGAAATATTTCCCCATGAAATATTTGGAAACTATGTTGTTTTAAAAACTTTTCACTTTTTGACCTACTTTCAACTTTACATTATATATAATGTGAGCTAAGAGTGAAGTTTTATTTCGTTCGTATGGGTGTAAACCTGATATAGTACAACTTTTGGAAAAGACTGTACTTTCCCCCACTACTCTGCATTGTCTCTTTTGCCATGTATCAAGTGTACATTCATGTAAAATTCATTTATGGATTCTTTATTTTATCCCATTGGTATATTTGTATAACCTCGTGCCAATATGATATTGCTAGTTAATGTAAATTTATAGTAATTCTTGGTACCAAGTAGTCCTCTCTCCAGAGATGTTCTTCGACATCTTGGCTAATCTGAGCAAGTTGCATTTAAATGTGGATTTTAGAATTCACACCAAAATTAAAAAAATAAAAAAATAAACAAAATACACACATGAAATTTTGATTGATAGTGCATTGAGTTTATATTTCAATTTGGGGAGAATTGAGTTTTAAAATATGCAATCTGCCAATCCATAAATATGTCGTAATTTTCCTTTATTTATTTATATTTTGTCTTCTTTAATTTCAGAAAGTGTTTAAAAATATTCCAGGGGCACCTGGGTGGATCATTTCATTAAGTGTCCAACTCTTTATCTCAGCTTAGATCTTGATCCCAGAGTCAAGTGAGTTCAAACCCCATGTTGGGCTCCATACTGGGTATGAAGCCTACTTAAAAAATAAATAAATAATGTTCTACTATTGTCGATCCATCTATTTCTATTATCTTTGTCAATTTTTTGTTTTATATACTTGAGAATATACCATTAGATACACAAAAATTTAAAGTTATTACATCATTTTGGGGAACCTGGGTGTTTCAGTCAGTTAAGTGTCTGCCTTTGGTTTAGGTCATGATTCCAGGGACCTGGGATCAGCTCCACATCAGGCTTCCTACTCAGAAAGGAGAACGTCCTTTCCTTTTAAAACAACTATGGAATTTTTTTTTAGTTAGAAAATTCTGTTTTTCTAGCTGAAAAGTCCTTTGGAAATGCTGTGTTTAAAATTTTCTTCAAACCATCTTTCATGTATTATTTACTATAATATGTGATATGAATAATTTCCTTCTTATCAGCTCAGAGAGGTTGTTGCAAGTATTTTTGGCTCTTTGGGGCTCTGATGAGTGTTCTTAGGAACTCCAGGTGTCAGTATATCTACAAGTGAAGGGAACTTGTGGGATTTGTCTTCCTGAAGTCAATAAGGGAAAGTTGGCAAACTGCTGGTTTTTTACCTTAGAAGTCTTACACTCTCCAAGCTCAGAAAAGTTAGGAGAACTCAGCTCATTCATTCAAATCCCTTTTGGTATTCTATGTGAAGTGTTATCCTCATTTCAGCCAGCCAAATTCTCCTCAGGACCTTGATGCCACAGCTCAGATACTGCTCTTTCTTCACACAGCCCAAAGGTGAGGAATGTTCAAGCCAGTTATTTCTTCCCAAACTCCCACAGAACCCAAGACCTCAGGAGCCATTTATTTTTTTCAAAAGTAAATAGACTGGCATTGTTAGCCTATGTGAAGGGCTATTTTCAGGTCATGATCTTCCTAGGCTCCTCCACAGTTACTTACACAAGAAAAGCTTGAAGATTAATGTACTTACATCTACGATTCAAATTCTGCCTACGTTTTTGTTTTTGTTTTTGTTTTCTTTTTTTCTTTTTTTGCACACTGTTATTCATTGGGTACTATAACTGACCTTCCCTGATAGGAAATTGCACCCCAAAACCCCTCAATTAATAAAAATACTAAACATTATCTTAACAAGGTCAATATAACACTACTCAGTGTATTGGAACTACAATTTACTAAGTAATTAGATGCCTGAAAATATATTTTTGTAGACATAAAATAATTTAATAACCCCAGAAAATTTTCCTTACCGTATGTAAAGTCCTTTTAAAAACAATAAAAAAGTTTTGAAGTAATTTTTTAGATAATTAAGTTTCTTCTTCTCCAAATCGAAGTGTTATAGTTCTTATGGTACATCTTAAAGGTCAAGACCAGAAGGCACACACTGAATTTTCAAAATGCTCACTTAGCCATACTTTATGGGCTGTAGCTCATTCTAATTGCTCAAGTTACATAGTAGTTACTTCATGGCATTTTTCCTTGTGCTTTATGAAAATGAATACTATATTTAGGTAGTTCAGTGATAACTGATACCACCAGAGACACAGATTATAAGGAACATATGAGACTACTGCTTTTATGTACATGTACTTTTATCATAAAATAGATCTCATTAATTCCAAAAGTCTTAATAATATGTCTTGATGTAGCATATTGTATTTCAAAAAAGTAAAATTAGAATCAGGTGCTGGTTCTGTTCTTTGACACAATAGGAACCCAAGTTATATTCCTAGTCTTATTTGCATCAATCTCTATACCAGTATTTAATATTCTGAAGTATACCTCTTGCCAGCAGCATTCTGAAATATAGCTATGAATAATTATCTGGCTACTTGGAGTCTTTTCAGGATTTCCAGGAAGTATAAGATGGATATGTGATATTTTGATTGGCTTATTATACTGCTTATTTATTTTATAAATCAGCAGTTGATTCAGTTTGTGATATATTCACCATAGTTATTCCTTATTTATTTGAAGAATCTATAATTTATATAAATATGTAAAAGAAAACAGAGTAGTAATATACAGTAAGTCAAACTAACAGAAAAATCTATTAGAAATTTGTTTTTTAAAAAAATTCTAGACCATTTCAATTTAACTAAAGAATGTAAAATTTATGTGAACATGAATTATTTACAGAGTCCTGTAACAAGTGAGATTGGGAAATATAATGTAGTATAATTCTACTTTCAAGGAGTTTAATGCTAAGTAAGGGGTGACCCATGTCAATTACTCTATATGACATGCAGAAGGATAAAAGCCCTATGGATAGATATAAGGTCAATAAAATGGTTCCATGGCCAAATAAGTTTGGGAAACATGATTAGTTTTGACAATTAAGAAAAAAAAGTTTAGTATACTAAAGGCTCTAATATTAAGGAAAAATTTTATACCTTATTTAACATTGAACTCCATTGATCATAGAACCATGATTATTTTTCCATGCCTTATTTTTTATTCCAAAATGCTTACTAGTGTCCCTTGGAAAACTACACTTTTGTGCAATACTTAGTTGGGTAATTAGTATACCTCAGAGAAACAATTAGTATACCTCAGAGAAACAATTTAGTCTAATGAATCCTGATTGTGGGGACCACAACAGTATCATGGAGCCAGTGGTTTTGAGCATAGAAGAATGAGAAAGATATGGTGATTGGTGAATCTATAAAAGAGAACTGTATATAAGTATAAAGAAATAAATATTTCAAGACTTAATAATCACATAAGTAAGGACTTGAAGAAACATTTCTGAAAAAAGCATAAATATACACTTCTATCTTTTTGGAAAAGTAATATAATCATCAAACAAAAAATCATCGATGTGTGTATTAAATTTTAAAAATACAAATAGACATAAGACTTATTTTTGACATCAAAAAGAAAATAATAGCTTCAAAATAATATTGCTATGTGGGAAATAGCTGAATTATCACAACTTTAATAAAATTATGACAAAAATATTACAAAGCTGAATTGAATTATTCATTTATTTATTCAACATAGTCATCAAGTATCTACATGCCAGGGAAATTTTGAGGTGTTGGAGATACCTAATTGAGTCAAAATTTTAAAAAAGTCCCTTCCTGCATGGAAATGAGAGTTCAATGCATCTTTTAATCAAAAAATTATAAGAATAAATATAAAATTATAATACATGATACAAAAAGTGTAACTTATTATAACTGTGTTTATAAAGAAGAGATTTTTGAGCTAATGTTGGAAGATGAGCAGGAGTTGATAAGGTGAATTTTATGAAATGAGGTGTTCCCAGGCAGAGGGCACAGAGGCACAATGGAGGGTGAAACAGTTGCCTTCAAGGATAGAGTAAAGGTCAGTGGGGCTGGGACAATAGGGAATTGAAGGAAACATGGAGTCTCTGAACACACAATGTCCAAATTTAGTGGTTGACAAGAAAATAATTTCATTTCTTAAATGAAATACAAACATTTTAAGTAGGCTTTTGATAAACTAGAATGATTTAAAACAACTATGGCACAAATGCTTTTTGGAAGGGATGATATTTGATAACATGGATAACATCTGATAACATGTTAACTCAGTAAATATTTATTGAGTGTAGTTCCAAAGGTAGGAAAATGAATATGATACAATACCTGTTGTTAAAAGGGACAGACACAAATATCTGTATGTACCTAAGATCTTGAAAAGTCTTTTTAAGTGAGATGAAGCTTGAGCTAACACATGATGAATAGAACACCAAACTTAAATCTGAGATAAGAAGGGTGATCAATGGGGTACCTGGGTGGCTCAGTGAGTTAAAGCCTCTGCCTTCGACTCAGGTTATGATCTCAGGTCCTGGGATCTAGCCCCGTGTCAGGATCTCTGCTCAGCGGGGAGCGTGCTTCCCTCTCTCTTGCTGCCAGCATCTGCCTGCTTGTGATTTCTCTCTGTTAAATAAATAGATAAAATCTTAAAAAAAAAAAAAAAAAAAAAAGCGTGATCAAGATCGAAAGAACTACAGAAGCGTACATGTGAAGTCTGAGAAAATACTTTTGCAGATAACCATGAGTATTTTAGTGGTACTAGAATATAAAATGTGAGATGGGAAGAAAAGAGTGGAAGCCAGGGTGCGGGGGGGATGAAGAAGCATACATTATGTCACAGTAAGGTTCTGTAAAAACCATTTTAAGGGACTTGGATTTCATAGGTCAGAGATTGGCAAACTATGGCCAGCAGGCTGAATTTGGCTTATTGGCTTATCATTATGAGATAAATAAAGTTTTATTGGAACAGAGCCAAACTCAGTCACTTAGTATTGTCTATGGCTGTTTCCACACTTCCATGAGAGTCAAGTAGTTTGCAACAGAAATTGTATGGTCCACAAAGGCAAAATTTATCATATAGCATTTTACAGAAAAATGACTTTTCTACAGAGAGTAGTTCATATGCAATTTTTAAGCAAGAAACCACCACTTTTAGACTTTATTTTAACTAAAATATAGGCACCATCCTTTTTTTGTTTCTAATATATATTTGGCACCATACGAGGTGATCTAAACATACTAATCATACCTCAAAACTACCCTCCCGGGTAGATATTAAAATCTCCCGTTATACTGATGCAAATATTGAGATTTAGGAAAGTTAAGTAGCTTGCCAAGGCCCAATAATTTTGACATTTTGGAATCACATTTAAACGCTATTCTTTCTGAGTCAATGACCTGCACTTTTTCACAGTCTGACAGTGGATTGGAAAAGCGATGACTAGAATTAGATCATCTAGTTATGAGGAATTCATTGTAGGACTACCACTAAATGATGATCTGGATCTGAATTAGGTAGAAGGACGATACAGATAAATTCAAGAGCTTATTATGAAAAATATTCATATCTTCTAGACTGAATTATTAATCATTGATAGATTAGGTGGAGTGAATAAGGGAAAAGAAGTGGTAATAACTTCTGGTTTTCTTGTCTGAGTGGTTGGAAGGATGACAGATTTATAGATACAGGAAATTCAGGACAGAAATTCAGATCCATAGGTGGGAAGGAAAGGTAAGTAATGTTTTGTATGGTGTATATATTTTCAAGTGCCTGAAATAAATTTAACTGAAGAAAGATACCAGGCTCTTGATAAAACTCAGAAGAGACACAGGGCACATGCTAGACATTCATTCAGTTTTGGCAATGAGTAAAAAAAGAAGCTTCCATTTAAATAATTTCATCAACTATTATTAAATATATATTCTACACATTTTATATAAGTCCTTTAGGTTTAGAAAGGACTACAGTATTGTAGTCTTTAGACCATGATAGAAGCAGACTACCTGAGCTCAAATCTCGCCCCTACCAATTTCTGTAGCCTTAGGCAAATTTGATTTCCCTGTCTTCCATAAAATGGCTATTAGCAATAACACTTATAGGAATGCCGTGAGGATGAAATAAGTTAATACATATAAAGTTTTAAAATAATACTTGCACATGGTCAGCACAATATAGGTGCTAGCATCTATTATATTTATCTACTTATTTTAAAATACTTAACTTACCACTTAGTATAATCAAATAGGCTTTTTCTGGATAATTTTCCACTACCCTATACACTGATGTTTATTCTAAAATGGGAAGAGATGGCTGTGAGCTAGAAAAAGACAATGACCTGAATGCAACATTTCCCTTCCTTTCCCCTTTCCTTTCTTTACTTTTCAGATTCCTATTTACTTATTTGAGAGAGAAAGAACAAGTCAGGGGAGGGGGAGAGGGAGGGGGAAAACTGACACCCCACTGAGCAGGGAGCCAACAGGGTACTCTATCCCAAGACCCCAGAATCATGACCTGAGCCAAATGCAGATGCTTAACTGACTGAGCCATCCAGTTGCCCCAAAGCCAACATTTTCTACATATGTGTGTATCTCATCTATTTCCACCTCTCTTTTAAAAAAAAACAATCCATTCTTAAAGAAAAATCAGCCATGACTTTGGAGCATTGTGTAATGTTAGAATGAAGAAAGTGCTAGAAAGATAGAGGCAGAGGCGCCTGAGTGGCTCAGTGGGTTAAGCCTCTGCTTTCAGCTCAGGTCATGATCTCAGGGTCCTGGGATCAAGCCCCACATCGGGCTTTCTGCTCAGCAGGGAGCCTGCTTCCCCCTCTCCCTCTGTCTGCCTCTCTGCCTACTTGTGATCTCTCTCTCTCTCTCTCTGTCAAATAAATATATAAAATCTTAAAAAAAATGAAAAAGAAAAAGATAGAGACACAATCATTAGGATATGTCAAAAGGACATAAGAACCAACTGAAAGAGCTCTGAATGTCCAAAGCTGGAACTGTATGAGCAATAAAACAAAGGATTATTTGATTAATACCTAAATTAAAAAATAAATGCCCTTGAGACCATACTGATATAAATAAAAGATTGAATAAATAAGTAAATGGGGAAACAGAGACAAATATCTGCAAAATTCCAAATAATTTATGTAGGTATTCTGTCATTCAAGGAGGTATAGCCAAACTCTCCACATTTTGAATGTGAACTGTGCAGAATGGCTTTATCTAAAGAATATAAAAAGGGAGGGAAATGGAAAAAAAAAGAAGAAAAAGCAACTTATAGTGGAGAAACTGAAAATGCTACCTCAGTACAGTGATCAAAGTCAAAACTAACAGTAATCATGTTGACGCTACGAATCTTTGATATGACCTGATGAGAATGGCACTTTATCTGTCATCTTTCTCCCCAAACCATAAAACTAAGGTCACCACGAGAAAAAAATCAGACAAATCTAAGTCATTCTACAAAAGACCTGACCAGTACTCCTAAAAACTGTTAAAATCATCAAAAATAAGGGGTAGCTGAGAAACTATCACAACCAAGACGAGCCTAAGGAGATGTAATGAATAATGTAAAAAGTATTCCATGTGAGATTCTGGAAAAGAAAAATTACATTAAAAAAAAACGACTAGGGATCTCTGAATAAAATATGGACTTTATTTCTTTTAATAAAGACTTTAATCAATAATAATGTATCTCAATTGGTTCAAATTGTGACAGATGTACCTTACTAAATAGACCATTTCAGCAATGGGAGAAACTTGGTGTGATTCTAAGGAACTCTCTGTACTATGTTTGCAATTTTTCTGAAATCTAAAATTATTCTAAAATAAATAGTTTATAAAACAATGCAACTGCCACATTATATAACATAAAATCATAAAGATGTTCATTATAATCTAACATTCTTCTAATCCTATACTGGCCAAATACCCTTATCATAGTCTCTTTAGCTATGCAACTGATTTGTTTTTCTTAAAAAGCATAAATGTAATTCAGCATTAACCATCATTGTCATTGTTTCACTGGATGCTTTTTGACTCTGTACACAAAGGCCATTTATATTTTCATAGTTTTTTGAACTTCTGGATAAAATTACTGGGTTTTTACTATATAATTCTTATGCGCTTAGATTACTATTATAGCAGTCACTGAAATCTAAGAGCTTTCTAAAGTGTGTTACTTCATCAGCAATTAAAATTAAAAATAAATAAGAACACTCAATTAAGAGTAATTTTTTGTAATTTGATTCTTTAAAATAATCAGGTAAGGAGAAAACTATAAGGTAAAGTACTCACTAAATACAGTTTTCTAAAATAATTCCCAGAGATTTAAATTCCTAGAATCAGTTTTTAACAAGTCATATTTATTTTGAGGGCATAATGTATTACCATGAATAATCATAATGTTCATATCCTTAGTTTTATAAACACTTGGTGACAGAGGCAACTTTGACTTTAACACTATCTCACAGTCACACATTATATGTTAACACCTATAAAATGGGGGGGAAGGGCGCCGGGGTGGCTCAGCGGGTTAAAGCCACTGCCTTCAGCATAGGTCATGATCTCAGGGTCCTTGAATGGAGCCCTGCATCTGGCTCTTTGCTCAGCAGGGATTCTGCTTCCCTCTCTCCCTCTGCCTGCCTCTGCATACTTGTGATCTCTCTCTCTCTGTCAAATAAATAAATAAAATCTTAAAAAAAAAAACCCTCTAAAATGCCAACTTTTGCATACCAATTATTTCCTTTGAACATATTGTTTTAACAATTGCATGATGGGTGTTTCCCAATAAACCAATAGTTCCCTTTTGTCTTATTTATACAGAAGTGTCTTCATAATTAACTAAATATTCTATAACATTTTCCCACATGTTATAAAATTAAGGCAAAAACAGAAAAATGAAATTATTGATTCCTATGATACTATAGCCAATATAATCATGAAATTATTCTGTATAGCAAAACACTGAATATTTTCTTTTCAATTGGATATTCATTAAAATTAAGTTGTATAAACCACATGTAAAGGATAGAATACAAAAATATATACAAAACCCTTGATTCAGTGTTGAATAGAATTTCTAATGGGACAGCTATAGTTGGGAGCACAAAAACAAAATAAAAGCAACATTATTTTTTTCTGAGTCAAATGCAAACAGAAGTTATTAGAAACATAAAATTATTGAAAATGTAGGTCACTCTTTGATCAAGAAATAAAGGTGGTATTCAAGTTTCTCCTAAGTTTTGGAAATATGTAATAACACATTTCTTAGTTGGTTCCTGATGATTCCCTTACAAAAATCTCTTGCAAAATCATTCTAAGTAGGTTCTTTCAAATTTAGTATTTTCCAAGAAATGCTGTATTCAGACTGACTGAGAGAACTAAAAATTAAGGTAAAATTTATTACATAACAGTATTATTCATTAGAGAGAAAGGAAGATGGCAGTGGAGTAGGGGATCTTAGACTTGTCCCATGAGCACAACTAGATAATATAAAATTATCCTAAAAAACAAGCTCCACAATAAAGGGAAAGAAGAGGTCACAAAGAAGAAGGTAGAAAGTGTGGAATTGTAGTTTATGGAAGAAGCAGATGACAGGTGCTACAGAGGGGAGGAAGCTGTGGTCACAGAGAACAATGGGGGTGGCATACAGGGAAATGCACAAAGAAAACATTTCCCAAAAGACATTGGCTTGGAAAATGAGAGGGGCTGAATTTTATGAGTTTATGCAGCGAGTGGGGCTTGAGACTTGGAATTTTAAAAGTCCACAGGTTTGACTAGGATAGAGCCCAGATGGCACTGCACTGCTACTGAAGAGAAGGCAGCAAACAACCTGGAGGCAGGCAGTATGGAAACAGCAATCTGAAGAACATCTAGGACACATGGAGGGAGGTTTATTTGCTCTTCTCAGAGCACAGGCCTGAGAGGTAGTTTTCATAGAGACACCTCTGATGGAACAAAAGAATTGGTCAGGGCCAAGTCCCTCCCCTCCACCTCAGCATAAACAGAGAACCACATGAGGGAAGCAAAGCAGCACTTACACTGGTGGCCTAACTTGCATACACCAAGCTCTACCCCACCAGTGGTCTGGTGGGACTGCTCTTTTCAATCATACTTACCTCAGTCCCAGTGCAGTGGGCCCCTCCCCCAAAAGACCAGCAGAAACCCCTACCCACACCACATTTCTAGGTCAGAGAGTTCTTCAGGGGCTCAGTTGTGGTGGGAGTGATGTCAGGTCTCATTTCACATCCTAACCAGAGCATACTGGCGCTCACCACTTTCAAGCCAGAGACCACACACTGCCCACAGCAGCCAAAAACAGCCTCTGCAGATGACTGGCCTGAAGGGTAGAACAGCCAAAACACAACAGCAGAGCACATGCAGCACACACCAAAGACACTCTCTGAAGTGCTAGGCCCTGGGCACTGCTGGGGTCCACGATCAAAGGAACGAGTCTGATACAAAGCGAAGGTCAAGCAAGGCTTCATTTTGCACCAAGCATCAAGAATTACGCTGGCCAGTCAGGGCCACCTCTATGGAGAGAGCGACCCCTCCCAGCCTCACAGATTAACTTTTATAGAGCAAAGGCCATGTGGTTAAGCCTGACCACACACAGGTGGCCAATGAGATTGTAACACACACAGAAAGTTGCATAGTCATGTTAGGCCACACACAGGTGGCCAGTTGAATTACAATTTACCCTATAGTAGCTGTTTGAACTAGCCTATCACTCTGGTCAGAATTGGAGCACAACTTTGGCGGGCAAAAGGCAGGGTCGCATATGTGCTTTTTAATGATTGGATGCCTTTACCTGGTCTGATTTGCCCTTATCTTCCTGGGCTTGTTTTTGAGTAAATTCCCCCTGGGGGGGAGGGGCAAGAACAATTTAAGTTTGCAACAAAATGACTAGTTAACCAAGATGGAGTCGCTCTGGCTAAGTAGGCCCTTACAGGCACTACATAACCTCTTCTTCATAAAGCCATTAGATTCAGAGGCAGGAGACATAACTGGCTTTTCTCATAAAGAGAAAAAGGAAGAGAGTTAGACAAAATGCAAAGACAGAGGAATTCATCACAAGTGAAAGAACAAGATAAGGATTCACTCAGAGATATAAGCAAAACAGATATAAAAAACATGTCTGATGGAGAATTTAAAGCAACAATCATAAAGATACTCACTGAGCTTGAGGAAAGAATAGAAGACATTAGAAACCCTTACTGCAGAGATAAAAGAGTGAAAAAAAAAAGAATCAGAGATGAAAAATACAAAAAACAGAATTGGAAGAAGCAGAGGAACAAATTAGTGACCTAGAAAAATGAAAGTAATGAAGCTGAACAAAAAGGAGAAAAAAGAATTATGGAACACAAGAATAGACTTAGGGAACCCAGTGACTCCATCAAACATAATAAAATCTGTGTATTATAGGATTCCCAGAAAGAAGAAGAGAGAAAGGGGGCAGAAAATTTATTGGAGGAAATAAGTGAAAATTTCTCTACTCTGGGGAAGGAAACACAAATCCAGATCCAAGAGGCACAGAGAACTCCCATCAAAATCAACAAAAGCAGGCTAACACCAAACATATTATAATTAAATCTGCAAAATATAGAGATAAAGAAAAAGTCCTAAAAGAGGCAAGACAATAGAAGTCCTTAACTTACAAGGGAAGACCAGTAAGGTCAGGAATAGATTTCTCCACAGAAATTTGGCAAGCCAAGGGCACCTGGGTGGCTCAGTGGGTTAAGGCCTCTGCCTTCGGCTCAGGTCATGATCTCAGGGTCCTGGGATCAAGCCCCACATCGGGCTTTCTGCTCAGCAGGGAGCCTGCTTCCCCCTCTCTCTCTGCCTGCCTCTCTGCCTACTTGTGATCTCTCTCCTCTCTGTCAAATAAATAAATAAAATCTTTAAAAAAAAAAAAAGACATAGGGTGTCAGAATGGATTAAAAAACAAAACCCATCTATATTTTGCTTATAAGAGACTCATTTTAGACTAAACACACCAGCAGATTGAAAATAAGGGAATGGAAAAACATTTATCATGCAAATAGATGTTAAAAGAAAATTGGAGTACCAATAGGTGAACAGAATATATGCATAAAAATCAATCAAAAAAAGATACAAATAATGCAATTGAAACTCAAGAATGA
>CM053613.1:64055206-64066526 GCA_028646535.1 Procyon lotor
CCAAAGGCAGATGCTTAACGACTGAGCCACCCAGGTGCCCCAAATAAATAAAATCTTTAAAAAAAAAAAAGGAAGGAAAGGAAAAAAAAAATAGTATGAGTATAGGAATTCAGTTTCCAAATAATCAGATTTGGTTTCTTCATGTGGTTTTAGTCACTTAATTTCAAAGAAACATGTTGTTTTGAAGACTTTCATTACTAAAATGATTCTGAGAAGATATGTTAGCATTTGTACTCTATATCTTACAATTTAACATTACACTGCAATCATTAAAATTTCATATTTTTCTTTCTTTCTTTTGTCTTTTTAATTGTCAACTTTCTTGGGTCAGCAACTATTTTGTTTATCCCTTGTGAGCCTGTAACAATCCCTGGTAGAACCTGCCCATGGGTAGTTATTTTAAGATATTATTAATGGATTGAGACACTATCACATCTTCTGTCCTATTCTTGCTTTTCTATGGCATTTTTAACTAATGACTGCCCCTTCTGAAAATTCTCTTATCTCTAAAGGCCTCCTATGGTGTCATAATCTGGCAGAATTAATATTGCAACCAATTCTTTCTTGTATATGGGTAAAACTAGACCTTAGTATTTTTAGAGACTTGTTTTAAATAGTTTATGTCTCCAAACACTAGGGGAGGAATATATCCCAAGAATATGTTAGTAGAATGACTAAAATTGTGTTTTGGATGGTTACCCATTCAATAATTTTAAAAAATGGAAATATTCTCTGTTCTAGCATTGTTCTAAATGCGAGTATATGTTAGAGAAAATAGAAAATAATATTTAAGAGACTTCAGAAGTTTCACACCTGAAGCATACCAGGGAACCAACTAAATGAATTAGCTATGCTTTCATTTTCATACTTCTTAAAAATGTATTTGTTTAGTAGCATTAGTAGAATTAAAACTGAGAGTTTCTTCTTCCAATTGTTTTTTGCTTTGCTCATTACTCTGTTGACATGGAACCCACAAATTGTACATCTATATCTGCTGTTAGAAGCCTTGCTAATTATTTTTCTCTCCTTGTGTAATAACACTTGTAAGCCTGTACAATTTGTAGCTTTATTTTTTAATCTTGCTATTTCTATTAAACTTTCTAGATGGAGAGTAAACCCAGGTTGCCATTATTCTGAATATAGAAGATTAAGGGAAGGACTGGTATATAGTATAGATTAATAATAATGATGCACATTGTTAATTTCTATTTAAAATGTAATAAATTTGCAGAAGAGCTGTACCTATCTATGCATAAGAAAATGTAGGGACATTACTTACCGCTAGGGAGTATAGGTGTACACCACTGATACAGTGCTCTTAGAAATGTAAAAATACATATATATGTATACATATAACACACAATAATACATATACATTCTATGTATATATACACAGAAAAAATTAGAGTGAAGTTTCTCCATTGCATCTTCTAGATGAGAAAGAGAGGCATGTAGGTTTTTTAAAAATGTTTATTATTTTATTTTGTTTTTTGTGTTTTAATTAAACAGGTGTTCTGCATCAAACTTTTTCAAATCAACACTTTCAAAGCAACATTTGTTCAATTAATTCAGATAAATCAGAGGTAACATACGGATGTATCCACAACCTAGTTCCAAAAATAAATGATAGCAAGATCATAGAAAAATGTGTCATACTAAAATCCGGATGTTCTTCAGATATATACATGCAGGGAAAAAAAAGTCATAATTTATATGAGATGTAAATAGTTTAAACATTATTTTGAAAAGAATATTTCTGGAAAATAGCAAAAATGATCTTGAAATTTGAATACTTTATTATTCGAAGAAGGAAAAGTGGTTTGAGTTGCAAGGATTCGATTCATCCATGACAAGTCAATACCCAGAAACAACCTCGCGCTTTTATCACCTTGTTTTGCTGTGCGTCATTTCTAATTTCCACTGTTGTGTTTCCTTTTCTGTGTTTTATTAATTTTCTCATTCTGAAATACCTAACTTTGCTGAAGAATATCACTCAACTCTTTTAATAGACTTCAATTTTGTTATGCCAATAAATCATCTTCTGGAGTCATTGTGCATCCTAAAATGTCATTTCATTTACTTACTGTTAATGACTTCATTCTTCATAATTGTTCTTCTAAGCTTGCTCATTGCCTTCTCTATTATATTCATTAATTCACTTATTTAATCAGTAGATATTTATTGATCACTTACTATGTATCTGGAACCATTCTAAGTGCAGTGGGGAAAAACACTAAAGCCAAAAACAAAACTGCAATTTCTGAAAAACTAATTTGTTCAAAATATAAATCTTTAGTTTCAAAATCTTTTTAGCACCATTATAATGACAGAACATAAACTTTTCTTAGAGATTCTGATTTGAGGGACTGTCTAGGATATTTAGGAGATTTCCTTAGTAATTCTGACATACAGACACTTTGGGAACCAAATGTCAGTAAGTAGAACATGTTTGAAACTAGGAAGTTCAATTTGAGAATCATTGGATTGGATATGCTTTTTATATTTGTATGAATATGTGTAAAGGCAAGAGAAAGAGAAAGTACAAAGGGAAAAATAGACTAAGAAGCTTGGAATATGTCTGTGGATGGGTCAGAGGCTTAGAACAAAATATGAGAATGCAATATATAGCATCCAAATGCTACCAACAGTACAATAACTTAAAATAATTTTAATTGTCATTCACTAAGATCTTACTATGTACTAAACACTGTGCTATGTCACAAATGTTAGCCTGTTTAATTCTATAATAGTGGTAGAAGAAATTAAGGTTCAAATATGCATTAAGTACCTTATTCAATGTCTGAGAGCACGAAAGCCAGGAGTAAAACTCCTATCCATTACACTATTGATACATTGGTTATCTGAACATCTTTCTCCTTAAAGATTTTAACCCATAATAGAAATGAATAGTTTTTACCCAAGAGGAAAAAGAAACAATTTGATAAAGTGAAGTTCCAAGGAAGAGGGTAGGGAAGGAGATTAAGATCATGATAGAGAGTCTTATTAAGGGGTTAATTTTTCCTGAGAAGCTCATGTGAGGACATATTGAAAATATGCATAAAAATATATTTGTAGAGGCAAAATGTATATAAAGGGATGGTTCTTATGTATCAAAAGTGGAAAAGAGAGAAAGTATGAAGATGATGTAAATATTTAAGGGAAGGGGCTTTAGAGACTCAAAAAAATTCAAATCAGCACTAGTCTTTTCAAAGTCCGAGAAGTGAAAGTGGTGGGACAAAAAAGAGACAAGTTTTGGCCACACAATTCCAGATCCCTCTATCTTTAATTGCATCTGCAACACAGAGACCTCCAGTCTTATCCCCATTACACATACAAGGTACATATACATATAGCAGGATTCCTGATCACCCATCATCCTTACATTCTGATCCCCACATGAGTTTGTGCATCTTTTTAACCAATTCCAATTCCTACACTCCTGAAACCCTTTTACCTCTGAAACTCAAAATCAACAGCAAAATCCCTAAATTCTGAACCTCTTCTATCAACATTCCCACAAACTTCATGGTCTAACTGAAAGCTGATGCTCTCCTAAGGACCCACTTTTACCTACAGGCCTCAATCTTTTGGTTTTACTACCACTATCATCATTGTAGTTATTAAACATTTTTATCTTATTTTGTTAAGTAAGGCAGCCCCCAAGAATCTATCATGGAAATGAGAGAAGTTTCCTCTTTATTTCTCTTTGTTGCTATCAGTTTATTCCCTCTACCTCCCTTTAAAAAAATAAGCTTTGAATGTCATAACATCAGACAACACTACCCATTGTTCTTTATTGCAGTCAACTTCCAACTCCCCATTTAATTCCCTCAGACCTCAAAGATGTAAGGACCTTACTCACTGTTATCTTTTCTTTTCTTTTTTTACTGTTATCTTTTCTAATACTCCTGCAGTAATTCTTAGTGATTTCAATAGCCACATAATATTTCCAATAGCCAATCTTAATTAGTACCTTATTTTTTCTTTTAATCATCTTGTCCTCCAACTTTCTTTAAGTATACATTTCCATTGTCATATCCTAGATATTATCATCACCAATAATCTTAATCACTCTTCTATTTTGTTTTTTTTCCAAGTCATACACTCTAGTATTCAATTCCAACAATCTTTGATTCTACTCGAATCTACAATTCATTGTTCTAGCACTTTTTCACTCTCCATCCTTATCTCCATTCTTCCACTTGTTTCCTTACTTAAGAATGCCATAATCGGTCCCTTAAATACTTCTTAACTTTCTTCCCCTTGTTTCCCTTTACTGTAAATCCCATATTAGAAAAATTCCACACTGGCCAAAACCTTCTCTCTATCTACTTCATGCTTCCATGTGGGCAGAATAACATGGCTGGAGGTAAAGGTAAAACATCCTATCTTGTCTCACTTAACTGTAAGACCCCAAACTCAAGTGGCCCTTTGATGCTTCTAGGGAGGCATGCTATATTCCCCTAGCCATTTATTTTCCTCTCCCATTCTCCTAGACCATCATTTCATGCCCTCTCATCTACATTCAACCTATTTTCTCCATCCCTATCCTCAGGCACAGCTGATAACTCTGCTTGCCATTTCCCTGATGCCATAAAAACAAACATAAGAGCATTTCCATAAGCTCTCACCACCACACCTAACCTGTATTTGTATCCTGCTTATTTTTTTCCTAGGTGGTTCCACCATCTAATTTGCTATATATTTTTCTTATGTGTTTTGTATATTGTATATTCCTCACCCCTCTGTTGGCATTATAAATACCAGGTGGACAAGATTTTTTATCTTTGATATTTATCTCTGTGCTTATAGTATCTAAAACCACATCTGGCAAGTGAAAGGCACAATAAATACTCTGTGTGTGCGTGTATACATACATACATACACACATTTTATTTAAATAATTTTTTGAGACAGATCTTATAATTTTTATTTTACAAATGATTCAGACAATTTAAGTGACTTTCTAAGGACCACTGGCTCAATCAAGTGGTAAAGTCAGAATTCCAGCCCATGTCATTCTAAACCCAAGGCTTAATATGTGCCAAATCAAGTACAGAATATTAGTTTAAATAGCCTGAATTCTTGGTGTTTGTGCCCCAAAATATCTTTCCAGGTTTATCTTGCTGTACCTTCTTCTTTAATCAACCTGGAATATGTCATTCAATGTGGCCTGAACTGGCCCACCCCAGCCATTCATATAAATAGTTGTTCCTTCCAGTGCCTAGAAGGTTTTCTAACTTCTGTCTGTTGAAATTCTGTTTATTCTTCAGGACCTATGTAAAATATTCTCTCTATTATCTATCATCTATCTATCTATCTATCTATCTATCTATCTATCTATCTATCTATCATCTATCATCTATCTATCTATCTATCATCATCTATCTCTCTATCTCTCTATCATCTATCAATCTATCATCATCCACCTTTCTATAACTATCTTTCTAAGATCCTTTTCAACAGAATTTTCTCTTCACTTCTTTTAATTCTTAACAATGTTACAATCCATCCTAGATTGCCCATTTAAATTCCAAACAGAGGGGTGCCTGGGTGGCTCAGTGGGTTGAAACCTCTGCCTTCTGCTCAGGTCATGATCTCAGGGTCCTGGGATGGAGCCCTGCATCGGGCTATCTGCTCAGCAGGGAGCCTGCTTCCCCCTCTCTCTCTGTCTGCCTCTCTGCCTACTTGTGATCTCTCTCTGTCAAATAAATGAAAAAAATCTTTAAAAAAATAAATAAAAATAAGTTCCAAACAGAAAAAGATATTCATCATACTTGTGTTTCAAGTTCCTTCAGACTCCCAGCAGATAATGAATTTTTTGCAATACTTATTAATTTTATACAACAAACATCATTGGATGCTTTTCACTTGACAGTTATAATTAACACCCTTGGAATACTTGCTGCTAAACGTTCTTCTAAGCCATTACATGTACTAAATAATGCAGTCCTCACAGTCCTGCTATCATTATCCCTAATTTTCAAATGAGAAAGTGAAGTACAGAGAACTTACCAAAGTCTCATAGCTAGTGGTTATTCGAGCTAGGATCTGGCTCCAGACCACCTGTATTTAACCATGAAGAGATAATACCTACTGATTGATAAACGCACTGTAAATATTGGTTGACTCCAATAAGCTAAAAAACAGCATCTTAAAAATATTATTAAAAACGCAAAGGAGACTAGAAAAGTGGGTGTCATCTTGTGGTATCTTATCTATTTGATGACAAAAGTAGGTCATGGTAATTACAAGCTTTATCTATGTTCCTTATTAGGGAGAGATCACAAAGGCCTCATTAAGGCTAATTGTATTGAATTAAGATGAAATTTCCATTATACATCAACTGATAAACGATTGCATACATCAGGCAAATGCTAAGGTTTTAATGGATGCTTTTGAGATTAAGTAGAAGATCTGATCATGTAGAAATCAACTGAAAACCTATTGTAGAGTCTTAAAGAGACCCAGCAAAGGGTGGGAAATGTTTGAATTTTCTACTTGCCTCATTACTGTGTAAATTGATGTGAAACTTGCCTTTCACAATCTTTTCTCATCCTCTGGCTGGCCTCAAGAAACAATGTTACCATATTCTTCACATTTGGCATGAGAAGCCCTGAGGTTTATATGAGAGAAGATGAACTGTAGAGAATGAAAAGCAAAAGTGAGATTACATGAAATCATGTGTAGGTATTGATTTTTTTTTAATTAGAGAGTAGATGTAATTTGAAAATAATCTAGATAGCCATTTTCAAAGAAACTGTATTAGAGTGTCATTTTCAAAGCATCTCCATAAAGATAAATGTTTAACATGTCACTGAGAAGGATTTTCCTTTTTCATTATATTAAACATTGTTTTTGTTTGTTTTTTTGTGTTGTTGTTTTTTTGTTTCTTGTTTTTTTGGATAATTATTTACTATGAGCAGCCCTTTGATCCAAAACAAGAGTGTATTATAAAAATCACAATGAAATAAATATTTCACTTTTTAATCACTTCCTTAGCCAGGTAAATAAATCCAGGGCAGACTCTGAAAATTTCAAGGAAATGGGAAGCTCTTTATAAGCAATATTCCCTTTTCGATATGATGTCAGTAACACCTCAAATCTTTCCCTTTATCTCTGGGACTACTGCTACCACAATTTCTTTAATCACTTATGTGTACATGCTGCAGTAAACTTAAGAAGGATCCCCATTTCCTTCCCATGGAGTCCTGGCAAAATAAAAGGAAATAGAAACAAAGCAGGAAATTACTTGTTTAGGACCTCTGATGTGTAGCCTAGCCTTTATTGTGTGGGAAAGAGTTAGCAGACAATCAATGGAGTATTTTCTATATTAAGACTTTTTCTTATAATCTATGTACTATGTTTATCACAGTGTTGTTTTATCTTTTATTATAAAGTGTGCATTTAATGTCTGAAACAAAAGTTTGATAACTCACAGAAAGTGCCAAAGGTTTCCTCAGCAAGAAATAGAGCAATTCTCTTGAGAATTATTCCGGAATATATACTTGGAGCCATACTCTTTATATAATAGTAATCACTAGCATTTACTACTTACCTTACTTCAGAAAATATTCTAAGTATTTTAATATACCATTTTACTTAATCCTTACAAAAATTCCTAAAAGGTGGGAAACATTTTCTTCATCTTACAGATAGCAACACAAAGACATAGACAAAGTTTATTTTTCAAGATCATACAACTAGTGTGTAAAGAAGCCAAGATTTTGCACAAGCTATTATATTGGATACTTAGGAGAATGTTAAACATTGTGAATAGTGTCTACAACCACTATACCATACTGACTCCCCCCTACTCTAAGTTTATAGATCTAGCACTTAAAAATTATGTTTGAGGGACACCTGGGTGGCTCAGTGGGTTAAAGCCTCTGCCTTCAGCTCAGGTCATGGTCTCAGGGTCCTGGGATCGAGCCCCGCATCAGGCTCTCGCTTAGCAGGAAGCCTGCTTCCCTGCTTCCCCCCATCTCTCTCTCTGCCTGCCTCTCTGCCTACTTGTGATTTCTCTCTAAGAAAAAAAAAAAAAATTTAAAAAAAAATTAAATAAATAAATAAATAAATAATGTTTGACAAAATTCTATGAATTACAGCTTTAAAGTCAAAAGTAATAAAAATGTGTACTGGAATCAAACTCAAAAATAACTTATATTAAAAAATGGACACTATCTTGATCTGCTCTTTGCTTTATAATTTCAACATTTGTTTTTATAAATATCTATGAAATTCCAGTGCAAGTAGCTGCTACTATATGTTGAGTATTGTCATAAATAAAGAACAATGAATCTGATTATAACTTTTAAAAACTCTTGTTTCTGCTGTGACAAAATAGAGATGTCAAAAACCCAAACTTTATCATTGAATGTAATCTGCACAGTTGTTTCATTCTTGATAATTGCTTCAGTGCTGTGTGCATCAAATGTTCTCAGAAACTAAATATTCCCACTTACAGGTTGAATTTAAATTATCACTATCTGTCAATGAAAGAAATCAATTAAGGAACATTACTCATCTTTCAAATTTTTTATAAAAACATTTTTGGGAAAAAACGAAAAGATGTGAGTTTATTGATATTGATAGAACGCTAAGTGATTCCAGAATATAAATGAATTAATAAAAAATATAATACCATAAAGTCATTTAAGATGATGTCAAATTTAGGCCATTTGTGTTTTTTCATTTCAAATAAAATATTAGCTGGTGCTTGTACAATTCTTACTACTTGCCAAGCACACTTCTAAGTGGTTTATATTTATTAATCCATTTAATCTCTACAATCATTCATCATTATCTCTATTTTGTATAGGAAAAAATCAAGTCATAGTAAGTTTGTCACTTGTCTAATTTTCCAAGCCCATTTAGTTTGATTATTTAACTGCTACGCTAATCAACCTTGGGCAATCAATTAAGTCAATCATTTTGTTCATTCAAGATCAATGGAATCAGAAGAATTTAAGAATTCAATCTCCTACAGATTAGAATCAGTGAGCAAAAGAGATTTTTAAAACTTAATATATTTACAAATACACTGAAGAAAATGTAGTTTTCAATATACATTAAGAAACACACAGTGGAATCTGATAGTATACAAGAGACAGAAAGAGATTTAAAAAATTCCCATACTGACAAAGTTATTAAAGCCATTGTACAGTAGTCATATGACGTTAATGATTCTTTAAAACTGAATAATAAATTAAAAGCTACACAGAACATTAACTAAGGTAATTTTAAGAGAACTGATAAACTTGTCTGTAAACAAAAGTGATAAAAGTGATGGCCATGAATAAGAAAGGTGAACAAGTTGGTATCTTGGTACATTTTTGCAATAGTTCCTAAGAACAAAGCCTTCCTGAACACAAATTTCATATATGTTTTCATCTATGCATACATGTTACTACCCCAGGTATTACATACAAATAATATGTACAGTATTTCTGAATGATGTAAGTGATTTTAAGGATGAATTTTATCTAAATATTTGAGATTAGAACCCAAACACCGCACTCTAGTAAAATTCAGGTTAATTAATCAAGTGCCTCATATTCTGAAAGAGTCATTAAACTAGTAGCAAAGTCGAAAGGAACTTTCTTGTTTCAGTAGTTATTGATTTAATATAGAAGTCTACTAGATGTTTCTAAATTTTTCATGGTTTATCTTACAGAAAAGAAGTGCTTTTAAGGAAAAAATAGATTATAACCTGATGCCAAGGGCATTGCTACTGAGGAGTAGTGACCATGAGTCAGTGAGATAAGAATGAATACTACTTTGGTCTTAGATGTAAACCTTGATTGAAAAGAAAAGAAAAAGTCTAAGGTCTAAAGAATTGAAAAGGGTAAGTAATCAAGATCCACCTCAAGCAGAAGGTAGAAAGAAATGTGATCAGAATACATGAGAACCAGAAGTCAACTTGTAACTGAAGGATATAGGTTAAGTCACATCCAGGAGAAATTCTTTAAGGAGTAACATAGTTTTCATCTTAAGAAATACATGTTTTTGTTAACTATACTGGAATTAAAATTAAAAAAAAAAAGAGCATATGTTATCGAGTCAAACTACCTGGACCTTCAGTAGAATGATTTCAATATTAATTGCAGCACTTCCTTTGGCACAGAGGGATTCAGTGGTGAACAAGACATGTCCTGCTTCTCAAAGAACCTCTACTATAGTGGACAGACAGGCACTCTTACAGCTTTACCTAAAATATATGAAAGGATAATAAATAACATATAAACTTTCATGTGGATGAGACTAATTCTAAGCAGGGCAAATAGGTGGGAGAGGCTTCAGAGAGGGCATTGAGATTGGGCAAGAAGGAAAATTCAATGCAAACTGTTGAATTAACAATAAATGTTGGTTCATTGTATTGAATTAGTATATCTATCTGTATGCCTCTTCATTCAATCTGTTAGGAACTAGAAGACTAAGTTCTGCCTTGTCTCCATGTACCCCCTACACTTAACACATATCTATTATCCAATGACTGGCAAACAGTAGATTCTCAGTAATTGTTAATTAAACAAAACTAAACAAGTTTCTAACTTCTGTGTTCTAGTTCCCAAAGAAACAATTCTGCTCCAATTGGCTTCTGATAACAGCAGAGGAAGGCTAGATTTTCCAAGAGAAGACAAAGTATACTAAGGAAACTAATTAGCAATACCAAACTTTAAATGCAAGCATCACTTTTACTTGATTGGTTTTGCTGAAGATAAAAAAAAAATCTTATATTGACTCCCTAAATAAAAATCTGTTAAAAATAATATTAAGGGACACCTGTGTAGCTCAGTTGGTTAAGCGTCCAACTCTTGGTTTTAACTCAGGTCATGATCTCGGGGTCATGAGATTGAGCTCTGCCTCAGGCTCTGCACTCAGCTCAGAGTCTGCCTAAGAGTCTCCCCATCTCTCTCCCCCTCCTCCTGCTCATGCTCCCTCTCTCTCTCTTTCAAATAGGTTTCTCCTTTTAGTCATACAAGATCATTCATGAAAATACATCTCTGTCTCATCTTCCTTAAGGATGCCAGTTGCTTGTTATTGAAATAAACACTTACAAAATCATTCATCCAAGCATTTATAATATGTATAAAGCCAAATTTATATTCATGCTTAAGCTAAAGGGATTTCTAATATGTCACCTCCCTCTTTTGTAATGATAAGTAGAGGGCCATATTAATTATACTGTTTGATTGTAATTTGTTCTTTATTGCCAAATAAGTTTTGAGTCATGTCCTCAAAACCAGAGGAGGAAAAACAATTAAACAGGACAAAAAATCTGAGCATTCTAAAAGAAGTGGGAATTTATCTTTTGATC
>CM053613.1:64066626-64153396 GCA_028646535.1 Procyon lotor
TCCAAGAAACCTTCCCTAATGTCTCAGACTAAGATATACACTCCATAGTCTACTATGCTACTTTAGCATCTTTGGGAGCATTTCAGAGGCTGGACCATAAATTGACATGAAAACACTTCCATCACATTCTGTTGGTTAAGTCCAGGATAAAACCAGCATAAAAACAACAGGAGACAAAGTAAACTCCCCCTCTTGAAGTAGGTCACATGGTACAGAGATAGAAAGAATTGTTGGTGCCCATTATAAGACTTACTCTATATGTATGCCCACTTGAGATTTGAGGTCATAATTTTAAATTCAGTATAATTTTTATACTTTTACTTCCTATATATTTTATTTACTAGAAAATAGTTTTGGAGCAGAAAATAGGTATGAAGCAGGTACATATTTGAATTCAACTATCCTTTGAGCAAGGAAATAAAGATGTGGCAGAAAAGGATTTAAACAGTCCAAAAGAGAACACAGGAAGCAAGTTCTTTGACCTTAGCTGCGGGAACTTCTGGCTAGACATGTCTCCAAAGACAAGGGAAAGAAAGGTAAAAATGAGCTATTGGGACTTCATCAAGATATAAAGGTTTAAAAAAAAAAAAGATATAAAGGTTTTACACAGCAAAGAAAACAGTCGACAAAACCAAAAGACAACCAACAGAATGGGAAAAGATATTTGCAAATGTCTTACCTGATAAAGGGCTAGGATCCAAAATCTATAAAGAACTTATCAAACTCAATACCCAACAAACACATAATCCAGTCAAGAAATGAGCAGAACACATGAACAGACATTTCTCCAAAGAAGATCTACAAATGTCCAAAAGACACATGAAAAAATGCTCAATGTCACTCAGTATCAGGGAAATACAGATCAAAGCCACGAGATATCACCTCACACCAGTTAGAATGGCTAAAATTAACTAGTCAGGAAATAAAAGACATTGCTAAGAATGTAGAGAAAGGAGAACCTTCTTACACGGCTGGTGGGAATGCAAGCTGGTACAGCCACTCTGGAAAACAGTATGGAGGTTCCTCAAAAAGTTAAAAATAAAGCTACTCTACAACCCAGCAAATGCACTACTGGATATTTACCCAAAAGATACAAACATTGAGATCCAAATAATCTCCAAGCATTGAGATCCCATGCACCCCAATGTTTATAGCAGCAATGTCCACAATAGCCAAAGCTATGGAAAGAGCCCAGATGTCCAAAAACAGATAAACAGATGAATGGTTAAGAAGACACACACATACACACACACACAGGAATATTACTCAGCCATCAGAAAGGATAAAATCTTACTATTTGCATTGACATGGATGGAACTGGAGGATATTATGCTAAGTGAAATAAGTCAGCCAAAGAAAGAAAATTATAAAATTATTTCATTCATATGTAGAATTTAAGAAGCAAAACAGAGAGGCATGGAAGAAGGGAGGAAAATATAAAACAAAATGAAATCAGAGAGAGAGAGACAAACCATAAGAGACTCTTGACCATTGGAAACAAACTGAGGGTTGCTGGAGGGGAAGTGGACCAGGGAGATGAAGTAACTGGGTGATGGGCATTAAGGAGGGCATGTGATATAATGAGCACTGGGTTTTATATACAATTGTTGAATTACTGAACTCTGCTCTGAAACTAATAATACACTATATTTGAATTAATTGAATTTATATAAAATAAAATAAAACTTTAAAAAAGTCTTAAACATATACACAAGGGAATTGCTATAGCAAAAAGCCAAGAAAATAAATAATAGGAATTGTGACTAATGCAAAACTGTATTAAGGACCTTTGGAGGTTATGGAATTATTGGGATGGAAGTAGGAGAATTAGTGAGCTGGAATGATATTAAAGATAATCAGAGGTCAGATATAAAGAAGTATACAGTTATTGGGGATAATAAGGAAACAAAACAGAACCAGAAATAAACTAAACCAGGAAATAGGACAGAATAATAACTAAGTACATGAAAATAGCTCTAAAATTAGCCTTAATTTCAGAACAGAGAGGTATCAGTGGAGGCTGAAGTAGAAATGTTGCTTGAAGAGGGTGTGGATGGAGTTGAATCTTGGAGATAGGCAGGAATTAGCTAAATAGGTGTGCAAAAAGGGGCACATCTACAACTTGGTAGCACTATTTGCATGGAGTACTTAGAGAATTAAAGATATACTGGGTTTTTACACTGTAGGTAAGGAATGTAGAATTTGATCTTTGGAAAGAGGAGTCACTGAAAATACAAGGTAATAGGAAAAAAATTTGATAAAAATAATAATTCAGGAAGATTAGTCTAACATGAGGAAAACTATGCAAGTTAACTTTAGTAAGAGGAAAAGAGATCAGTTAAGAGGCTAATGCTGTTGTTATTAAGCATTTCTTTGACATGTGCTTCTTAAATGTACAGAATTAAAACTTTGCCATTTATGTCTGGGGAATTCAGGCATAAAAAAGGAAAGTGAGGGGCGCCTGGGTGGCTCAGTCATTAAGCATCTGCCTTCAGCTCAGGTCATGATCCCAGGGTCCTGGGATAGAGCTGCACATCCGGCTCTCTGCTTGGCAGGAAGCCTGCTTCTCCCGCTACCATTCCCTCTGCTTGTGTTCCCTCTCTTGCTGTGTTTCTCTCTGTCAAATAAATAAAAAATCTTAAAAAAAAATTAAAAAAAATAATAAATAAATAAAATAAATTAAAAAAAAAAAAAGGAAAGTGAGAGCTCTCAAAAATGTTTTTGAACATATGATACAAAGCACATGTCTGCAGATGATCCTAGAGTAGTGAAAAGCCTGAAGGTGTCAGTTGCCTACGAAGCTCTTGCTGGTTTGGCCACATATATGATGGATCTTGGTATTTCCCTTGTAAGGTTCTAGAAGGTTGTCTTGTAAGTGGTTTGGAAGCCAATTGTAAAAATATCAAAAGGTAATCTGAAGAGTCTATGTAAACAGAATAAAGAAGGCAGCTAAGGCAGTAAATGGGCCCATTTCAAGCAAGTGTTGTCTCAGCAATCTCTTTCCTAACTGGAGAAACAATGGCATTGTGTTGTCTCAAAAACGCCTATTTACAAAAATGCAATGTGCTGCAGCAGTGCTGATTCCACAGTTCACATCAGCAGACTCCTAATTTGCTTAAAAAAGAGACTTCAAGAAGACATTGATTTTGTTTTCTGGACCTAGTGCCTTCCTTGGATCCCAGTCAAGGAGGATATATCCCTATTTACATTTTTGCCTGTTTCCTACTAGGTATCAATAATCCCTAATTCTTACATTAAGTTAAAAAAAAAATGCTATAGTCTCGAAAAGCTTTCTAGTCCATAATGTTATGATATAAGGAGAACACGTTGTCAACTGTTAGGATTCATTCATTTATTCAGAGTATATTCACTGGTACCTGCTGGGAATGGCCAGCAATCCCTGTCCCAATGGATGAAAGGTTACTGCAAACTTTGCTGTGAAAGAGAGAAGGCAAGGAGGGTCAAGGCTCACAGGTGAAGACTCTTTGCTCTTCTTTGCTCCCACTTTTATGGACCCTTCAGGATAATCACAAATCTTTATCACTGTTTCTCAAGCAGGTGATGTGTGACAAGGGGTCTTCCTGAAACTAGGAGGATCTGTTTACAAGAAAGATAAGATATGCTAATCTGCCTGTTCTTCTAAATACAGCCTGAGGGACAATACATTTTTCTCTTAGGTCTTAGGGTGGCTGTTTGG
The DNA here is from genome assembly GCA_028646535.1 of Procyon lotor. NCBI lineage: Eukaryota > Metazoa > Chordata > Mammalia > Carnivora > Procyonidae > Procyon > Procyon lotor. Next base: position 64,070,324 of record CM053613.1, read on the forward strand.
GCTAAGAAAGCTTCCAAGGCATTCCAAAGGCAAAGTGGTCACTCAGGACTTGGCATTCCAAAGGTCCAAAACCTTCTCCCAAACCTTCCCTTGACTCCAGCATCTCTGTGTTATATTTTAGCAAGCCAGGTATTATGGTTGATTTCATGCTCTGCATTAACCCCAATAGGAACCTACTGTGCTTCAGGCATTACTTTAAGATCTTGTTTTTACAGAGCTTACTTTAGAGTAGAACTTATATTCAGGGATATGCCAAGTTAATAAATTGCCCCCTGGGAAAGCTATTCCAATGAAGGATTGTATCAGAATTCTCTTCTTTGTAAAACATAAAGAGAGTAAACAGAGTAAACAAGGGCATGATTTCTCCAGCTGTCTTTGGTCGCTTCTCCCATATTTGTATACTATCTTATATATTTTCTGAACAGTCAAAATTGAGATACCAAGTAAATTTTTCCCACAAAGCAGAATCTATATGTTTATTTGCTGTTCATAAACTACACTATTTCACAATTTAGGTTCAATTTTCATATGAGTATTGTGATATAAGAAGGCAATGAAGATTGAATTTGTTAACTCACAAAATTGTTTGATGCCTATTATGTCCGGATGGAGACCCTCCCAAAAGAACCCACAAAAGGCAGGCTGGATGCAACAGCAAGAGGATTTATTTCTAGCTAGCTGGGGCTCTCACCGGCACATATGATGCAGCTCAGTGCTAAGGCGAGAAGCCCTGCCTCTCCCTTTCACAGCATTTTTATGCACTCAGGTAAACAAGCACATACATCACTACACATGTAGGCGAGTTCCTTATTCTTTATATGGCAATGACCTAAATCTATGCATTTCATTGGTGCATTTGAACAACTCAGGGGCTAGGCGTCAGACAGGGAAGCGGAAGAATCTAAATTCCAGGAATAGTTTCACGCCCTTACCCTAGGCCTGTCTTTTTCTGGCTTAAAATGAAGCCGTCATGGAGAACAGTAATTTACACTAACTTACGGTTACTTAAAACTGAACTCCACAATGCCTAGTCTGTGTTAGGGCTTGTGTACCAAGGTCATCATTGATACTTAGTAAAAATAATTAAATATATATATAATTGAAGTGAAATACATCAAATTCTCATATAAATGAAAAGACTTCAATAGTTTATTTTAAAATTTCTTTTCCTTTTATTTATTTTTTCTGTGTCTTCTTTCTTTTTTCCCTTTTTTTCTTAATTCCTTTTTTTAACTACTGAAAATACTAGATAGACTTAATTTATAAGGTTTAATATTTATTTATTTATTTGTTTGTTTGTTTGTTTTTAATGGTGGGACACAGCACATCGACCCTGAGCACTGCTACTTTACAGCTTTGAAAGAGCTGCTAAGGGTCCTGCTGCTCAGCAGAGCCTCAAAATTTACACTGGGGGCAGCATAACAGTGAGCTGGAGCTGTTGGGGGAAGCTTATGTATGGCAAGTGGAGTCGTACCTCAGGGCTTCCCTTAAAGGGTTGGATAATTGGATCGATTTCAGCAGGTTCTGGAGCTTCATAGCTATTTCTGGTTGTATGGTCCCTGACCTAGGTTGATTAAGACTGGTGCAGAGTGGCCCTGAGTATAAACCTTTGATAAGGGAAAGAATTGGAATGTAGACTTAATCAGCTATTCAGGAAAAGATACTGTCAAGCTTCAGTCTAACCAAGGATGGAAAACTGGGCCAAGATAAGCATTTTAATAAAACTCCATTAAATGGCCGTGTATAATGTGTTTGATCAGGTTTATGTAAGATAGAGTTTTCTTTCATTCGAAATCTAGCAGGGGTAACTTTATTACTAGTTTCAAGCTCAGGAGTTATACCAGTTAACCAGTTAATCATAATCATAATTCTTAGAGTGCAAAAACAAAACCAGAGGGATACATTGTCATCTATGTCTATGAAATAGTTTGGTTTTCCAGTTATATACACTGCACTAGTGTGCATGTAAATGCATATATATAACTGCTGCTATGAAACCTTCCTAATCAACTAAAAATGCAAGGGATTACCTAATTAATTCTACCCAGCACCAACCTTAATAAACAAATGCATCTGCAGCAGGAAGTTACAAAATTTGTAAATTTCGTATAAGAAATGTACAAGAAAATAATAGAACTTAGTGAAATCAAGGAAATCAACAAGTCTCAAGCACAGTGATCACATTAAATCTGTTTTAACTAATAATGCCTCCTATCCTCAAGTTTCAGAACAGTCTTTACATTTTGCAGTCATACTTTTATTTTTGTCAAAGAGGAAAACCTCTTTCAATTATTCTTGAACACACACTCACATGCATGCATATTCCTCAAATGAATCCTTCGAAGTCCAACTCAATTTTGCTCTGATAGTAAAGTCCTTTACTGTCTGCTCAATCAACTCACTGTGAGTGACTTATAATATTCATATTTTCTACTTCCCTGGAGCCCCTTTAATTATCCTCTAGTTGAAGAATAATTATAATCCAAAGTAGAGTATAAGTGTTACATTAGTCTTCCTGTATATAAACACATGTATATACATGTATATACATGCATGTATATATATACCCACACATACATATATCAATCATTATAATATATAGCATTGTATATATATTTTATATGTTATATAGTGTGTGTATTTATATAATATATATATATATATATATATTATATATATATTATATGTGTCGTGAAGCCATAGAACTCTATTTTTGACCAGTGGATTCAAAGAAAAGGGTAAAGCATGAACTGTACATTATAGGTAAGCTTAATAAAGTGGGAAAATGTCTGGACTCAGAATTAGAAGTCTTTAGGTCTCTGTTTTACTATTTACTAGCTCTGAAAAATAGTTTATTTGGACCACTATAACAAAATCCCACAGACTGGGCAGCTTATAAAAAACAGAAATTTATTTCCTATAGTTTTGGAGACTGGAAGCTTGAGATCAGGGTGCCAGCATGGTTGGGTGAGATTCCTCTTCCAGGTGGCAAAGCTGTTGTATTCCTACATGGCTGAAGAGGTGAGGGAGTTCTGTGGGATTTTGTTATAACAGAACAAATCCCTTTTATGAGGGTTCTGCCCTTATAACCTAATCACCTCCCATAGACCTCAGTGATTAATACTATCACCTTGGGGCAGTTAGAATTTCAATATACAAATTTTGGAAATACACAAAAACTCAGTTCATAGAAGAAAACAAATTGAAAAAAAAAAAAGAAAAGAAAACAAATTGAAAAAATACTCTAAGCACCCGGGTCTTGATATTTATGTTCTTTTCAAGTTAACTGTATAATGTGAATATATATCTTCTATGAAACATAATTTCTACTATTTAAAATTGGTATAATTCTAAATTTCCCACTTTACAGAGTGTTGTGAAAATTAATACTTGCATTAAAAAGTACTTCCTAAAAATAATTAATTAATTAAAATAAAAAGCATTTTCTGATTCCCTAATATGAATTAGCCACTTAGCTGGGCTCTAGGATAGAGTGGTAGCTAGCGATACTGTTCTTATACTGCTTTACCAATTCAAATATGCACATTTTTCACATTTTAACATCCCTAAAATCAAATATCTTACCATTAATGATTTGTTATGATCACCATGAACTATATTTTTGCAGTTGACAATCTCTGAAATCATAATGCATGGCAAAATATGGTAAAATGCAGTTCTCACCTTTTAACTTTAGTTAAAGAAACAAACTCATAGAACTAAATAGAAACTGTCTATGCGATATTATCAGAAAATATAGAATATAGTATAGGATCACAATAAAAGGGACAATGAAGTTCATTGAGGTGGTGTTATGGGCTGGATAGTATACCATGAGACCTTATATATTGATGTCCTAATGTTTAGTATATCAGAATGTGATTGTATTTGGAGACAGGGCCTTTAAATAGGTGACAAGTCAAAATGAGTCCATTAGGGTAATCTTAGACCAGTCTAATTGATATCCTTACAAGAGGAAATTGGACACACAGAAAGACACCAGAGACACACAGAAGAAAGACCATATGATGACATAGAGAGAAAACAGTCATCTGCAAGTCAAGTAGAAAGATCTCAGAAGAAAGCAAACCTGCCATCATATTGATATTGGACTTTCAGCCTCCAAAACTGTAAGAAAATAAATTTATATTGTTTAGGCCATCCAGTTTTGATATTTTGTTATGGTGCAGACTAATATAGGTGACCCAGGAGAGCTCCTAGACAAGTTGATGTCTCAGGTGAGAACCACAGGATGAATTGTAATTAGCCCAGTGAAGATATCATTGAAAGAAAGCATTTGATGCAGAATTAATAACAAATAATATACTGTGTGTGTGTATGTTTGTATGTGTGTAAAGAACTGACTGCTTTTCAAGGATCAGATGTAATAAAAATAGTTGGTAGAGTAAGAATTCAAACATTTTTAGTCTCCTGGAGTCTATTAAAACTCTGTCTATTCATTTTACCACCTTTTCCTGTGTTGCTTGCTCTCACTGATACTTTACTATCATTCCCCTTATGTTCGCCTTACCACTTTCCTCACACATAAGTGTTATATCTACAATGACTTTACATTTTCATTTATAAGTATATGAATTTGGAAGTTCATATAATTACCTAAAGCTTAAAAGCTAACCTTCTAGGAAATCACAAGTAACGCCTTATCAACACGTTTCATGTCACTAAGTAGTGAAAAGGATAGTGATACAATCAATTATTAAACATATGTGTGTTTAATATATTAATTATATTAATTTGAAGATATATATAGTAAGGAAATGTGGATAATAACAAAATTTCATTTCATAACAGAGTACATTTTTGAGAAATCTTTTACACATCAAATTTACATTTACATCATCTTTTTCTTTTTAAGATTTTATTTGACAGAGAGAGAAAGAGAAAGCACAAGCAGGGGGAGTGGCAGGCAGAGAGGAAGGAGAAGCAGGCTCCTTGCTAACCTGGGAGCCGGATGTGGGACTCTATCCCATGACCCTGGAATCATGACCTGAGCCAAAGGCAGCCGCTTAACCAACTGAGCCACTCAGGCACCTCTACATTCACATCATCTTAAAATAGTTTAAGAAAAGGTAAACATTAACACATTCATTAATTTTGAATGAATAAATAAATAAATAAAAAGCAGCTTTATTAGAAAGGTGTTGAGTTCCCATTTCCCCTGAGTTCCCCTGAGAACACCAACCTGGAAACTCAGGCAGAGTTTCTACGTTGTAGGCATAAAGAGAATTCTCTCTTCAGGAAACCTCAATCTTTGCTCTGAAGACCTTCAACTCATTGAAGACCTTCAACTCATCTTATTACTAGGAAGTCCGGGGGTAGGGGGCAGATGAGGGGGTGACATTGCTCAACAGTGTCCCCTGACAGAGGGAACAGCATCTAACTTCTACCCTGCATTTGTTTACCAAGTCAGTACTGCTGATTTTGTCTTCTTTGTTGCTTATGTTCAAAGAGATTTTTACAGTAATATATCAGTTTTACTCCAGAGTCTGGCACACAGTAAGCACTCAAAATATATAGATAAATTGAGTTGAAGTCTTGAATCTAGGGAGAATGCTTTTAAAAACTTCAGCTGGCACAAGTGACTGGGTGTGTTAAATGTACCCATAACCTTGGTGTGTTGTCTGTAGGTTAAAATATATTGATCTTTATATTTTAGGCATTTGGCGAATGTTATTTCCTTTACTAATTTACCCACACTTGAAGATAAATACACCCTCAATCCCCAAATACTGTGAAATATTATAAGATTATTTCAAAAGTTTGAAGATAGTATAATTTAGTCATACTCAATGACTTTAAGAAAGAATAATTCTAACCATAAAGCAAGTGTTTTTCAAGGAGCAGAGAAAGAAAAGGATTTATTTAGTTTTCTGTTCTTCACTAAGCTTATAAATATGAAATACAGAACTGAAGTTTTTCCTTCTGTAAAGGGGAATAGAAGTGGGAGGTAATGGGCACTTTGAAAGTAAGAAATTTAGTATTTCTAACCCCCAGAGTATTTACATGGAAAGACTTTACCCAAGGCTATGGTCTGCATGTGTGTGTGCCATCAAAATTCATATGTTTAATCCCAATTCCCAATATGATGGTATTAACATGTTGGGCTTTGGGGAGGTATTAGGTCATGAAAGCAGAGCCCTTATAAACTGGATTAATGTGCTTATAAAAGAAACCCCAGAGACCTAGCTCACAACCTTCCTTAGTTTGTTACTGGGAAGAGGGCCCTCCTCTGACCATGTTAGAATCTTGACCTCAGACTTCCAGTTCCCAGAATTGAGAGATAATTTTCTGTTGTTTATTAGCCATTCAGTCTGTGGAATTTTGTTATAGCAGCACAAACAGACTAAGACACTGCATCTTACTAATCACTATAGGTGCTTGTTCACTAAAAGGTAACATGCTTGTTTAGGCTTATAAATTATGATAGCATTGCCAGTGTATCATATAAATAAGATTTATTTCATATTATACAAGGTTAAATGAATAGGAATGGAGCTGTCCATTTTTGAAGTAAATGAGAAGAAGCTGGAGAACATATTTGTGTCAATACTGCCACTGCCTCAGGGGCTTTGTGTGAATTAGGAAAAGCAGCTCCCTTCCCTTCTGGTGCTTATAGTACCAGTGTGGTGAGCAGACACACACTGGATTTCAGCCCCTGGCAGTGCCCTTGGCAGGCATCATGAGTAGTGCACCATCTGAAGTGGCAAGTGTTTTCACACCATAGTGAATCTGAAATTCTTTTAACTGAAGACATATAAATATCTAGTATCAAGAACACTTAATCTCCCCTGACTCCCTCATCATAGAAAACATCAACCTGTGTGGAATAGTCTGCTCTTACTTTGCTGAATATGGTAATTATGCTATCAAACACCATCTTATGTTATGTTAACATTATTAACATTATGTTATGTTTTCTGCTCTCCTGCAACACTCTACATTTCACATTATTATATTTTTTATCTACTCAAATTCTCTCCATTTCATTATTTCCATTTTGATTTCCGCATTTGCCGAAAACATTTTAGCCCAGTATATCAACTTTGCCTTTGGAATTCTGGTAGAGTAATGTCCAGAATATTTATGCATATCAGATTACTATTTATATTACTTATTAACATATTATCCACCTCCTTTCATAAGGATGTGAGGCAGCTTACAGTTGAATAAGTCGACAATTCATAGGTTTCGGGAAGTGATGGTAGAAGAATATATTAGTAGGAAGGAGTTCTCCAGAGAAATAGAACTAATTGGGTGTGTGTGTGTGTGTGTGTGTGTGTGTGTTATAGCACATAAAGACAGAAGAGAGATGTATTTTAAGAAATTATGCCATGTGACTGTCTGTGGGGACAGACAAGTCTAAAATTTGTAGGTCAGGTCAGCAGGCGGGAAATACAGGCAAGACTTGATTTGCTGTCTAGAGTCTGAATTCCACAGAACACCAACCTGGAAACTCAAGCAGAGTTTCTATGTTGCAGACTTAAAGAGAATCCTCTCTTCAGGAAACCTCAATCTTTGCTCTTGAAGACCTTCAACTCATTGGATGGGGCCCACCCACATTGTGTTGGGTAGCACTCACTGAGACAAAATAATCAAGTTATAATGTAAAATAGTTCAAATTACCATTGAAATTCTAATTAAACCAACAATTATAGTAATTTTGCATATATGAAAGAAATTTATGTAAATCACTAATTTCATTATGTTAGAGGCTAGCATTAAATGGTCAGAGTAAACTGTTTCTTTTTCCGAGTAACAATAGTATTATATTTTGACAAAGTCAGTTGATAGTCTTTTTCTTTTTGTATTACTAAATACTGGAAATCTGTATATTATGAAATCCTCCTCTGTTTTCTTATACACTTAGTTTGTCTTATGGTAATATAGGTTGCCTAAGCATTCTTGAAGCTTATGACAGATATTTCTGTTTTTCCAGAGTTCATTTTGGAAAAATGAAGTCCACATGTAGTTTCCCAGCTCTTCAGTCTGTCACCTCACTGACATGTGTAGCAAATGTTATCACTTTCTGAACAGCCACTTACCTTATTCAATGGCTTTGGCCACTAGGAGACAGAACTGTTCTAAAACTAACCTGCCAGGAGATTTCACTTCTTAAACTTAGTTCATTGCTTATAAATAATCCCTTCAAAACTTTCTACTTCTTGTCTTATTCAATTAAAAGAATTTCATTAAATGAGAATTTTACAAATTTATCAACGTCAAAGCAAGTTAAGTATTTGTTCTCTATTATACTTACATATTATCTCCTGCTGATATGTGACTATCTAGTATTAGAAAATATTTATTCCATTGAATGAATTTTGCAAAAATATGTCTGGTAAGGAGGAGGCCTTACATCAGGGTATGAATCCCCCATGGTCTCCTCCACTAAGGATGCTTCAATTTACTAACCAGGAGAAAAATAGCTTAATTTTACGATTTATAAATTTAAAAAAAAATCATACTTTCAATAACAAAATTGAGATCTATAAAAGAAAAAGAAGGAATTGTAACTATTAACTTTTATGGGAACCAATATAAGGATTAGTTTATTTAATTAGAACATAATACATCTCTGGTATTCATCAAGTACTTTAACAGCTATTCAGATTAGAATGAAATATAAAAACAAAATGGTGAGTCTGAGTCCTAGCCCAACCCTCTTATGAACTGTGTGACCTTGGCTAAGTTATTCCAAATTCAATGAGTCTATGTTCTCTCCTATAAAGTGTTAGAATGATTATGTTTATTCTGTAGGATGATTGACAATTATGCAATTGTTTTGTAAATTCTAGACTATGTTCCAAATATGAAATATGTCAGATTGTACTTATTTAACATGCAGGGTTTTATTTTTCTGATAAGATAATACAGTAAATACAGGAGATGAGTGGGAAGCAAGAAACCTTGGTTAAATAACTAATAATTTTCTGTTTTATCAACTTAATATTTTTGGATGATAGCTTTTAAATGAGGTCGTGTTTAGAAGGAATAAAAAGATCTAAAATATGCTCTAAAATATGATAACACTATTATTTATGTTTTATTTTAATTAGCTAGGTAGATATTTTCTGCTTATTTTATAGATCACTAAGCTATAATTTCAAGAAAGAATTAGTGACTAGTATAATATCTCATAGTAAGTCAGTTACTGTGTTGAGATAAGAATTTAGAATAGAGGGGCGCCTGGGTGGCTCAGTGGGTTAAAGCCTCTGCCTTTGGCTCAGGTCATGATCTCAGGGTCCTGGGATCCAGCCCCGCATCAGGCTCTCTGCTTAGCAGAGAGCCTGCTTCTCCTCTCTCTCTGCCTGCCTCTTTGCCTACTTGTGATCTCTCTCTCTCTGTCAAATAAATAAATAAAATCTTTAAAAGAAAAGAATTTAGAATAGAGCCCATAATTTGTCACTACTGGCTAGTGTCCCCTCTGCCGAAATCCTCCCTTTATACTACTTCTAGTTACTATAATCTAACTGATTCTATTCATATAAACCATTGTAAAAAAAAAGATATTCTGATATACTACATATAAATAATGATATTGATATATGGGGTATGCTCTGGTTCAGTGTTTCAGATCCTGTGCTAATGGATTGAAACAACCAGAAGCATAAGGCGTACCTGCTGCCCTCAGGAAACTCACAGTCTTGCAGAGACCTTATGCACTTCCATTTTTATACTAGGTTGCATGGCTAAACTCAGTAATGTATAATGTGTTTTGGAGAGTTAGAATTAGACAGCGACCTTTAACATTTGCTATGAGGTATCTCAAAGAGAAGGAAAAGAAAAATTCATTGCTTTGCTCATTAAAAGTATCGTGAGGAAAGAAATCCATCATTCTGAAAGAATAATGAAGAATTCTAATTACATCAGGAATTTGTACATTAGACATGGCATTTTAAAGTCCTGTGCCTGGTTATGTATGCACACATACAAATATAAATCATCTTCATACACATCTTTTATTTAATTTTCATGACAAAACTGTAGGATAGATTTATTCCAGTATTACAAATGATGAATCTAATGTTCAGATATTAGGAAGCATAATTTTGCTATTTGTCTTCCACATTAAATTGTAAGTTCTCAGGAGAGAACATGTAATAGTGGAAACAACTTGCTTGTACTGAATTATCTCTTCCATGAGAGCTATGTGCACCTGAGCAAGTTATTTATTCTCTCTAAATCTTGGTTTCTTTGCCTTTAAGCAGAATTATGTTAAAAGCATATAAAGTCTTGGGAGGGCATGATACATATTAGTAACACAATGGGTGTTTTCCACATGTAAGTCACCATTGTATATTAGTAGAGAGTCCATGAATAGACTCTTAGTATTTCTGGGGAAGGATGGTATCTGATAATACTCTGCAAGAAAGCTTCTAATACAACTGGCTACTTAGTAGCTCTAAAAAAGCCAAACCCATCTACTAATTATTTGTAAAATCATTAATTGATGTATAAATAATTTGCGGATGATACAGTTACTAACTCAATGAAAGCTTAAGAGATACTTGACCAAATCCAGGTAATTATTAGAACATGCCACTTCAACACTTCAACAGATAGTTTCTTATGCTTCTCATTCCATTACTCACACATACAACGTAGTGATGCAAGAAATGATAAAGGTTGAACACAACTTAAACTGAAACACACAAATAAGAATCTTTTTTTTCTTTTTTTTTTAAATACTGATTTTTGTTCCTTGGTCAAACCCAGCATGTAATATGAGTTTTCACCTCTTAACAAGAAAAATCCACATGTTGTAATTTGCAGGGTATAGGCTGGGGGTGGGAGGAGAATACAACCTGGTAGTTGATAAAAGGCATGTCTGATCACCAGGGGTTAGTGCCTACACCAGAACATTCAGGGTCATTTAATTACTCTTTGGAACCAAAGTGACCAAATGTCAGTTCTGTTGCTTATCTCCAACTCATCTCTTTTCACAGAGGAAAGACAAGCACTAACCACTCTTCAAAACAAAGTTGCTTTGATTTACAAATATTATAAATCAGTGACCAGAGCAACAAATTCCATATGGAAACAGGACATATAGTGGATAAGGTTCTCTTTAAACAATTTTGGAGATGATCAAAACAACTGTAATTATGATATAGAGATGCTAACCCTAAACTCAGAAAGACAGACTACCTAAGCACAAAATGAGTGAGACAAATACAGTCCTTCAATGTTGTGAAAGTGAAGAATGGTTGGCTTATCTGCCAATGGAAAAGCTATGTTTTAAGACTAGAATGCAAAACTTTAAGGAAGGCCTCATTTTTACCTTTTATAACTTCATTTCACTTGCTACTCAATTTCAGAATTGCAAAAATCAATCCTTCCAAGTAGTTGATTGATTGCCATCATTGATCTTGTACATAGAAGGTAGGAATAAGTCTTGCTCGGCATTTTAGCAAAATTCCTTTATTAAGTGTTTATATTGGCAGAACTCAAATATATGTTTTTGGTTTAGAAATGGTTCCCTGATGGGCATAGATTGCTGGTCATCCTCCTACTCACCCTGATAAATTTCTTGATTAATGGTGAAAAAGACTTGAAGAAAAGAAGATACAACTTTCTAAATGCTAGAGGAAGAAATAAAAATAAACTTTACTAGGGTCAATATAAATTGAATCTAAACTATATTTCTTCCAGAAGTATCAGCAAACATTTTTATCCCAAATTTATTGTCTTTTCTAAAACCTCAATATTTTGTTTTCTACAAACCTTCTTCCAAGGGTATGTTGGTGTCCTTAGCTTGAAATGAGACCCTTTGGCTAAAAATGGAAAATGGTAATCCTGTGCTCATCTGAGCAGTTTTTGCAGGACTAACCTATGTGGCTGCCCTGTGAAATAGCTCTAACTTTATGTCAGTTTCTATTGATAGACAGAACCTACTTGTGTTAGAAAGGATTCTCTAGACTTAACTCAAAAAAGTAGGATGATTGTTCTTTTATGTCTAGTATATGGACCAAAAGCAAATAGCACCACGTTTCAAATATTTGCTAGCCTTCTTTGTGCCAACCCCGATCAAGCTTCCTTTCCATATGCTGTGGAGACATTTAATTCAATTCAACAAACATTTATTGAGAATGGTCAATACTTTGTTAGGCATGGGGAGCACGAATTTAAAGATTTATTTATTTGTTTGAGAGAAAGCAAGAGAGAGCACAAGTGTTCAGGGAGGAGCAGACGGAGAGGGAGAGAGAGAATCTCAAGCAGATTCATTTCTGAGTGGGGAGTCTGATGTGGGGCTTGAACTCACGACCCTGAGATCATGACCTGAGCCAAAATCAAGAGTCAGACACCTAACTGACTGAGCAACCCAATTGCCCTGGCACCACATATTTAGAAGACATGAACACTGAAGACAGTCATGTAAACAAATGTAATCAAGTGTGATAAGTGAAAGGAAAGGACTATACTGAATTTATAGAAGTAAGAAAGAAGCAATGATGAAGTCTTCCATTAGTGGAAGCGAGAAAGGTGATCAGGGAAGTAGTCTCAGAAAGAATGCAATTATTCAAAAAAATAATTCAACCCAAGTTGAATTTTGAAAGATTATGAGATCTTGCCTTTTTTTTTTTTTTTTTTTTTTTTTAAGATTAAAAAACCACTGTCAAGGTTTCCTGGAAATATTTAAGTTTTAATTTAAAAGAAAAAAATGTTGCTTGATCTGGAAGTTTCCTTTCTTGAAGGAGAGTAACTCTGACCATATCCTGTTCTTCACCTTGCTACTTATTTTCATGGCTTATGAATCACACTTTCTCTGCTCAGCATGATAGCCCAAACTGTGCTGTATACTATATTCCATCTCTGTTTTTGCCAATGCTTCTATACTAAATTAGAATCTTTTGTCTTATTGCCCCATTCTCACATTTTTTTCTTTCTATAACACTTCTTCAAAATTAGTATATTTTATTTTTATATGCTTCATTAACTTCACTTATTAAGTATTTCATATGAAACTATTTCACCCCACTAAGTTTCAAAACCTCATCTCTAATATGATAGCAATAATATCACTTCAAATGGTCCTTGTGAGTATTAAGTTAGTTACTGTGTGGAAGTGCTTATACATTGCAAAACATAGTGCATGTACTCAATAAATATTAGCTGGTATTAAAATATTCAAGAAGAGTACCTAATACACACATGCCCCAATTCTATAATTTCAGATAAATTTTCTGTTTCTCCTCCCTGGAATACTCCCAGTTTGAATGTAGATCTTTCAAAATTCAGTAAATATTCTGAAAGAATGTAAAAGACTTTTTGGGCCACATACTACTAATCAAAATTTAACAGAACTTTCTCAAGTGTGGGTAAACAGTTTATACTTCTAACGGTCTTTTAAATCTAACATGCATCTCTCATTTTTTTTAATCTAAAGCAATTATATTTTGGTTATATATTATTTTATGATTATTTCCAGTAGGGATCATTGGGGGCTGATTTAGAGCCTGTAACCACACCCAATCTCCCTCATAGCAAGGTGTAGCCATATATCTATGCCCTGGGAATGATTATTCCTACTAGCTTTTGACCTTAACAGCATAGGATATTGACTTCCCTGCTCCTTTTTACCTTCCTACTGGCTGGGAAATGGTGGAAACTGAACCAATCACCTGCCATAAATGCACAAGTGAAAGTCAAAAGTCAAGGATTATATACCCAGTTAGCCTCAAACTGTCTGCCCAGCTTTGAATGGATACATAAGAAAAAAAAAAAAAACAAACTTCAATTTAGGCATCTCAATTATAGTAGCTTAGACAGTACCCAGAGAAATGCAAATTTCTCTTAATTTGCATAGAAATATTTTAATTTCCATAGCAAGTGTAAATCTACATTGAATTGATATACTTTGAGATATTTTCCCTCTATACTAATATTCTAAGTCTCTTTACTACAAAATATTTGGAGCTTTTAACATAATATTTAATATCTCTTTGACTTCTAAATAAGAAATGTTTTTTTGAAAGTGAGGAAAGAGAATTCCAGGGTTCAGAGTCTTTATACCTATTTGCTTTATATCTTAACTATCAGTTAAGTTCAGTTGTGTAGTGCAAAACTGTAAGCAGCCTTTACAGGAGTATCACAATTCTGTCAAATTGATATATTTCTACACTATCTTATATAGGCACCAAGAATCACATGACTGAATTTTGAGAGACTTAAAATTGTTTTATTCTATCTGATAGCTAAAACCCATTTTTATCTCACCTATCAGTTAAAAAAAAGAGAGAGAGAATATAATGTATTAAATTGTGTTCTCTCAAAAAGAAAGACTGCTTATTGCCAAAAATCTAGATATACTGTCTAGGTATTCTTTAGGAGGCAGAAAAAATAGAAATATCATTTTCTATAAGTGAAATTAAGTGTGATCATTTATGCTCATCATAGGAACAATATCTTTCTAAACATAATCTCTGAGTTAAGGTGTTATTTATATTCAAACTTTTTCATCTCATTAGAATCCTTTGGGAGCAATCTTTAGCCTGGATCATCTGTTTCTGTTTCTAGAAATGTGGTTAAAAAGCAAAATTGAACTATTTGGGTTATCAAAGTTTGCATTAAAGCTGGTAGAAAAAATTCACTTTTAGCCTTTAATTAATTAACCAATTTAACTCTTAACTTCACCTCTTACAGTGTTAAAGGAGTGAAATGTTTGTTTCTCACAATTATAACTTAAATCTTGCATGGGACAAGATGCTTTTCCTCAATTTAATGTCCTACTCACAGAAGTATGCCTGTAAATGGAAAATGTGGGACATGTCAAATTTAATACAATAACTTTTCTTGGACTTTTCAAAAATTTCTGTTTTCACTCTAAGAAATTTACCCATCTCACCCTTTGTAAAACAAGTGGTAAAACATGTGCAAAATTTCTTGTACAAAATTGTTTAAAGTGTCTGCACCACCACATCCTTACAGCTGCACATTAAGTTGTTACTATCTAGATACTTTCTGGCCTCTATAATAATATGGGCTGCATTTCAATTACTGGCATCAATATTTTTTTAATTTTTCCAAATATGCAATTTGCAATATACATATAATTGCTCTCTCCATGCCCTGAGGAATGAATTAAGATTTCCTCTTTCACATATTTAATGATCATGACGATCATCTTTATTGGGTTTAAACCATTTGTTGGGGAGCTATATGAGGTTGAATCATTGGAAATGTTTTACCCATTCCTCTGTATAGTTTACTTAAAACCTAAAAGAGTAATTACAGTGTCAGTTTTAAGTGTCAGAATTTGTTTGTTTAGAAAGACCTTTTTTTAGAGTTTTTTTGGAGGTTTATGTTCACATTAAAATTGAGCTAAAGGTACAAAAAGTTTCCTTCTACTCCCTGCACCTGGCCCTCCCTACGTAAAATGCTCCCTACTGTCAACATGTAAACTGGATTTTGATAAAACAATTAACAATTAGGAATATGGCAACAAGACAAATAGCATAATACAAAGTAACTGTGGCTGTTATTAATTATGTTACTTTAAGACATTCAACATTTATATGTATTAGTGTTATTTTGAAATCATTCCCTGAAGTCTCCAGATAGATAATCTAGTCCCATACATACCTCCAAAAAAAGGATTTCAGAATTAGCATAACTGTGGAATTTCTGCAACACAAGACCCAGGAAGAAATCTTTATTATATTTCAAATACATTCATTCTTTTAACTAATCCTTAAGATAAATAAACCATACTCCTGACAGTTCAGACCACCTGCCTATTTAGAACAGTGTCATTATGTTAACATTTCCAGTCATTGGAAAAATGATCTGATAAAAAAGAACACATGATCACAGGAGCCTTTTTTTCTCTCACTACTGCATGTTCACATTAATGATATACTTTGATTCATGTACAATAGGTAGAGACCACTGAATATGCTGTTTAGATCTTTTCCTGGCATCTCACACTATATCTAAAACTGAATGAATATATCATCTCATTGTACTACCAGTAATCCTCTCTAACTCAGATTCCTCCAGCAAAATCCTTATCTCTGTCACTTATACCCCTAACCACAGTCCTACATGGCTTGGAATATTTTAATCTTTCTTCATGTTCCAGTGGCCAACTAATTTTAAATTTAGATACTTTTTTCATTTTTAAGTTTTCTTTATTTTTTTAACAAATCCCTTCATTTTAGGTCCATTTCCAACAAATCTCCCACCTGTACTACTCCTAATCTGATAACAGATCTGGGGTCATCACTTTGTACCTCAACTAGTAGGGTAATGGCTTTGTTGTTAGTTCTCATATTCATTTATCTCAGTCAAATAGAACTGATCTAAAAATCTATTTTAATAATATCACTATTTTCCTAAGAAATAATCTTCATTCTCAATCATTTTCACTTTTTTCGTATCTGTGCCTATGTTTATGGTTTTATGCCTTCATAATCTGACTGTTCTCTATATATCTAGACTTATTTCAGTAGTTTGGTCATTTATTTCACAGGTCCTACCAATGTATCATATTTATTTCATTCTAAGGATTCCTTTTAAGATTTTTCTCATAGTACTTACATTCACCCATGACAAACACACATAATTCTCACAATATCATCATTTGAACAAATCACATATTTTCATTTACCTGTGGTATGTATGACTTGGGCAAATGTCTTAATATCTTTGACTTGCTTTTCTTCTCAATATTCATCTTGTGGATATTTGCTATGTGGATTACATGGAATAATGCATATACAAGCACTTTGTATTTACATGAAGTATGGAGCTAGTAAATGTTAATTTCCTCAGTTCTCCAGTCCTCAAGAAATTCTCTTAGAACTCTTACAATTCTGTTTGTCTATAAAGATAATATAGAATCAAATCCTAATATATTAAAAATACTTCAAGGTCTGGCTCTGCTTGAGGCACCTGTGGCTCAGTTAGTTAAGCTCCTGCCTTTGGCTTAGGTCATGAACCCAGGGTCCTGAGATAGAGCCCCACATTAGGCTCTTCTTCTTCTCCCTCTGCCCCTTTCCCTGCTGTGCTCTCTCTCTCAAATAAATAAAATCTTTATTAAAAAAAAATCTGGGGGCGCCTGGGTGGCTCAGTCGTTAGGCGCTGCCTTCGGCTCAGGTCATGATCCCGGAGTCCTGGGATCAAGCCCAGCATCGGGCTCCCTGCTTGGCAGGAAGCCTGCTTCTCCCGCTACCATTTCCTCTGCCTGTGTTCCCTCTCTCGCTGTGTTTCTCGCTGTCAAATAAATAAAATCTTTCAAAAAAAATAAAATCTGGCCTTGCTCAAGACTCATTGCATGACCTTTCTCAACATTGCCTTTTAATCTTACCAATCTGAGCTATGAATAACTTAAAATGCTTACAAATTTTGTGCCCTTGTTTATTTTCTCACAAATACTATTTCTTCTTTCTCAAAATTTCTTATCCTGTCTTCTGTTATTTCTCTAATGGACTAGCTACTACTAGTCATTCATTAATTGATACAATGTCACCTTTTCCCAGAAACCTTTGCACCTTGTTTTGATCTAAGTTATTCTTTTCTATTAAAAATATTCTCTCAGAAGTTTATCTTTAAACTTACATTATATAAAAACACTGTTTTGTGTCTCTCACTCGTCTGACAGCATACTGAAGAAAGAAGAATTTTAGTCATCTTTGTGTACCCAGTGTACTGTCCAGCCCAATATAAGATTTTTTTAATTGTTAAAAAGGTTGGTTTCTTATTAAAATTGCAATTACTTTGCCTCAGTATACTTGATATTTTATACTAGTCTTCTCTTTCAAATAATCCATAAACCCCTTGTGAGTATGATCATATATTTGTATGTTATTCAGTTTACCTCACATATGGTAGATAAATAATGATCACAGAAACTTAAAAAAAATTTATTTATAAAATGAAGAAAGGGAGGGGCACCTGGGTGGCTCAGTCCTTAACTGTCTGCCTTCAGCTCAGGACATGATCCTGGGATCCTTGGATCCAGCCCTGCGTCGGGCTCCTTGCTTGGCGGGGAGCCTGCTTCTTCCTCTCCCACTCCCCCTGCTTGTGTTCCCTTTCTTGCTGTGTTTCTCTCTGTCAAATAAATAAATAAATAAAATTTAAAAAAAAAATGTAAAAAGGGGATGGTAGAGTAGTTCTTTTGAAGTAGCATAAAGCACTATGTGGTGTATTATCATTAAGATTGATCTTGCACTATCTAACTCCTAAAAAGTCAGCTGAACTCAGAAGTATGCTGCTTGTAATATTAAAGGAAAAATTATATTTTGACCTCAAAACAATAGTGTGACATTCTCATGAAATTTCTTATAAGTTTTGATGAATATTTTTATTTTATTTCTGAAATTTTACTCTAACAAATATTTTTTTTTTTATAATAGAAGCCGGCTGCTGTGATTCTAGACAATAATAATATTTGTAAAATAATGGCAGTTGATATTTTTAAGGACTTCTATGTTTTAGGTAATTATATAGCAATTTACAAATATTATTTCTAAACTTTCCAGCAACTTGGCAAAATAGGTATTATCATCCTTTTATATATAAAGTGGCCTTTATGTAATTAGAAAGATTAAATAACTTGTGTTGGGTTACCTAGCTACTAAGTAGAGTCAGAACTCAATTCAGATTGATCTGTTTCCAAAGTTCACATATTATATTTTATACTGGATTAAATCATTTTACTCCAAAATTTGTCTTCCTTAGAATTTTAGAATGTGAACTTACTTGAAAAATAGGATCTTTGCAGATGTTTATCATGTTAAAATGAGGTCATACTGAATTAAGTTGGGCTTTAATTTAATATGCCTGGTGTCCTTATGAGAAGAGAAAAACAGAGACTCAAAAACACAGGAAAGATGCTATGTGAGGGTGAAGGAAGAGATTTGAATGATGTGTCTATCAACAGGACTGTGGATCACACCAGCAACTAACAGAAAGGTACAAGCAGATCCTGCCCTAGAGTCTTCAGAGAAAATAGAGCACTGCTGACCCCTTGATTTGGGGCTTTCTAAGCCATTTATTTTGTGGTGATTTGTTACCTCCCTACATTATAAATACACTTGGTGATAAGTAATATAAAAATGTTATTTCTAGAAAGCTTGCTATTAGCAGATATTTTTTCTGTCATATACATCTCAAAAAAAAAAAAAAAAAACCCTCTAATGCCCTCTCTTTTACTTTTGGCCACATTAAATTTTAGATTACTAGTTATTATTTCTTCTTTTTACAAAATACATAGCTTAAATACTTCCAAACATGTCTTCATAAAAACTCATATTTTTATCACTGGCAATTTGGGCATCATTATATAAAAAGAGTATGTTTCAAGGAGTTAATGAAAATACTTCTATAAGATCTGAAAAACTGTAAAGTTTAAATACTTTGAGAATGGGTGACAATGCTGAAATTTACCTAAGCCACTGTGTAAATGTTCAAAAGTATTAACAGCTAGTCTGGTGAATAGACCATTCTTTTTGTGTTTATTTAGTGGGACAACTCTAATCCTAGAAGACAGAAATATCTTCACCTCAGTCATTGTGCTTTGATTTGTGACGAGATGCAATCTACCTTACCTTAAGCTTTTTCTTACTTTAATAGCCTTTGGTATTTGTATTGGCAGGAAAATAATAGAAAAATTGCCAGTGAAAAGGCTAAGCTAATCTATGCAAAGAATACAAAATTGATGTGTCTATGTATGTGGTACTCAATCACATGCAGAGAAGGAACCTATTAAAAAAGTGTAGAGATCTTAGAAAAGAATTGACTATAATCATTCTACTAGCTTCTATTTCACAAGTTATCTTTATAAGTCCCAGTCTGCAGTTCTTCCTCATCTACTTCCACTCTGTAATTTGATGTTCCTTTTCTTATAGTGCAATACTTTCCACTGAGAAAAACATTCAAGAAACTCAACAAGATGATATGACTGTATTCATAGTATTCTTGTCCCTCAGCTTTGACTAACGAAAACCTGAAAAAGAAACTCTCAAAATATAGACATTTTTTAGTGCAGACTGTTCTTGTTAGCCAGCTTTTGTACCCTATTGCATGCTAGGATCTAGCAAAGTATTATGGAAGAGATGTAATGGTTTTCACGCTACAAAACAAACCTTGAAAAACTCAATAGGTTATTGAATGATTGTATATGTCCATGAGCTGTTAGTTTTTATGTGTATTATCATACTTCATGTTAAGTTGTAATAAAAAAAATTCTCAAGGTGTTCAGAGTTGAAGAGTAGCTTAGAAATAATCTGGAAAAATTCTCTCAGGATCTTTAATTCCCATACCAGAAGCTACGAGATAGCTATAATCATGGGGGAAAAATACAAAAGAAGCTGTCAATAGAATGAGAAGACAAGTCACAAACTGGGAGAAAATTGCAAAAACATATTTGATAATGGACTATTATCCAAAATACATAAAGAACTCTTAAAATTCAATAATAGGAAAAAAAATTTAAAATGTGCAAAAGACCTAAAGAGATACTTCATCTAAAAAGATAAAAAGATGGTAAATAAGCATATAAAACCATGGTAAGTTAAAGCAAAAATGAGATACCCTTATATAGCTATTAGAATAGCAAAAATCCCAAAACACTGAAAACACCAAAGTCTAGCTAGGATATAAAGCAACAGGGCACTCATTTATCGCTGGTGGGAACACAAAATAGTACAGCCACATTGGAAGACAGTTTTGCAGTTTCTCACAAAACTAAATATTTTCCTACCATATAATACAGCCGTTGCAATCCTTGTTATTTATCTAAATGAGTTGAAAATATATATGCACACAAGCCTGTATACAAATGTGTACAGAAGCTTTATTCCCAAGCAGTACAACTTTGAAGCAGCCAAGATGTCCTTCAGCAGGTGAAGGGAGGCAACTTAATTTCAAGCAAGTCTTCAGAGATAAAACTAATGCCTATATAGTATGTATTGTGGTGTGCCAAATATCACAAGATTAGTAAGTTCATGTACAGTGTAATTAAAAACATTTATTTTTCTAAACCATACATATTTATAAAAATTTAGTGGTTAAAATAGTATATGTCCAAGTATGATATGCAAATAATTATATTTCTCTGGAAAGGCTTCTTTCTATTACCATTCATTTCTTGTAATTTTAAGTTTATAAGAAAACAAAACAAAAACAAGATCAGAGAATGTACAGTTTAATATTTAGAAATCTTTCCTCCCTCTAGATAATGGTGTTTTTATTTGTTTCTAATGACCTGAATCTAAATAGTCACTCACTTTTCCCCTTTTATCTTGCTGAGAAGGACAATGGCATCACAACAATTAAAATCTACATGACTTTTTATTAAATACAGTTGGTATTTCTACTTTTATAACAAATAACATCAAATCAATAATTTTTGTTTCAGGAGAATAGCTTCTTTTGTATTTTTAAAAAACTTTCATTATTTTTAAACTTACAGAAAAGATGAATATATATATAAAAACTTCCTTACACCAGGGGTCTGCAATTCCAGGGAAAATCTCAAGTTGTTAACTGTTTTTCAAAATAAAGTTTTATTGGAGAAAAACTATGCATATTCACTTATGTACGGTGTATGGCTTTTGACTTATAGTTACAATGTTGAGAAGTTGTAGCACAGCCCATAAGGGCACAAAGCCTAAAATATTTACTATCTGGACCTTTAGAGAAACAGCTTGTCTACTTCTGATTTATATGCACTGGTTATTCACATCTTGCTACATTTGTTGTGTCTCTTTATCTATGATTTATTTATCTATATTTATTTATGTAGATAGGCATATACATACATACACACACACATACACATATATACATGTATACTTTGAACCATTTGAAAATAAGTGGCTAACATGACACTTCAACACATTTCCTCAAAGATCAAGGACAATCTCCTGTATGATCACATTATACTACTCAAAATATTTATCAGCGATATAATAATATTATCTAATATATAATTCATTTTCAAGTGTCCACAATTGTCCCAATCCAGCATTCAATCAAACATCATGTAGTACATTTAGTGTCATATCTCTTGAAACTCTATTCATCTATAATGTCCCTTGATTTATCTTTCATGGCATTTACATTTTCACAAAGTCCGAGAAAATTTCCTTGTGTTTTATAATTTGAGTTTGTATGGTGGCTTCCTTTTGAATATATTAAATATTCTGATAAAGAAATTATACAATGATACATAGTTCCCATTCCATTATATTAAAGGGTTTATGATGTCAGTTTACTCTATAATTGGTGGATTTACGTTACTCGAATAAGATGAGCTTTTGTCCATTCTCAAGGTATAAATATATATATATATATATTTTGATATTGATAAGTAATGTAGAATGATATCTTGAAACTATGTGAATGTGCTGCCCATCACAATTTTGCATAATAACAAAAAAACAATTTTACATAATAATTTTAGCATGCAGTGGTACTCTTGGCTTTAATGAATTATTACACTAGGGAACACAAAGTGAAAATTTTCTAATTCTATTAATCTTCCTACATGTATGCTCTAGCATTCCTCCCTAAAGAGAAGTGCATTCCTTCTTACACATTTGTCTTTCTTGAATATATATAATGGATGAATGGATGCATGGATTTTTATTTATTCAATATGAAACGATACATTACTTGTAATATACTTTTTACACTTAAATTATGCCATAATCGCTATTGGAAACCTCTTCAAGTTGGTACTTTTGTCCTTTTTGTCTTCTCTATTAATTAATTATTTCCTTGAATTCTGAGACAACAAAACATTCTAGGCTCAATTTCTAATTCCACTGACTCAAATTTGGTATCTGCTATCCCTTCAGTATTACAATTCTTTGTGAAAAAATTATTTAGACACCAGGATCTGAGTGTTCGGTGTATTCATTGTTTCAGATTTAAAACAAAAACTGAGGAATACATAATCTTTATTTTAATTATAAATTCTTACTTCTATTTCAAATCCAATCATACATGGTTCTTTCTCATCTACTTCCATTGCATAATTTGATGTCCTTTTTCCTATATTAAGATTTTAACATTCAGTAGAATGTATTCCAGGAACAAAAATAACTGCAAAAGAAATCTTCAATTCTACTGAATAAATTTGCTTTAGTAGTGGTGTTGATATCATGATTCTTTGTCTATCTTGTAAGGTAAATCTAGTAAGTAAATACACTGATTTTTTTTTTTTGAGAGTCAAAACGTTTTTTAAAAATGCAAAACCTTTACACAGTTCAACAGTCAAAACTATAAAAATGTACATTCTAGGAAGTTTTATTTTCATATCTATTCCTTCCACCTTCTTCACACAGCCTCATAAGTGAAAATTTTCATTAGTTTATAATTTACTATTCTTTCTTTTGAAAAAAATATGAGTGCACTTGTGTGTTTTCCTTTATTCTTATATAAAATTAGCATATCATAAATACATATTTTCTTCTTGCTTTTATCACTAATTAATATATCTTAGAAAGAACTCCATATTAGTTTATAGAAAAAAATTTTTCCAGTTGCATAAAACCCTAAAAAATGGATGGACCATATCTATTCTACAAGTTTCCTATGAATCTACATTTAGGTTATTTCCAATATTTGTTGTTATAAACAATAGTACAATAATAAACTAGTGTGATCCTGTGTCAGATTCATGGAATTATGTATTTGTGATAAATTCCTAGAAGGGAGCCTACACAGTCAAAAAGATAAATGTTGTTAGATTTTTGCCAAATCTCCTTCTATATTGTTTAATTATTTCAAAACCTCACTCATTAATATATGAAAATACCTATTCCCCACAATGTCACTGTGTTGCCTAATTTTTTAAATACTTCTATCTTATAGATAAGAAATGACATCTTTGTCTTATAAGTAAACTTGAGCATCTTTTCATATGCTAAAAAAAACAATTTTAAAGTTTCTTTTGACTCCAAGTTAATGCTGGTTAACTCCAGCTCCAATCACAGGGCACTTTCCTTTTTTTTTTTTTTTTTTAAACAGGGCACTTTCCTATTGGGATATTACTTTCCAATGGGTCACTTCTGGTGGCTCCCTCCCCCTTCTGTTTATCCTCCAATATCAATCTGAACATTCCCACTCCACTTTACCTCTCCCCTGCTATCTTCTGCCCCTGTAGAGATTCAGAAGTGTATAATCTTACTTCTCATGATGATTTCATGGGAATTCAGAGTGTTCTCCTGGTATTTAGCTCACTTTAGGGCACTGGTTGAAACAGGGTCTCCTACTTCGCTGCCATCTTGCACCTTTTAAAGTTTCTTTTGAAAAACGACATATATGTCTCATGTGATAAGATGTGTGAATCTCAACTGCACAATTTATTGTATATTAGTGTTGCATTTAACAACCTTGCCAAATTTATTAATTATAATAATTTATTTTACATGGATTAATATTTCCCATACAATCGTAACAGATGTATAATGAGAGTTTTACCTCTTCACTTACAACTTTTATTAGTTTTCAGTGTCCTATGCTGAATAGAGATGGGAATGAACAAAATGAGATCGGGGAAAACTTTCAATACTTCAGAATTATGTATGATAATAGGATGTAGAGTGGTCTGGTTCATTTTTTTGCTTTTTAATTTCTTTTAAATTCAGACTTTCAAACTTTGCCACTTAGTTCAAATGACTAATTTATTTACATTCAATGTAATAGTTAAATAATTCTACCATCTATCTTCCTTATTTTTCCTTTATTTCTACTCTCCTGTACTGTTTATGATTCGTCAAGTTTTTGTTATTATTATTTATGGCATTCATCACATTGATGGAAAACAACAAGATATTTGGGGATTTTTAAGTGGTTAGTTTTGAAAAACTTCATGCCATTTTCTGATGTTAAAACTGAATGTGATTGCCCTTAAAAATGTAATTAATCTCATTTTCTTCCCTTTACTTCTAAAGGTTTCCAAATACTTAACAAAATTTTAAAGCTTAAAAAAAAAATCTTAGTGATCCTGGCCAAAATCTTCAGGAAATTTTCAGAAGAAATTTATTCTGTGTTATAGAAACTAGTTATAAACAGAATACTTCATATTTCCTTTCCATGACAGCTATGAAGTCTTATCTCCCTAACTGTCCCAAAAGGATCCTGTGGTAGGCATGTGATCTTTTCTGTTCTTTTGCTGCTCCCTGCATTTACTTCATTGTATTACTCTTCCCTATAACTCTACATGCTTTGTAATGTCATTCCTCTTTATTTGAGCAGGATTTCAGTTCCATTAAGAACATAAGTCGGAAAAAAAAAAAAAAAAAGGAACATGAATCTCTTCTGCTTACCCATGATAAATCTGCTGCATTCCAGATAGAGGCTTTTCTACTATATTAAACTGATTATAATCAAATGTAAAGGAAAATAACTTTCTTTTAAGAATACCAATAAACCAAGTATCTATTTCTTGGTGATTTGCCTGCATTTTAAAGAAATTTTATTTGGGGATTTATTTTATAATCACTTGAAAGTATCATGTTAGCTTAAATCATGTCTATAGACCTAAAATAAATTGACCACTTTGGCATAGTCATCAGAAGGGAATTGTGGCCAATTTCCTAAATCTTTGCAGATGCTCTGTAGCTAAGTCCTTCCAAACTGATGGCTACTGTGGCCAACCTGATTGGTATTACTCTGCCACTGGCATAATGCTTCGTTGTAAAAAGACTTGCTCTTGAATGCTGGTATCATAATATTTTGAATGATAACATTTCTACTAGCATGTCTCTTATTTCCAATGACATTAGGGAGTAAAGCATCTTTGTTTTTCAATATGTCATTTTCATTTACATATATATATGTATATATACATATATATACATACATGTATATATATATATTATCTTTTAACAATGGAAAACCATGCAGAATGATATAAAACCTCTAAGATCCAGGTTTCCTGAATCTGATTAGGTTGATTAAAATTTGTCAGACTATTCTGAATGAGTTTTCATGTCATTTTGGAAATGAAGGTTAATATCTAAACTATCTAAAGGAATATAAAAGTACATAGAGATTAATGTTTTATCTACCCAAGAGTTTTTATCCAAGAAAACAACTTTAAAACACAGATTTAATCTTATGAGAGAAAGAAACAGAAAATATTATTTTAAAAATAATTTTAAGATTTTTTAAATTGTCATATTTGAGGCACTCATATTTTAATAGTAGTTTCATTTGGGCATATGCATAACTATTGATACATATAAGGATAGATAAACAGGTCTCTCTCAATATGTATATATATATATCACATATGTGCATATTTTAAAAGTAGAATCTTGAATTTTTGCTTTGGATTATAGTAATTAATTATGTTCAGCATTAACCTATTTATTTTTTATTCCATTTCATTTTTTTAAAAGATTTCATTTATTTATTTGACAGAGAGAAAGAAATCACAAGTAGGCAGAGAGGCAGGCAGAGGGAAAGGAGGAAGCAGGCTCCCTGCTGAGCAGAGAGTCCAATGTGGGTCTGATCCTAGGACTCTTGAGATCATGACCTGAGCTGAAGGCAGAGGCTTAACCCACTGAGCCACGCAGGTGCCCCAGCATTAATCTATTTAAAATGAAGTTTCCATTACAGGAATGTTCTTGATTTCACTAGAGGGTGCTCTTTTTTTCATTCGCTCTCTTTTTAATGTCAAGAAAAAAGGAAAGGAACAACTCCTTCAAATACTAAGTAAGTTATAAATTGAGTTAACAAAGTATGTATTGATAATGAATCATTTACGCGTCTCTATGCTAGGGTTAATTTGGAGAAAAATCAATAGTTCCATTAGTCATGTCTTCTTAGAATTTATATTTTTATCACTAATTTGATATTCTAGGGAAAATTTTCTCTTCTCTTGATGTGTTTTTTCTTTTTCTTTTTGTCAGCCATTTAGTTATTTATTCAATACATATTTACTGAGCAGGCACTCTATGCCAAGATTTGGTAGAATAATGAGGACTTTCACCTCATGAAGGCCACAATTCATTAGAGCCCCAGAGCATGTACCTAACTATAAGAAGGACAGCAGCCACATCTACAGCATTCTGTGGGCACACAAAGGAGGGAGAAACTAATTCTCCCATGAGAGATGGAAGTGTCAGGGAAAACTTTTTGTTAGATAAGAATATTTAATTTAGATTTTAAAGAATTAAGTTTAAAAACAAATATCTACTTTTTACAAGCCATTTTTAGATTAAAAACGCTCTCTCTGAATGTATTTTTCCCTTATAGTTGTCAAATATGTTTTAATTTTCTCAGGCCAAATTTTTGGAAAATAATTGGCTAGTAATGTTTTTTATACAGTTTTATACTGAGATTAAAATATATGGTAATACTGTTTAAAGTAAAAAAGAATTCTCAGTGTCATTTCCCTTCCTCTCTTCCTCTTTCCCTTATTTCCTTTATGACCCTAGTTTTTTTCTTATTACAATCCACAAAGCATTTGTTCTGCTAACATTTTTTTTAAGATTTTATTTATTTGACAGAGAGAGAGAGAGAGAGAGATCACAAGTAGGCAGAGGCAGGCAGAGGGAGAGAGAGAAGCAGGCTCCCTGCTGAGGAGAGAGCCCCATGTGGGGCTCAAACCCAGGACCCTGAGATCGTGACCTTAGCCGAAGGCAGAGGCTTTAACCCACTGAGCCACCCAGGCACCCCATGTTCTGTTAAATTTTATTTTTCAAGTTTTAATGTCCAACTGGGCTTGGATAAGTATACAGCAGGGCCCTCTACTGGAGAGAAGGCCTTCAACACATGTAGAAAATGCTTTAAAAGTTTAAGAGGAAGAATGTGTATCTTAGGAAACTCAATGACCAATAAAATAAGTAAAACAGAAAGTGGCTGCTAAAAACAGTATCATATTATTTTAACTTGACATACTTACTACTCTGACCTTTCGCCAATGGCCAGTAAAGCTCAGGTACCAAACACAGCTTAGTTCTATATCTCCAGTATGAATATATGGTGTAAGCAACTTTCTGCTTTCTTCAGGAATTCTCTTCTGGAAATAGGTCTCTCTTTTATTTCTAACCAAAATATCATGTTAGTTTTTTTTTTTTTAAATTTACTTTTAAAATGTTCCTCAGTGGAACAACTACCATTCTACTCAGGTAGTCAAATTTTGGTGATTATTATTACAACTTCAAAAGCATTAAATTGAGCAGATTTTTATCACAGTGAATATTAAATTCACTGCAATATTTATACTTTTTGACAGTTTTATATTCAAGAAAGGTAAGGTTTATAGTAAGGCAAGAATATATTTTGAAGTTCATCATGTCCTTTAAATAGCACATTTACATACTTCCCATGGATATTTAAAATTTTGCCCATGGTTAGAAATGTTCTGCATCTCTTTTTCAGACATAAAAGCGCTGTCTTCTCATTCAGTTATGTTGGGGTTTTTTTGCTTTTTTTTTTTTAACTTTTAACCATGAAACTTAATACTAAATGAACCAGTCTGACAAAATAAATTATGAATGTACAAATGCAAAATTGAGGAAATAAATTATGCCACACTAACATCTAACTTCAAAAATGACGTATTTGGAATTTATAGTGTGGCACTGAATTTTTCCAGTCCTGAACACCACTTCTTAGAGATTTGATGGAAATTTTTTGCAAGTTCAATCAACAATTGTTAATTCTCAAGAGAAAATACAAAAAAAAATTGTTCTTAACAATTTTCTTCTATTAGAGTTGTAAATGTGTTGTTGCCAAGGGTATGTTTCTATATTGAGAACTTCAAAATGTCTCTTCTTTCAATACTGAGGCAACATCAGGTGTAAAAGAGTTGATTTCTACTGCCAAAACATTTCAAATTGAGTAAGAATAATAGTGTCAATTATACCATCTCACATCTATATGACATTTGATAGTTCATGGATTGCTTTCACGTACATATGTAAATGGATACATAATCACTCCATACACAGTTGTTATACAGATTATATATAATACTACATGAGAAAGCAATTTGTTAAGTGACATCCCATTCAAACACAAAAAAGGAAAAGTGCCCGAGTTTCTGTGACATCATTAAGCAACCCTAGCAAGTTTACCCATATACCAATTCTATCTCTAGTATCTTAAGTTACATAGTTATCTATGATTTTGTTGTTTAATTCAGCTTGAATTGAATTTTTTTCTTTGCAAATCAAAGTAACTTCCCAAATGTAGTATTCAAATCCTGGGCACCAGTGCTTGAATCAATCTGGCCCTTTATTAGAACAATCTCTAGCATAAAACTACTGAAATCAAAGGAGAGAAGCTTTATCAGTGATAGATTTTTCAGGAACAGTCTTTGGATATGTCCTAAATAAATGCACTAAACAGGTTTTCAGATTTGTTTAAATGAGTCTATTAAACGTTGAGAAATATCATCATCTTGATAACTTGAGCAATAGTTAGGTATGGGTCTATTACTCTCTTATTCTAAAGCAAAAGTTAATGAAAATATTTTCTTACTATTCTATATTCTTTAAAAAATTTATATTTCTGAGTGTCTACTAGGCTCTCTTTAACCATTGTATTATTTTTAAAAATTATTATACATTGGATTGGAGTGATAAAAATTTGTATATCTCTGATATACAAAAAGCCATAAGATCATGGCTTGATCTTCTTATCCCTCATTTAATTGTGGAGAAAAATAATAGCTCTGTTGAATGCTATATAAGTAAATTGGTCTCCTCTTCATATCCCTAGTTAATGGTATTATACGTCAGAAAGAGGCAGCCAAACTTAAGTTCATGATAGGGTAAGAGCATAATTGAGAAAGCAACCTGTTGTTTTATTATGTGACCTGAGAACTTTTCCAAGGGCAGGTAATAAATTGAAAAATCAATTAAATTTATTACTATTATTATTACTTTGGTATGCAGTTGAAGAGTGGTGAGTTTAAAAGGAACTAAACTGATAAAAGTTTCACTATTTTTGAGCTTCACTGAAATTAATACGAATGGTTTTAATTATCTATTTGATAATTTATAAAAGGGCTTGGAAATTAATTTTATTACTTCATTTTAGCTGAATCTCAAAACATTCTAAATAGGCAGATGTGTCATTTTTCTCAATATCGAGATGAACAGGAAAGACTGTAAATGTGTACTTAAACATTTTAAAAGGATTATTTATTTGAGAGATAGTAAGGGGGCAGGTGGGGATAGAGGGAGAGAGAGTCTTAAGCAGACTCCACACTTAGTGTGAAACCAGATGCAGGGATCAATCTCATGACCCTGAGATCATTACCCAAGCCAAAACCAAGTCAGTCACTTAACTGACTACACCATTCAGGCAGCCTTATACCTATGTTTTGTTTTTTTTTTTTAAAAAAAAGCAAAACTACCATTCCATGACTCATGATAAAAGGAAAATAAAATATCTATTGTCTTCACTTAATCCAACTTCTTTAAGCATTCATTAATATTGAATAGTGAATATTTCTATAAAATATGCATATTAAAAAGAAAAAAAAGATTGCTTTTATAAATTATTTCTGTGTTTTTTAATCTGTAGATTTCAGGCCAAAAGAAGAAATGAAATAATTGAATGTATCACTCTGAGCAAGGTATTTATTCATTTTCTCCATTCAAGCTGGATTTGGATGTGAGAAGCAGAATTTTGGATCGATTTCAGTTGGAGTAGTTGTAAACTAAACTGTTTCATGAATACAACACTAGGACTTCCAAATTCTCTTTCTTGTGGAGCCAAATAAACTGGCAGTCATTCTTTGGTCACATTTACTTGGAATGTGTGATTCAAAATCTGATTCAATGTTAACTTTCTAGTAGACTGGTAAATTCTCAGTTTACTTTAGAATAGTTGTAGTGACAGTAGGGATTTAGCGCCTGTCTTCCATATGCCAAGCATTATGTTTCAAGTGCTTCACATATTTTATTTCTTCAGATTCTTATAAAGAATAGAGTTATAACTTCTACTGTGCTAAGGATGAAACTGAGGCATAGAAAGGATAAGTCCTTTATAAATAATCTTATAGTTATGTGTAAACTTAGTTTACTGCTCAAAGGAAATTCTTAGTACATCAGTATATGGGCAAGAAAAAAATCCCTGTACATGGCCGTGAAAACAAAACTATAATCTGCCAGAGATCATGCAGCCCACCATAATGCCTTTTTCTATTCCTTCGTTGATACAGCGGGCACCTCAGCTGTCACTCTTCCTTCTTTTCAGGACCATCACTATATCCTAAAACATGTCTTCATGGCACATTGATCCTTCCCTTACATTCAAATTTCGCATAGTTTCTTGAAGAGTATGTGTGAGAAGGAACAGAGTGGTAGTTCAAACAGGAGGAATCTCTACATGGATATTACAGGGACTGCCATGATCCTTAAAAATGTTTTGGCAACATTTCTTCACTTCCTTAGAAATAAACTACTGGTGTTTTCTTTTACCATTGTCTTTAAGTCATCCTTTTTACAGTTTTCATCTCTTTTTCAAGGTGATTAATTATACATTGTACATGCAGTCTCCTTTTCTCTCAACAGAATATGTATTATTAACACTTTATATATTAACATATGAGCAGATGGGTGAAAAATATGTATTATTTTTTAAGTTGAAGAAGTTCAAGACAAGAGAAGAATATGGCTAATAATAAAAGATTTAAAGCGAGAATGATTAGAATTGGACTTAGAGAAGAATGTTGGATTTAGCTGGGTGGAAACGAAAGGCAAAGACATTTTATTTTATTTTTTTTAATTTTCTTTTAAAGATTTATTTGTGGGGGCGCCTGGGTGGCTCAGTGGGTTAAAGCCTCTGCCTTCAGCTCAGGTCATGATCTTAGGGTCCTGAGATCGAGCCCCACATTGGGCTCTCTGCTCAGCAAGGAGCCTGCATCCCCCCTCTCTCTGCCTACTTGTGCTCTCTCTCTCTGTCAAATTAATTAATCAATCAATTAATTAATTAATTAAGAAAAGATTTATTTTTGAGAGAGAGCGCACACACACAAAGGGGAGGGGCAGAAAGAGTGGGAGAGAGAGAATCTCTAGGAAAGTGCTTGCTGGGCACAGAGCCTAACAAGGGGTTCCATCTCACAATACTGAGATCACAATGTGAGCAGAAATCAAGAGTCAGATGCTTAACTGCCTGAGCCACCCAGCATTACAGAGACATTTTATTTTTTAAAAGATTTATTTATTTAATTGAGAGAGAGACCGTGCGCCCTCATGAGCAGAGGGGAGAGGTGCCAAAGAAGAGGGAGAGAAAGTCATAACCTCAAATATGATCTAATTGCTAAATTATCAATTTAACATTATACTTTATAGTGACATTTTTAGACAAATTCATCTTACATGGCAAAATAAAAAGATCCTTAACATGGAAAATAAATGTAATAACATAATTTATAAACTCCTGATCTGTTTTTAATTTCATAATTACCGACTTAAAGGAATAATCTCTGATTTTTATTCAATGTAACAGTCTCTCTCTTTTTTTAAGTGCATTTATGATCATTTTTCACTCTTTGGCTCACTCTTCTTTATTTCTTCCCTAGCTACAATTACATCCTTTCAAAATCAATATTCATAGGGATTTTTTAGAGGCAAATGAAAAACTACTATCATTTCATAACAGTTAAAATATATGTATGAACATATTTGACAATACCACCAAATCAATAGGTACATTCTTACATAGGTATGTTTTCTGAGAAGCAAGTTACTTAAAAAATGATTTGCCTATCAACTAATATGCAGATTGTTTCTAAATTTTCCAGCATTCTGTATGCAAGTTTTTAACCTGGATCTATTGGTAACTTTTAGGGAGGAGAGCCCTGAGATCCTTCTAAAATCATCTATAAAGATGCATTACATCTATTTGAAAACAGATGAGACTACTATGGCCCATATATAGTTTTTATCAAGTTTTTGTTTTGTTTTGTTTTGAAGTTCTTACTTAAATTCCAATTAGCTAACACACAGTATAAGATTAGTTACATGTATATAATATAGTGATTCAACACTTCCATACAACAAGTTTTTATAAAAGCCAAGGACACACAAAAAGGTACTTAATATTTTCTAACAGTTATTTATAGATATGTGATGTTCTTGAAGGCTGAAAGTAGGTTGAGTGGTGGAAACCCATGAAAGTTTATTTTGTGTTTTCTGAGCTCTGTTCAGTCCTCCAAATCAATCTGCTTGCAAGAGAATGCAAATTGGGACAGGATATGTATGTATACTCACTATAATATAAAGCAGTGCAAAATAAAAAAAATATAACATGTATGTATATTCACTATAATATAAAGCAGTGCAAAATAGATGTATTAAGGACTTGCAAAATGAGAAGGGGTTAAAGAAGATATTCATAAAGACTGATTCTGACTTCAATAGTGTCACTTGGTATGGGAGGAGGGTTTTTTAATTTCTCTCTTTTTTTTTAAATTTTATTTATTTATTTGACAGAGAGATAGGAGAGCACAAGTAGGCAGAGTGGCAGGCAGAAGGAGAGGGAGAAATAGGCTCCTGCTAAGCAGGACCCTGGGACCATGACCTGAGCTGAAGGTAGACACTTAACCAACTGCGCCCCTATTTCTCATTCTTAAAAAAGCTTTTATTAAGGTACAAATATTACCACTGCATCTTAAAACAAATGGTGCATTGTGTCAACTATGTCAAAAAAACTTATGGAAATAATAGTTATTTTACAAAATTTAAATGCCATCTAATCTTCTACTCTAGTGCTTAGGTACATGTCTTAAAGCAAATACCAGTATTAAGCAATTAATGTATGTGAAATCTTGTGTTGAGGATAGTGAAAAGACATGGCCTCAGGCAATTTGCAATCTATTTTACTCCTGAATAATATTTGACGGCTAAACATATTACATAAACTAAAATATACTCTCAAGAGGAGACATTTATACCAGACTAAGACAAAGTTTTAAATGTGCACTTGACCAAAAAACAAAATAAAACAAAACAAAAAACCCCATTCATTATGGCATAGAGTCAACTCTTCTAATTTAAGAATTGTGATTAGCAATAAGCTAAGGGGAAAAATAATGACAATGCATTTTACAATAATTTACAATTCTATTTTCTTGTGGAGAAGAAAAATACATGACCAAGGCAATGTAGAAATACAAATACATGATTTGTCTCCCACTAACTTTGAGGAGAGCCAATAAACAAAACAAAGAAACAAAACAAAAACAAAAACAAAAAACAAACCAGATATGTGCCATACCTATTTAAGCCTTTAATGCATAACTCAAATTTCCACTCATGACCTCATTCTATATGCCTTGAATTCATAGAGGATTTTTCTCTAATCTATGTCAAAACGTGGAGGTAATTAGACAATATGCAGATCTGATTCCAATTACTATTTACCTCATTTTAACGTAATTCATTTAATTATAATGCAAGGGAAATGAGGTATGGGTATCTAAATTTTACAGCCTTTACCAATATCTTAACTTGGTTATTTCTTCTGTGCATCAGTTCATCTCACTTCCATGATCAGAAGAGTACAAAATCTTCCATAACTCTGCCTTGTTTTATCTCCCAAGCTCTCTCTTCTAGTTCTTCCAGTCGGTCTTTCTATAGCTCTCTGATATGGAAAGTTTATACTGTTTCCCCTGGTATAACTTATTTTCAGTACTTCTAACTTTAGTATCTTTCTCTCTGAATTTCTTCTTTAATGAACGATGTTCATGCATCTGGTTTCATGTTACTTTATTATCATAAATAAAGCTGCTTTTAATAACACATAACCATAAATTCATAAGGCTAAGGAGGCCATTCCAAAATAGATGTTCAAAAACTGTTTCTGGCAAATAAAGCCAGTAGCCCTAAGAGAAGTGAATACTTTAAAAGATGGGATTTACTTGGATATCTAAATTCTGGTACAGATGTAGGACTATCTCTAATTTATCATACAGCTCGTGAGCAAATTATTATATTTTTTTGATGAGAAATTATAAAAAAATCAGTCATTCTTTTTAGTTTTTAGGTTTCTTTTCTATTCAACAATACTTATTCGGTACTGAACATATACAAGGCAACGTGGTAAGCCCTGTGGAGGATTAATTCAACTTTTTACTTTATAGCAGATGAGAACCATTTATGCAGATTATGCTAAGGGCTACTGTGAGAAAATGTATATGATAACTATCACTAGAAAATGTAGTAATTAAAATTTTTATTCAACCACCTCTTAGATTAAATTTCTCCTCAGTAGGGACGGAAAATGTGTACTTTTTTTATTCATCTTTCAGTTCTAAAAAACCTTCTTTCGGGTGGGGAACACTTTTATTAAGGAAACTCAATTTCAGATTTATCACTGAAGATCTTTGAATGATATATATATATATATATACAAAATCACTGGATCTTTGAATTATATATATATTATAATTATATTTATATATTTTTATATATTATAATTTTATATATATATATTTTACACATATATATTAGATCACTTTTGACCAAAAATTTCATTTAAAAGCCCCCAATTTACAAACTTATACCTCTCAGTTCAATGGGTTCTTCCGAACATTGATATTACATTAAGATGCTTTTTTTTTTTTAAGATTTTATTTATTTGACAGCGAGAAACACAGCGAGAGGGAACACAAGCAGAGGGAATAGTAGCGGGAGAAGCAGACTTCCCACCGAGCAGGGAGGCCGATGCGGGGCTTGATCCCAGGATGCTGGGATCATGACCTGGGCCGAAGGCAGACGCTTAACGACTGAGCCACCCAGGTGCCCCAAGATGTTTATTTTTTAAGGTAACAAAAACCTCTTGGGAGCCTGGGTGGCTCAATCGTTAAGCCTCTGCCTTCGGCTCAGGTCATGATCCCGGAGTCTTGGGATGGAGCCCCGCATCGAGCCCCGCATGGAGCCCCTCATCCGGCTCCTTGCTTGGCGGGAAGCCTGCGTCTCCCGCTACCATTCCCTCTGCTTGTGTTCCCTCTCTCGCTGTGTTTCTCTCTGTCAAATAAATAATATCTTAAAAAAAAAAAAACCTCTTAGTAAAGTATACATTTTAATGTTTTGATAGATTTTATTTTATGTTTACATTATTAAAACTATACCCAAGGTTTTTTAAAAGAATAAAGTTCTTTATATCAACACTGCAATGATTACCTAATATAGGTAAAATCTCCTACAGGAGGATTATTTAATATATTTGAAATAATATAATAAAAGTAAATTTACATATTAAATGTTTTATTTTTTAAATTTTTTAAAAGATTTTATTTATTTGAGAGAGAGAGAATAAGAGAGAGAGAGAGAGATCATGATGGGGGGAGGGTCAGAGAGAGAAGCAGATTCCCTGGAGAGCAGGGAGCCCGACACGGGACTCAATCCTGGGACTCCAGGATCACTACCTGAGCTGAAGGCAGTCAGTTAACCAACTGAGTCACTCAGGCACCCCGAGTTTGATTTTTATTTTTGAATTGGAATTATTTTTTATAAACTAAGACAAAATGTTTTTTCAATTTTTAGTTCTATTAATAGCAGTGATTTTTTTATATATAAAATAGAACATCCCTAAATTATATTTTCATAAAATATACATTGCTTTCTAATTAACACATAATAACATTAGGGAAATAGTAAGTACAAAGGCTGAAAAGGAGACATGAGTTGAAATTGAGTTGAAAAACTGTAGCTATTCATTATTAATTGATTAAAATTTAGAGAAGGAAGACAGGAAGAAGACATTGAAATTACACAAATAGGTAAGAATAGCCTTGTCCCTCAGAAGAAAAGTTTGCTTTACCATGAAATTTGAAGGGAGTGATTGCAGTATTTTGGGCAGACATATACCATGATCAGATTTGCATGCTATAAATATTACTTTCATGGAATTGTGGATGATGGGCTAGGAGGATCAGGAGAGAATTCAGAAGAGAGAGTTAACTAGGACAGTGCTTCTTGGGATGAAGAAAGTAGAATTTGGGAAGCATAGAAGGCTACAAATACCTGTGGAACACCCAAGAGATGATTTCACCCAGGCAATCAGATGGAAAGATCTGAAGGTGCTAAGAGAGAACAGAAAGCTGAGACAAACTATCACAAGTCTGTGAATCCCTTATTTGTACAGAGAAAAACAAATCAGAGCTATTGTTTGGCATCATGAAGACAGACTAACTTGCTAACTGAATGGATTTTCATTTTTCTGCTAGTTGTTTGGCAGCTTGTAGACACAGCCTTATAATCATTGCTCATTAGGATATTGGAACTATAGCTCCCACTCTCCAGGGAAGCAGTATGGTTTCATAAACCATGGTAACTGAAGAATGAACACTTTCAATATGATATAATTAAACATTATGGGAAGGAATGGATTAGGGTTCTTTGTGACATTTGGCTAAACATGCTAGCTAGCAAAAATACACAAATGAAGGTCACATTTGCAATTATTATAAAAGTGTCTACATTTTAATTAGGTCGCTGATAAATGTCACTGAGCCTTAGCCACTGACCAACTATCATTTTAAAAAAGAAGAAAAATGTTACCTAAAACATCAGAATTTTTTGCATTGTCATAAAATTAAAACCTGTAGCCACAATAAAGTGTATTCAGCAAAAAGATGTTAAGTGGGCTTAGTGACAATCTCAAATAAAATTTAAAAAAGAAATATTTTGACAACATATGATGTCACTAACAATACAGATACTCAAGAATTGTTTTATAAAGCAGATCTGCCTTTACCATCCAACAAATGTGGCCACACTAATCTTAAAAGGCTCTTCTTAGCATAAGTTTAGTATTTTTTGGCCTGTGGGTTTGGCTTAAATGCATTCTTTATTAATTTGGATTAAATATTCACTGACTTCCTTCCATAGCTAATTATTCCTATTAACCTCAGGCAATTCTGCACCTGACCTAAGAACAAAAGAAATTGGAATAACCTTTTAGATATTCTAAAAGTATTTTGAACTTTAAATAGTACTCAAAATTGTTGTCCCTTTCCCCTGAAAAAAATAATAAATAAAATTTGGATCAATTAGGCTAATATGATTTTCCTTTTAAATTAGTATTTGAACATGGTACAGAGAAAAGTCAATATATGTATTGCTTTTAGGGTGAATCTGACTAATATTTCTAAATCTAAAATCTTAAAGTAGTCAAAAGTAAATTAAGAAAGAAATTCAAAAGTCAAAGTAAATAAGTAAATAAGAAAGAGGGGCACCTGGGTGGCTCAGTGGGTTAAAGCTTCTGCTTTCAGCTCAGGTCATGATCTCAGGGTTCTGGGATTGAGCCCCACATGGGGCTCTCTGCTTAGCAGGGAGCCTGCTTCCTCTTCTCTCTCTGCCTGCCTCTCTGCCTGCTTGTGATCTCTCTGTCAAATAAATAAATAAAATCTTTAAAAAAAAAAAGAAAGAAAGAAAATGATCATTATATTTACCCACATAACAATGTAAATCTTCTTTCTGTAGTGTATTATCATCTAATTAAAATTAGCATTGCAATAAATGGAATCATTAATGGTCCTAGTATACAAAATGATTTTAAGAACCAAGAAAAAGAAATCACAATTGAATAGGGAAAAAAAGGAAAACTACTTTATATGTAATTCAATGAGGAAATATGTGTATAGAAAATGTATCTGACTAATAATTAAAATGCAAACCTAAGCAATGATGAAGTAGAGTTTTTGTTATCATACTTTAAGAATAATTCACATTAACAATCATCTAATAAAATGGTATATAAGATATTATAATGAAACGTTAAAAAGTTATTACTGCCTCAGAATGTTAACAAGAACATGAGTAATTCAAAACTTCTAGAAAAAAATAAGAGCAATTTTCAATTTACAAATTCTACCACTATGATGCTCTTCTAAGGAAATTATTAGTTATACAGACATAAATTTATGTACAAGGATACTTCTGTATCATTATATATAACAGAAAACTTAATCTGATCACAGGGACAAGATTAAATAAATTACAACAAAACACATCACTGGAATGTTATGCAACCAATAAAATGCATTTGAAGAACATTTTGAAC
The DNA here is from genome assembly GCA_028646535.1 of Procyon lotor. Classification (NCBI taxonomy): domain Eukaryota; kingdom Metazoa; phylum Chordata; class Mammalia; order Carnivora; family Procyonidae; genus Procyon; species Procyon lotor. The sequence continues at coordinate 64,109,333 of CM053613.1, forward strand.
AGGATTGAATAATCACAATATGATATTAAACAAAAATTAAGAGACTGCATCCCAGTTTCCTTCAAACAAAACAAACAAAATCTGCCTGTGTCTCTATTGGTATATCTGTCTACATGAAGTAGAAAACATCAGAGATTGTTTTGCAAAGGTATTACCTCTAGATTTTAAATTTAGAGATGATTTTGATTCTACAGTAAGGATATATTTATTTTATAATCAGAAGGTTTAAAATTAGAATTCATGGGAAATTTAAGGAATCACAATTCCTGTTGAATCTGAACCCCATAACTTATTCCATAAGGGAAAGGATTGAAAGAAAGATCCCTTTGACTCTGAAGTAAGTAACAAAATGAATTAAAGGCAGTTGAGCTAAAATACTCTCACAAATTTAGCAAAGTACCAGATGTATTCTCTTGAAACTTAATTCATATGTAACTAAGTCTTTGAGTTGGAAAGTAGAGTTTTAGATCTGTAAGTACCTGAGAAATAACATTTTCACAGTTGGAAGTTGCTTTCTGGAAATTGAATTTGTTAGATATTGAGTAAGTGCCACAGATGAGGCAGATGTGGAGGCACTGACAGTGAGAGTGACATTCTAAATCAGGAGGCAGCATTTTAGCCTGTTTGATGTCTTTATCTTTATTTAACTAAGTTACTGGGCCAAAGGAGCTGTCAATTTAGGCTAGGATACCACAATCAGAGCAGATGAGTAAGTTTAAGTGATTTGCAGGTATTTCTTCTGTTAAATGAGAATTCACTTAACTTTGCTAAAATGTCATTGAAAAAAATATTTTTGCTACCTTCTTTAAAGAAATTGCAGTTAGCTGCATAATTTCGGATATATTCCCGTATGTGCCTCACTAGCATGTAATTACTAGGGTCAAATTTGTAGGACTACCTTTGAAGAAAAATTGCCTTATAATGAGGTCATTTGGGGACTCCAATAACTAACACCCCTTGAAAGAATTCTTAAGCTACATTTTCATGTGCAAAATAAAATGTAGCAAAATAAAAGTCATGAAACCATTTTTAAATGTTTATTTTTCATTTCTGAAATATGACAAAGCTCATGTCAAACTCCATGTCCAGTGTCATGTACTGTTTGATTGGTATCAATCGCTTCTTCCTAGATGTTCCTCAGCAAGTTAGAATGCACAATAATCCTACTATGCTCCTATTTCACCCTCTCTTTTAATATAAGTGTGGTTTGTGGCCTAGTCATCCCAATGAGACCGTGATTACTGAAACAACCAACAGCTAAGGAAAATGAGCATTGAAATTTCTTTAATGGTATAATATATGGAAATTGATTTGCTCAGAGCAGCTGCACAAGGCAGGAGTCAATACACCCACCTAAGTGATAAGGTGCAGTTTGCTTGGAACCTTCCTCCTTCCTTATGGAGACACACTTCTGCCTAAGATAGTGCCTATGTGGAGTGAGGATTCCACCAGGCCTAAGAGAAACATTTATTTTCTTAATGGGGTGGCATTGTACCCTCTTACTGCTATATGGCTTCTAACTCTGCAAGTGTAAAAATAACTTCCCACATATCCCCTATTTGAAAAGAATTAACCCGGTGCAGACCATTTCTCTAAAACTGGCACTATATTTTTATCTGAGAGACCATCAGTATCAGATTGAGGTCTGTTAAAATTCTATGATTATAAAGTTGTCGCGCGCTGCGCAGCAACTCGTCCAGGGCTCCGAGGGTAAGGGGATGGTGAAATAGTAGAGAAGTAAAGAGATGGGAAAAGGAGGGACACAGTGGGCGATGTCCAAGCAGTGCCAAGTTTATTCAAAGTTTTACAGTACTATATAGCATGAGTGAAACAGTGATAAAGAAGCGCTTATTTTGCATGTACGAGGAACTCTTCAAGCTTCCCCACTATCTCTATCCCAGGCGTTCAAGGCCGACTCTCTAGCTAGTGGATAGGTTGTTTATACCAGGTGCACATACTTCAAAAGAACTTTGGATGTAGTTTGTAGACCAGCAAAAACATCACAGACCCATAACAGATTTATGGCTAGGCCTAGTTGTATTGTGCCAATTATGTTTACATGAGCAGTCACGTGCAAGCGAGTTTCAGGACCCATTGCTCAAGCTCTTTCTCAAGTGTTACTCAGCCTGTCCATCTGCAGGGCTCTTAACCCTTTGTGGGTGTCCAGGGTTCGCAAGTCCGAGCCCGGTTTGGTCAACTCACTCCAGCTAGTCCGCGGCTGCCCACATAAAGTGGTTTCCCTGAAGTTTACATTATTCTTCTCTTAGTTTCTAAGAATTTTTTAAAGACAAATATTTTTTATTTTATTGTTTTTTGTATTTCCATGGTTAGCTTTCCATTTGGGATACATAATAATTGATAATTTTCTGTGTATTGAATGAATGTTATATCCTGTATTGTGTTATGTATGTCTATGTAGCCCACACATATCAAGATAATTCTTAGCTATCTAAAATTCCATTAATGTAATTGACCATCCTGAATTCCATTTCTAAGTCCAAAATGGACTGAGTACATCCATAGTCTATAGACTTATAGATTGTAGTATAGCTACTACAACATTGGAAGCACTGGATATAATGAAACACACCTGCTTATTTTTTACATCTATATATAAAGAAAGCATAACTTTCCAAGAGAATATTTCCTAAAATTGGGGGCAGGGGGAATGCATTTTGTTTAATTATTTTTAATCATAGCATTTATTGCTAAATAATGTCAGCTTTATCTGATTTATTATCAACTTCTATCTAATCCATCTTAAACACACAGAGACTAAGAAGATAAAAGCTAATATAATCATTGCAAACTTAAAACTTCACTGATACCCTTAATTATCCAAAGGAAGAGGGAATTCTTTAATCACTAAATTAATTTGGTTATATTTCACAACTAGCTCCTGCCCTTAATAATTTCCTCAGTGATTTGAAGACAATAGGCATTTTATGGAGGAAATATCAATTAATGCAGTCACATTTTAGGCTCTCAATAGTCTAAAGAGGTATTATCTAAATACTATAGATTTTGGGATGCCTGGGTGGCCCAGTGGGTTAAAGCCTCTGCCTTCAGCTCAGGTCATGATCTCAGGGTTCTGGGATCGAGCCCCACATTGGGCTCTCTGCTCAGCAGGGAGTCTGCTTCCTCCTCTCTCTCTGCCTGCCTCTCTGCCTACTTGTGATCTCTCTCTGTCAAATAAATAAATAAATAAAATCTAAAAATGATGAATTTAATCTTCTGCATATCTTTTCTCACATCTCCAGCTAAAACACTATAAAGTTTAAACATAATAGAGTTCTTGAAGAAAGTACTGATCTGAGACATAGAGTAAATTTGACTCGGGCTATTTCAAACTCTCCTCTGCCATAGATGCACACTACCAAATTGAAATGATGTACGTTATTTATAAATTATTAACCACTTCTAAATATGCTTCACATGACTGGCTTCATTGAGGTGTTACATCCATCCTTGCAAGCTTCATAAGACAGTAGCAGGCTAAAGTTGCACAGTTAACATTAATTCTCATCCAAGAGAGGACAGCCTTAGCAATTACACTGAAAAAGGTCAGATATCAAATTTCTTTAAGCTGGCTTTGATGTCAAATTGAGTCACACTGCAGGCTTGGATATTGTATGACTTCTGCTTTTTCTGTATACTGTGTCATCAATATACGGTGTCACTATTTGCTCCATTGATTTATGAGTCCATGATTAAGCATTAATATTCTTCAGAGCATTACATATCGTTTGATTCTATAGTTTACTTATATTTATTATTATATGAGCTTAAATAAATAAAACTAGAATTGAATTTATACAAAAACTTGTCACTTCATGAATTTTTGGGGTTGCTTAGACTTATTGGATGCAAAAATTAATACCATTATGTGAGGAAATGACAGAAAAAGATTTAAGTACAGAATACAATAGTGATGTTCTAGTTTTATCTTCAATATTTTAAGTGCTTTAAAGTTCGTTGTAAACATATTTTTCACATTTAGGGACAGAGATACAATTCTGAAATTTACTTGGTATTGGAAAACTCAGGAAATTTTAAATATGGTAAGGGATTATGTATTTTAAAATGCATCCTTTATCATATTGACATTTATCCTATTTATTTATAAATATTGCCATAAAAATTCTAGTTCTATTAATTCTAATCCATCATCTCATGAATATTATTTACATTAATGGCAATGATATCTATAAAGTGACCTTTTAGGTAATGGGAAGGTAATGCTATTAGTTCCAAGACTTCAAGTCGTGGCAATGCCATTCTGACTTAATAGACTATAATTTTATTAAATAATATAGGTTCAGTGGTCTCAGGGTCATTTGATTAGGAAATATTTAATGAAGGCATTAATATTTACTCCTACCCAACTTCCAGCTGGAATTTCATGGTGTGAAAGCAGCAGGTTAATTGAGTTTTATCACCAAATCTCCAGACCACTCTAGAAATAACTGTAATACACATTCCCTAAGGTCTGATCTAAGAGCAGGGAGAAAATAGAAGAAAAAATGATTAACGTATAACTAGATTGCTGACCTCTTCAACATAGATATTCATTAAAAGTTTGAGCAACTGATGAAGATTTCTCTAACAAAGAATTCTGAGCCACTTTTCCTTCCAAACCCTGGACAGAAAGATGGAGAAAGGAGGAATAAGTCTTGATTTAGTCAATAGAAACACAACAATATATAGGCAATGAATTTTCTGTAGACTCATAATTTCCAATAGTGGCCAAAATTTTTCTTAATAATTTACTCATGAGAACATACCTGTCAGGAAAATTAAATTGTAACTATCCCCCTTCCATTTGCCAATCTTTCAATTCTTCAGAGTAAAATGAGTATTAAAATTTGGTATTTACATTTTCATTTTGTAACCTGATCAAATCTGGAAGGCATAAGCCTGATATTCAGTTATGTCCACCCGAGGTAAGAAGTGCAAATAATAACAAAAAATAATAGAGTAATCATTTATTGAGTTCTTACTAAGAACCAGGCAAATTTCTAAGAGCTTTATGTATATTACTTTATTTGATATCTACTACAACCTACGAAGGAAAAACTATTGTTCTCTCCATTCTAAAGGCAAGGAAACTAAGGCATAGAGCTATTCATATTTTGTCCAAAGCCACAGATCTGCTATGAGGTACAGTACATATTTAAATCCAAGCAATCTAACTTTGGAGCTTATTTAGCAAACAAGTTTACTAACAAAGCTGCTCTCATCCAAAATTCTCAATCAATAAAATGAATGGCCAAGGTGTAGGAGGATGTATACACAAGAGCCAAGAGAAAGTTTTCATTGCCAGGAACTGAGTCATGATGGCAACAAATTTAAAAAAAAAGTTAGATGTTGGCAAATATCCTCTCCAGGCACTCTATTTTTTTTTCTTTTCTTTTTTTCTTCATGATATATATATATATATATATATATATATATATCATAGTTTTTGTTTTTATATAGTTTTATATAGTTTATACTATATAGTTTTAGTATAATTCTATTTAATGTTCATCTGCTAATATTTTACCAAATTTTAATCCTCTACCAATGCTCATATTTACTCACAACTGTATTCTCAGTTCCTAACATAGTAGAATTTCAATGAAGAGTTGTCGAAAAAAAAAATCAGTGAATGCTGAATGAGAAAGGAGTGAATTAGGGAGAAAATGATGTTTAAGTTTGCTGAAAGAAAGGGGCTTATGTGTAGTCGGAAACCAATCCAGAGCCCAACAAAGTGTCACTTAGCAGTTATATTTCAGAGTCTCTTTGAAATCTTTTTTTCTTTTTTCTTTTCCTTTCTTTTATTTTCCTTTTCTTTTCTTTCTTTTTTTCTCTTTCTTTTTTCTTTCTCTCTCTTTCTTTCTTTTTCTTTCCCATTTCCTTCCTTTCTTTCTCTCTCTCTCTTTCTTTCTCTCTCTTTCTCTTTCTTTCTTTCTTTCTTTCTTTCTTTCTTTCTTTCTTTCTTTCTTTCTTTCTTCTTTCTTTTTCTCTTTTTTTGTTTATGCTTCTATTTCTTAAATGACAGTTCTTAAAATGATGACCAAAACCAGGTTCTGAATCCTGAATAAGATGTACCAAATTATTTATCTCAGAAGATGACTTTCAGTGACAGAGGTCAAGAAGTGTTTAGGAACTGAGACAGAAGCACAAGAGAGAGAGTAAAGAGCTGTTGACTACAAGGTAGAAGTTAGAAGGAACATTGAAAAACATTGATGCCCTCATGGAATTTACAGTCTGGGAGTATTAGTAGAGGATTACCAACTGGTAAAATATTTGTAGAGGAACATTAAATAAACAAAATTATTCTAAACATTTATAAAACTAATGACTATGTACATATAATAAACAAAAAGAAGAAAAAAATTAAAAACCTAGAGTGCTTTGAAAGGAAGCTTGAGAAAAAGGGAAGAAAAAAAACTTCTTTTTTTAAACTTTGTTGTCATCGTGATTTTGTTTAAATGGAGAAGATTTTTTTTTTGCAGTACCAACATTTAGAAGCTGAGAAGACAAAGAAGCAAAGGAGATAAGGAGTAGCTAGTGAAATAGGAATAAAGACATGAGATGGTAGTGTCCTGGAATCACATAAGGAAAAGGTTTAAAGGGAAAAAGAAAAGAATGGTTAATCACTTTCAACACTGTTCATAGGTGAAAACTGATCTTTAGATTTAGCAATGACCTAGTCATTATTCACCTGCAAGAGTCCTTATTGTGGAATATTGTAAGCAAGACTGCTTGCAGTAGGATCAAGGGAAAATGGCAGGAGAGGAATTGAAACCAGTGACCATTGACAACTCTTCAAGAAATCTTGGTGTAAGAGAAAATCAGTGGGAGGGGTGGTAAGTTTAGATAGGTTTTTTAAAAGGTTAGATCACTTTTTGCATGGTTATGGGAATAATCTAATAAGGAGACAAAAATTGACTCTGAAGGAGAAATAGAGGGAGTTTTCTAGAAAGACATCCTTGAGCAGTCAAGATGGGACGGAATGAGATTCAATGCGCACATGTGGAGGAGATGGCTTTTAATAGATACACAGACAATTCATTCACAGCATCGCAATGAAAGCAAGGTAGAATATATGAATGTACATACAGGTGGAGGTGCATTTGAGAGATCTACTCTTATGATTGCTTCTGTTTTCTCAATTATTTATTTATTTATTAAGTTCAGTTAGCCATTGTATGTTTTTGACGTAGTGTTCAGTGATTCATTAGTTATGTATAATACCCAGTGCCTATCACAGCATGTGCCCTCTTTAATACCCATCACCCTGTTACATCCTCCTCCCAACCCCTCCCCTCTGAAACCCTCAGTTTGTTTCCCAGGGTCCATAGTCTCTCATGGTTCATCTCCCTCTCTGATTTCTTCCACTTTGGATTTCCCTCCCTACCCTTATGATCCTCTGTGCTATTGCTTATGTTCCACATATGAATGAAACCATATGATAATTGTATTTCTCTGCTTAACTTACTTCACTTAACATATTCCTTCCAGTTCCACCCATGTCAATGCAAATGGTGGGTATTCATCATTTCAGTGGATGAATAATATTCCATTGTATATATGAACCACGTCTTCTTTCTAGATTCATCTGTTGAAGGGCACTTTGACTTCTTCCACAATTTGACTATTGTGGACATTGCTGCTATGAACATTGGGGTGCATGTGCACCTTCTTTTCACCACATCTGTATCTTTGGGGGTTATACCTAGTAGTGCAATTTCTGGGTCATAGGGTAGCTCTATTCTTAACGTCTTGAGGAACTTCCATACTGTTTCGAGTGGCTGTACCAGCCAGCATTCATTCCACCAAAAATGTAAGAGGATTCCTCTTTCTCCACATTCTCACCAACATTTGTTGTTTCCTGTTTTGTTAATTTTTGCCATTCTAACTGGTGTAAAGTAGGTATCTCATTGTGGTTTTGATTTGTATTTCTCTAATGGCTAGTGATGTTGAGCATTTTTTCGTGTCTGTTAGCCAATTGTATGTCTTCGTTGGAGAAGTGTCTGTTCATGTCTTCTGCCCATTTTTGACTGGGCTATTTGTTTATTGAGTGTTGAGTTTGAGAAGTCCTTTATAGATCTTGGATATCAGCCCTTTATCTGATATGTCATTTGCAAATATCTTCTCTCATTCCATGGGCCATCTCTTAGTTTTGTTGACTGTTTGCTTTGCTGTGCAGAAGGTTTTTATCTTGATGAAGTCCCAAAAGTTCATTTTTGGTTTTGTTTCACTTGCCTTTGGAGATGTGTCTTGAAAGAAGTTATTGTGGCTGATGTCAAAGATGTCAAAGATGATGCACATGTTCTCCTTTAGGGTTTTGGTGGATTCTTATCTCACATTGAGGTCTTTCATCTATTTTGAGTTTATCTTTGTGTAGGGTATAAGGGAATGGTCCAGTTTCATTCTTCTCTATGTAGCAGTCCAATTTTCCCAGCACCACTTATTGAAGAGACTTTTTTCCATTGGATATTTTTCTGGATTTCCTAAAGATTAGTTGAGTGTTCATTTCTGGAGTCTCTATTCTGTTCCATTGATCTATGTGTCTGTTTTTGTGCCAATACCATGCTGTCTTGGTGATCACTGCTTTATAATATAGCTTGAGGTAACATGATGTCTTCGGCTTTGTTTTCCTTTTTCATCATTCCCTTGATGATTTGGGGACTTTTCTTTGCCGATCCCAAATTTTGGGGATCATTTGTTCTAGCTCTTTGAAAAGTTCCAATGGTATTTTAATAAGGATGGCATTGAAAGTGTAAATTGCTCTGGGCAGGTTAGACATTTTAACAATATTTATTCTTCTATTCCATAAGCTTGGAATGTTTTTCCATCTCTCTGTGTCTTCCTTAATTTCTTTCATAAGAGTTCTGTAATTTCTAGAGTATAGATCCTTTAACTTTTTAAGTTAGGTTTATTCCTAGGTATCTTATGGTTTTGTTGCTATTGTGAATGGAATCAATTCCTTAATTTCTCTTTCTACAGTTACATTATTAGCATTAGGAAGAGCAACTGATTTCTGTGCATTGATTTTGTATCCTGCCACATTGCTGAATTGCTGTATGAGTTCTAGTAATTTGGAGGTGGCATCTTTTGGGTTTTCCACATAAAGTATCATATCATCTGTGAAGAGGGAGAATTTGACTTCTTTGCCAATTTTGATGTCTTTTATTTCTTTTTATTGTCTGATTGTTGAGGCTAAGACTTCTAGCACTATGTTGAACAATAGGCATGAGAGTGGGCATCCCTATTGTGTTCCTGATCTTAAGAGAAAGGCTCTCAGCTCTTCCTCATTGAGAATGATATTCGCTGTGGGCTTTTCATAGATGGTTTTTACGATAGTGAGGAAAGTTCTCTCTATCCCTATACTCTGAAGAGTTTTAATCAGGAACAGACCCTGTATTTTCTCAAATGCTTTTTCTGCACCAATTGAGATGATCATATTTTTCTTGCTTATTTTTTTATTTTTTTAAAGATTTTATTTATTTATTTGATAGACAGAGATCACAAGTAGGCAGAGAAGCGGGCAGAGAGAGAGGGGCAAACAGGCTCTCTGCTGAGCAGAGAGCCCAATGCAGGGCTTGATCCCAGGACGCTTTGATCATGACCTGACCCAAAGGCAGAAGTTTAACCCATTGAGCTACCCAGGTACCCCTGTTCTTCAATTTTCTTTTATTGATGTGCTTTATCATATTCATTGATTTGTGAATGTTGAACCACCCTCTCATCACAGGCATAAAACCCACATAATCCTTTTATTGTACTGTTGGATCCTATTAGCTAGAATCTTGTTGAGTATTTTGGTATCCATGTTCATCAGAGATATTGGGCTGTAATATTCCTTTTTGATGGGGTCTTTGCCTAGTTTTGGGATCAGGGCAATGCTGGACTCATAAAAGGAGTTTTGAAGTTTTCCTTCTGTTTCTATTTTTTTAGAATATCTTCAATAGAATAGGTATTATTTCTTCCTTAAATGTTTGGTAAAATTCCCCTGGGAAGCTATATGGCTTTGGAATTTTTGGGGGGGAGATTTGATTACTGCTCCAATTTTGTTACTGGTTTTTGTCTATCCAAATTGTCTATTTCTTCCTGTTTCAGTCTTTTTGTTTGCAAATTTCCAGGAAAGCATCCATTTCTTCCAGGTTGCTTAATTTGTTGGCATATAGTTGCTGGTAATAATTTCTAATAATTGTTTCTATTTCCTTGGTGTTACTCATGATCTCTCCCCCTTTCATTCATAATTTTATTAATTTTGATCCTTTTTCTTTTCTTTTGGATAAGTTTGGCCAATGGTTTATTAATATTATTAATTGTTTCAAAGAACAAGCTCCTAGTTTTGTTGCTCTGTTCTACTGTTTTTTTCTGGTTTTCTCAAGCTCAACTATTGTCCTCATAATTGCTACCCTGAAGTCTATTTCTTTTCTTTTTTTTTTTAAAGATTTTATTTATTTATTTGACAGAGAGAGATCACAAGTAGGCAGAGAGTCAGGCAGAGAGAAAGGAGGAAGCAGGCTCCCTGCCGAGCAGAGAGCCCGAAGCGGGGCTTGATCCCAGGACCCTGAGATCATGACCTGAGCTGAAGGCAGAGGCTTTAACCCACTGAGCCACCCAGGTGCCCCCTGAAGTCTATTTCTTACATCTTCCTTATATCCATATCCATTAAGTGTGCAGGAGATGTCATTGTCTCTGGTTCTTTTGTTTGTTCAGAGTTCCTCCTTCTAGTCATTCTCTTGAGGTTTGATTGAAGGGTTGTACAGAATGGGAGATATCAACTACAATCCAGGCAAAATGCACCCTGGGGACCACAGGTCCTCTGCCCCTGTAAAGATTTAGATGTATATTTTTATATCTTAGGCTGATTTCATGGGTGTTCAGAAATGGCTTGGTAGATATCCAGATAAATTCAGGGGACCAGTTGAAATGGAGTCCCCCACTCCTCTGCCATCTTCTATTTTCTCAATTAAATAGGAGCACCATAATCAGGAAACCCAAGAAAGTGTGGAGATTGAGGACAAAAGATAAAATGTAAATTTTCCATCCAGGGATATTAAATGGATTAGGGAAATGTGGTAGCATTGCTGGGAAACTTGAAGATTTCACTCATAGTTAATAGGATGAACTGTGACCTTAGGCATGATTTTCTGTTCTTTTCCAGCTGCACTTAGGAGCACAGCATGTTGATGTTTGGATTTAAAGTAGACAGGGAGTTTAGTCTGTGAAAACAAGAGAGGGTCAGTGTGAGTGAAGGTACATTGAAGGAAATAACTAAAGAAATGAACCACAGACTAAACTAGATAGGTGATTGAGGAAATGAGATGACTATAGGGCAGTGAAAGGGTATTAAGACCAGTAGCTTATAAATCTTGAAGAGGTTGAGATCCTAGAAAGAGGTGAACAAAAAGATGAGATGGACAGAAATGCAAATACATGAATTTAAACTGGGAAGGCAATGTAGTATTTTTTACCCTTAACTGAACCCTGTAAGTGTTAAATCAATTCAGTCTCCCAAAGTTGGGAGTTAAACAAAGTCTTAGGATGGAAACCTCTTTTTCCCATTTATATTTAATACAATGGAATTGATGCTGTGGGGGTTCCAGACTCTCTTCCAGAGCTTGGAAAGTCCTCTTCACCTCCTTTCACTTTCACATTCCCTGTGCATTTTATATGGAGCAGTATGGCAGCTTTGCTGCTGTGGGACACCATTTCTCTTCAGGGTCAACCTTTCCATACTGACCTACAACATTGTCTCCTGCTCTCTCGTCAACATTGACTCTTGCCCTCTTTTTAGCAACTTCATACTTTCCTGCTTTTCCTCTTTCCTTCACAGGTTCCACTGCTTCTACTATTCTTTAAATGCTGGTGCTTCTCAAGGTTCCATTTTCAATACTCTATTACTCATTTTATGTTTTATCCCTGGCAAGCTCATCTATTCTCATAGTTTAATAAGCATCTCTTTGGTCACCATTTAATAATCTCTTATTAGCCTGTGACTCCCTTATGTTTACCAAATTTTCTAACCAAAATTAATGCCCTAAGAAGTACTTCAAGCTCTCCACTTTCCCCAAACTGAATTCATGAGCTTTCACCTCAAGTACATGCCTTTTCCTCCACCTTTATCCATCTTCTAGTACCACAGAGTATTTCCAAATTTTTATTTTCCCTCCCTTGCTTCCAATTTAATCAATCAGTAATCTTTTTTTTAAAATATTTTATTTATTTGACAGAGAGAGAGAGAGATCACAAGTAGGCAGAGAGTCAGGCAGAGAGAGAGGGAATCAGGCTCCCCGTTGAGCAGAGAGCCCAATGCAGGGCTTGATCCCAGGACCCTGAGATCATGACCTAAGCCAAAGGCAGAGGCTTTAACCCACTGAGCCACCCAGGCGCCCCAATCAATCAGTAATCTTAATGATTTTATTCCCATCCACATTATATCACCTCTTCATTCTTGACTAATTAGTTTTGACTAATTTGCCTGTATCACAGCTTTAGGCTCTTTAAATGTCTTTTTTTTTTCTGTTGTCTTGTTCCAAATGATAGTGAAACCAGAGAGATCTTTCTAGAATTTATATTGCTTTCCTTTCAGAGTCCTAGCATTTTATTTTTAAATTTTTATTAACATATAATGTATTATTTGCCCCAGGGTACATGTCTGTGAATCGTCAGGCTTACACATTTCACAGCACTTAACAGCACATACCCTCCCCAATGTCTACAACCCAGCCACCCTATCCCTACCCCCCTGGCTCCCAGCTACCCTTAGTTTGTTTCATGAGTCTAGGAGTCTCTTATGGTTTGTCTCCCTCCCCATCCCTTCCTGTTTCATTTCTCTCCCCCACCACCCCCGAACTCCCGCCTTGCCTCTCAAATTCTTCATATCAGAGAGATCATGTGATAATTGTCTTTCTCTGACTGACTTATTTCGCTTAGCATAATACCCTCCAGTTCCATCCACGTCGTTGTAAATGGCCAGATTTCGTTTCTCTTGATGGCTGCATAGTATTCCATTGTATATATATACTGCATCTTCTTTATCCATTCATCTGTTGATGGGCATCTAGGGTCTTTCCATAGTTTGGCTATTGTGGAATTGCTGCTATAAACATTAGGGTGCATGTGCCCCTTCAGATCACATTTGTATCTTTAGGGTAAATACCCGGTAGTGTGATTGCTGGATCGTAGGGTAGCTCTATTTTCAACTTTTTGAGGAACCTCCATACTGTTTTCCAGGGTGGCTGTACCAGCTTGCATTCCCACCAACAGTGTAGGAGGGTTCCCCTTTTTCCGCATCCTCGCCAACATCTGTCAGAGTCCTAGCATTTTAGCAAGGCCTAATAGACAATTTCATCATTAGTCCCAGCTTACTTAACCAGCCTTACTTCTCTCCCCTCTATCCCTCACCGTTTGAGTTCCTGACTATTTTAAACCACCAAGCACACCCTGCAGCCTTTCCTTTCCAAGTATTCATATATTTTCTTCCCTTACTAGGCTATCTTTTATTCCCTCCCCAGAGCTTTGCTGAACTAGTCACTAATGGTCTTTCAGGATTTATATTACATAGAATTCATCTGGAAAGTATTTTCTGGTGGCCCTAGACTAGATAAGAAGATTCCCCACCCATCAGAGGGAGCCCCTAACTCTTTGAATTTACTTTCATATTACAATAGATTAAAGTTCTATATAATTGCCTTTCTTTGTCACTATATCACAAGCTCCTTGATGCCTGATGCAATATCTTGTGCACCTTTGTATCCCTAACATTTAGCCCCTACTGAGTTCTCATTACATCTTTGCTGAATACATGAATGAATGAATAAATTGTCAGATTTCTAGTCACAGCTTTGGGTTCACTTTAATTGAAAAAGGCATCTCCACTGCAACAGATGCAACTGATTACACAATAAATGAGGTCAAATGTGTGTGGAGCACATAGCCAAATAATTATTTGGCTCATCTCTGTTTATGCAGAGTGCTATAAGCCGATTACCATAGCATTTAGATAGTATGTATTTTGTTAATATATATTATATATATAATATATATTATATATATAACACCATATATATGTGTATGATTCACAATCTCGATGATGATTCTGGCTTTTTTGCACCTTATTATGGTCCTTCTAGTTTTCCACTGATTATCCTTTTCTAGCTTTAAAAACTATAAACCACATTCTCATACTCCATTTTATTTTATTTTTTTAAGATTTTATTTATTTATTTGACAGAGAGGGGAGAGATCACAAGTAGGCAGAGAGGCAGGGCAGAGAGAGAGGGGGAAGCAGGCTCCCCGCTGAGCAGAGAGCCCAATCCGGGGCTCGATCCCAGGACCCTGAGATCATGACCTGAGCCGAAGGCAGAGGCTCTAACCCACTGAGCCACTCAGGTGTCCCCATTTTAATTTTTAACACTAGCATGTACAGTTCTTTTTTTTTCTTTTTATATATGAGAGGAGTAGGCAGCTAAAACACAAAGCAACAGACTACACTAAGAAAAGAAGAAGTTTAGAGACCATAACTATAAACTACCTCAAAGGAAAACTCATTTTCTTTTTAATTCCTTACACCTCTAGTGCCAAAACTTGCATTTAATTCCAGGTTTTAAGGGAGATTTTATGTCTACCCATAATCTATTCTCATATAGTTTGCCCAGGAGAGGTTAGCTATTTTCAGTTAAAATTGATCCACCTTTACCATACTTTTAGTTGAACACGGACTAAAGGACATGAATCTCTTAACAGCTCCTTATAGGGTTGGATTACACATATCATACTCAATTTAAATGTGCAGAGCATCTAAATTGAACATCTAAAAACACACTATTTCAAGTTTCAGAGAAATCATATTTATAGTTTCACAAAACAGAAAATTTTATACTTAATTCAATGTTTAACACCTACAAAAGTGTTATTTTCAAATCACAGAAATGTTTATTACATTCAAAAATATCTCTGAGGCAAAACAATGATTCTAAATAATTTTTATTATGAGAAAACTTACAAAGATAATTTTTGTCAAATTAAGTTAACATCCAGTAAATTCAAATGTCAGATATCCTCAACAAAAACATTTTTTTAATATTTCCAACATCAAGAAATTGTCAGATTCAATTGGGATTTGACACAGGAAAAAATTCCAATTCCTAATTGTCTTTAGATTTCATAATAATTAGTTTGTATTTTTAAACATTTGCTCTATGCACTAAACTGACTCCTGGGGACATAAAAGAGTTAATATATTCTTCAGGTACTATATATATCTTTTTTAATGAAAAAAATTGGGAATTAAAATAAAATATAGTCAAGACATTTCTCAATAATCAATTAATGTAGAAATTTCATAAAAATGTCCCCACTTAATTATTAATATTAAGTTATATAAATTATATAACAAAATCTGCAAAAAAATTTTGCCCAAAATGGTTTATTTTCCATTATGATTTTGGCTGTTTTTCAAGAACATGAAGAATAACTTACAGTTTAGTCAAAATACATGCTGTGTTAGATGCATTTCCTACTAAGTGATAAATTTTACTCATGAAGATTCAATCTATATTTAAAGGATATAACTGAGAATGTGGGCGTTATTTCCTTTTTCCCATTTTTTAACAATAAATAAGGAACTGATCTAATAGAAGTCAAATAAAAAAGTTAATTACCAAATATTCCTGGTAAAAGAAATAAAGACTTGAATTTTTGGATGTCTTTCTTACTTTTTTCCCTTTTTCCCGTCTTCCTCCTTTCTTTCTGTTTTTTTTTCCTTTCCTTTTCTTCTCTTTATTTTCTTCTTTCATGACTTTTTTCTTTCTCTCTTTTGCAAACTAGACTAGCAGAATTTCCAGAAAAGAATTTTGAAATATAAAAGTAATATTTTATATTATTTTATTTTGCCAATATCTCTGCAGTTTGCGTTTGGTTGCAGTTCTGAGGGAAGTTGTTAACAATATCTTCAGAAAAAATAATTTTCACAGGAAAAAATAAAAGTCTCCTCAGAATTCACTTTTTATTATTGTTTTTCTTTTACAGAATATTCTGGAGCTCTTCCTAATTTTCCTACTTCATATGCTGCTTTGCTAAGAATTAAAAAGAGTTCATCTTCATCCCTCTTTGGTTCAAAGACCAGACCACGATACACTAATCCTTTATTAGGAACACTGAGTATTTCTTCACCAAGTTGGCGAGGAACAGCTCAACATTATTATTCCCCCATCAATCTTTATCATTCCTCAGATGTCTTCAAACAAGATGGTAAGTGTCAAAGGAAAACTGCATCTGTTGAAGTTAAACATGCAACGAACACTTTTTTCAAGACTATTGTAATTGGGGTCAAGGCTATTGCAACAGGGGAGAGAGTTTAAATCAACTCTCTGAAAACAGAAAGTAGCAGAGTTTTTAAGATCTGGAAAAGTGGAGGACACTGAGGGAGAGATCCGGCAATGTGATTAGGGCATGTAACGGTGGAAAAATTTTTCCTTTCTTTTGTTCTAGATTCTTTGGCTGGTCTAATAATTAAATTCACATAATACAGATTAACAGAAGAAAAACAAATTTAATCTCATATATATAGGAAGGGGGCAAAGCAGGCAGCTTTTATACCTTTTAGACAAGGGAGCAATGCATTTGTGAAGAATTAGCAAGGGTTTGGGCTTGAGGTATTAATTAGTGAAGAAGTAACAAGGTTTGTTTAGTCAGTCTTCTTGGCCCTAAATTCTCTATTTCTGGTGATAAGGATGCCTTCTACCCTCCTGGTACAGAGAGGGTGCTTTTTACATGGAAGATTGGTTTCCTGCCTTTGGGGGGGCAGGCGGGAAGAAGGAGGGATGGAGTGTCCTTGCATCAGCTGTTTCTTAAGTAACTTTATTTCAATATCATCAATATACCAAATTGATATACTCTTAGGTGGCATATGCTGCTCTCGTTTAGCCATGTGAGTTTATTAACTGGTGCTTATTTAAGTTAGTCTCTTATCCTCCTATAGAGACTGGGAGATAGTGAGACTTTTTGCCTTAATAATTGCGTTTCAAAGGAATGGCTGCCAAGTCCTTGAAAAAATATACATTTAACATTATTTTGAGTGGAAAATAAATAATGTAAATTTCCAACACTAAGACATCAGTTAAATTAAGGACTACTGAATAGCTATTAATGTTAAGGTTTGGACAACATTTTCTAGATATTCTCTAACTGTTGCTTTTGAGTATATCAACAAAATACAAGGTTAGTTAGCAGTCAGAGAAAAATACTAACAATTGATTATTACTAGGGGCTGTTCAGGCTCTTCTGTATAGCTTATCTCAGTAATTGTCTCAACAAATATGTGACATGGATATTACTTACTGTCTTCTATGTAAATGGAAACTCAGAGGTAGATAAGCAACTTTAAAAAGGTCACACTGCTAATAAGCAGGTAATTTTTATTCATTTATCTACTGATTTTTAAGTCCAATACACTGGGCTACATTTCAATTATGACTGATGAAGGACTAAACTCTCAAAGAAACATTTTGCAAGGACTAAACTATTTGGAAATATACTAGAAATGTCATTCTAGGTTGCTGTGCTAAGCATAGGTAAACTCATGTCTCATGATTATGCCATTTGTTGCCATATGAACATCATCTCATAGAGTTGATATTTAAATTTTACTTAAGCATAATATTAGCTCCTTAAAAATGTTTTATTTTTTGAAATAGTATAATTTTAAAATTCCTATAATGTGCTTTGTGAAAGGCAATATCAAGAGAATTAGGAGATAAGCCACAGACCAGGGGAAAACATTTGCAAAAGACACATCTGATAAAGGACTATTATTCAAAATATACAAAGAACTCTTAAAACTCAATATAAGACAGCAAACAACCTAATTTTAAAAATGAGCCAAAGATCATAATAGACATTTCACCAAGAAGATACACAGATGTCAAATAATCATATGAAAAGATGGACTACATCATTTGTTATCAGGAAATGAAAATTAAAATGAGATACGAGTACATACCTATTAGAATAGCCAAAATACAGAACATTGAAAATACCAAATGCTGGAGAACACTCATTGATTGCTGGTAGGAATGCAAAATTTTACAGCCACTTTGAAGACAGTTTTGTGGTTTCCTTCAAAACTAAGCATATTCTTTTTTTTTTTTAAAGATTTAATTTATTTTTTTAGAGAGAGAGCACAAGTAGGCAGAGTGGCAGGCAGAGAGAGAGAGGTGGAAGCAGACTCCCTGCTGAGCACAATATGGGGCTCGATCCCAGGACCCTGAGATCACCACCCGAGCCGAAGGCAGAGGCTTTAACCCACTGAGCCACCCCAGGCACCCCAAAACTAAGCATATTCTTACCAATATGATCCAGCAATTGCACTTCTTGGTATTTAACTAAAAGAATTGAAAATTTATGTCTATGTAAAAACCTGCACGTGTTTGTTTATAGCAGCATTATTCATAATTGCCAAATTTGGACATAATTAAGATGTCTTTCAGGAGGTGAATGGATAAATAAGCCACAATATATCCAGAAAATGGGATACTATTCAGAACTAAAAAGAAATAAGTGATTAAGCTCTGAAAAGACAGGGAGGAACCTTAAATTTATATTACCAAGTGAAAGAAGTCAATCTGAAAAGACACATATTGTATGATTCCAACTATTTAACATTCTGGAAAAAAAAAATGATGGAGACAGTTAAAGGATTAGTGCCAATGATGGAGGTTGAGGAAGAGGTGAATAGGCAGATCACAGAAGATTTTTAGGGGCATTAAAATACTTGGAATATCATGATGGATATAAGTCATTAAACATTTGTTTAAACCCACAAAATATACAACATCAAGAGTGGACCCTGAGGCGCCTGGGTAGCTCAGTCATTAAGCGTCTGCCTTCAGCTCAGGTCATGATCCCAGGGTCCTGGGATCGAGCCCCACATCGGGCTCCCTGCTCGGCGGAAAGCCTGCTTCTTCTGCTACCATTCCCTCTGCTTGTGTTCCCTCTCTCACTGTGTTTCTCTCTGTCAAATAAATAAATCTTAAAAAAAAAAAAAAAGAGTGGACCCTAATGAAAATGATGGATTTTGAGTGATCATGATGTGTCACATTATGTGTATCTTTAGTTAAAAAAAAAAAGTACCATTCTGGCAAGTGATGTTGGGAAGATATACATGTGTGGGATTGAAGTGTTTATGAGAAATCTCTACCTTCCTCTAGTTGTGTTGTAGATCTAAAACTGCTCTTAAAAAACTAAAAACTAAAGTTTTAGGGTGCCTGGCTGACTCAGTCAGAACAGCATGTGACTCTTGATTTTGGTTGGGGTCTTGAGTTTGGGCCCCACATTGGATGTAGAGATTACTAAGTAAGTAAATAAGTAAGTAAATAAATAAAGTATTTTTAAAATTCTTATTATATTAACTTCAATGTCACAGTCATTAGGCAGAGATGTGTTGGGATTTGTGTTCCTTAGGGATAATTATTTTATGGAACTGCAACAGAATAGAATGTATTGAGTGGCTAGAACTACAGGATACTCTTTGGTAAATTTAGTAACAACTAGTGTTCTACTCCTTTGTTCTTTTGTTCCAAGTATAAATTAACATAGCTCACAATGATAAAATACAACTGAAAATATGAATTCACACACATGAAAATGATGAAAACAACAAAAATTGTAATATAAAATGGAGCCAGGCTTAAGACTAATTCAGTGTGTCTACTGTGAATGCCAACAGACTTCCTGTAAGCTAGTCTCCATTTTGGGTAATTAATAGTCAAGAAAAACTAAACTCTGATCAGTTACATATTTTCCAGTGCTTCAAAGATTAAAGTGAAATAGTTATTCAGTAGAAGCATAGCTATGGCCGGTGACCTGAACATTGTTCTCACTGTGTACATAACAATGGGTTTTATCAGCTTGAGTAAAGGTAAATGAAACTTAATCACCAACCACAAAATGAGAAGTAATTATCTAAAACTGTGCTTCTTAGTCCTTAATATGCATATGATCACTTGGGAACTTGTTAAAATAGATGCTCCTTCAATAGACCAGGAGTAAGGTCAGATAATCTGTATTTATAAAAATCTCCTAGATGATGCTGATGCTTCTGGTTGTTGAACTATGCTTTGAGTAACAAGTCTCCAGACTGGGGATTGTTCAATATAATTTAAGTCTTTCACTGCTCTAGTTTAATCCATATTTAGAATATCAGGAAGAATGGAAAGTCTTGAGTAATTCCAAGTAATCCTCCAGAGCTATTGTTTATTTACCCTAGAATTTGATAGATCTTGACTAGATGTGACTTTGAGTTTGTTCTTTCAAGACCTTGACATATGGCTTTTGTCAGGTAATTCCCTCCTGCCTAATAGAGAATAAATTTGGGGTTGACATGCTTTTGTGGAAAATGAGAAAACTAACAAAACTTGAATAGAAAGCCATTCCACTCCTGCTCAGAATGAAGCCCAGAAGTACTCCAAGATAGAGTTAAAATTTTTCTGAAAATTGTAAAAATCTAGTTTGCAGAGAAATTTGGAAAAGCAATTCTGCTCTTGTATATAAAACCTAGAGAACAAGGAAATATAAAAGCATGTTTATTGCATTATATACTTAATAGCAAAAAATTGGAGACAACTCAGTTATCAGAAGAGAAATTGAAACATAAATTGTAATTTTTCATGTTTTGAAAAATAAAAATGGTTAAAATGAATAAACTATATATTTAAGAAACAAAATGGATATACCTCAAAAGATAATGTTTAGTGAGCAAGAAAAGTTAGGCTACTAGATATGATATATCAAATATATAAAAAGATTAAAAATCAAAATAATATATACTATTTATGCATATGGATATGTGGTATAATTTTAAAGACATGAATGTGAGGTATCAAATTCACACACACACACACACACACACACACACACACACACACACATATATAATGCTTACCTATCAGTGCAAAGGGAAAATGAGAACTAAGAAATAGCACCAGGATAGGGAAGGTAAATGACCTCAACTATGTGATATTTTAGTTGTTCAAATAAAAAATCTGAAACTAATATGATGAATCTTGTACTCAGTAAAATCTAAAATGATTCACAATGATCCTCACCTCCTGGTATTTACAGTGCAATCCTTTCTCTTCAACTGGGGGCAAAAGCTAGAAATCTGTTTCTAGAAAATAGATTATGGCAAAAGTAATGCCAACATTAAGTTATGAAAAACTCTGTCTTCAGGGGCACCTGGGTGGCTCAGTGGGTTAAAGCCTCTGCCTTTGGCTCAGGTCATGATCTCAGGGTCCTGGGATCAAACCCTGCATGGATGGGGCTCCCTGCTCAGCAGGGAACCTGCTTCCCCCCTCTATCTGCCTGCCTCTCTATCTACTTGTGATCTCTCTCCTCTCTGTCAAATAAATAAATAAAAATCTTTAAGAAAAAGAAAGAAAAAGAAAAACTCTGTCTTCCATCTAACTTCCATTCCAAAGAAGAATGTATAATCAGGATCTGACTGAATAAACAAAGTTCAACAGACTATAGGGATTAGCTGCCTAGAGAAGAATATCAACCTGTTGAGATGATCACAAGATAACACAGAAAATTGAAATAAATTAATCTTAGGACCTTAAAATTATGAAATTGTGAGAAGAATCCTCTGTAGAAAATGTAAAAGTTTGGTAAAGACATCGACAAAATGAACAAAGGTTATATGTTTATTATCTCACAGTTTCTGTGGGACAGATCCAGATGTAGCTTAAATGGGTCCTATGTCTTTCACAAAGTGGGATTGTAGTCTCATCCCAACACTAAATTGATATAGATCCACTTGTAAGCACACTCATATGTTGTTGGTAAGATTCAGTTCCTGTAATTGTTGGACTCAGTGCTTTAATTATTCATGGACTGTTGGCCAAAAGCCATTCTCAATGATACTCTCCATAAGATATCTCTCAACATGGTAGTCAACTTACAACAGCAGGAGCAAGCCAGAGCAAGAGAAAACAAACAAAAAGACTTCAAGAAGTGCATAATAGACAGACACTAACACTTGATTCAGGTGAGGAAGTGGAGACAGTTACTGAATAAAAAGTTTTGAGCTAAACTCACGAATCAAAAAAGAGAAATGGAGCAGTACCTGGAAGGGAGAATGTTGATCATTGGAGTCAAGTGGAGTCCTCAGAACTATTTTGCTTTCAGTTTGATATTATTACTTTAGATAATGATTATCATCACTTCAAATTTCATGTGCAAATGTTACACCCAACAAAAGACATTATCTAGTTTTAAAAGAAACTGAGTTGTTAATAATTAGTTGTTTAATATGAGTGTCATTTAATTGATTTAAAAAATTGACTAAGGTTTAAACTAGAAATTATCACGATAAAATAGGTTAATTGAGAGCCCTTATGAGTCAGTACCTCAAACACCTGCAGAATATGCACTGTTTCTGGATATATGATATGGACAAGGATTATTAACGACTGCTAACACGACATCTGTTTCTCCCTCTATAAATGAGCAGCCAATAAACTAGTCCTTGACTTCATTTCTCTGTGTTGTTGTTGTGGTTTTAGAAGGAGTAAACTTAAGTATAGAGAGCATTTAATTCTTCTATTTGTGATTAGATGGTTAGTTTAAAATATTTTATCTTTCTTGAACAGAGGAGCAGTCTGGAATAGGAGTAATGCTGACAAGAAACTTTAAACTTTCTAGGGAAGTCCACTCCTGAGATTCAGAGACTATAAATGCTACATCAGGTGGAAAAATGGTGATTCTTACAAGTAGCTGAAATGGATTATTTTTTTTAAGATTAAGCATATAATTTTGGATGTTTTTCGTTTCTTCATGGTATAAACAAACTAATTTACATAACACTCTGAGTCAATCCAGACTTTAGAATTTCTACCACTAGCTTCTGACATGTGAAAGATTCCTGCAATTTACCAACTTGTTGCCTCATATCTTCAGTACCTTGGACTGAATTTCATTGTTGACATGGCTTATTTCCAGATTTGACTTGGCACATGGGCAATGGCATCATAACTCAAAGCAATCTCTGTGTTGACAATTTTCTGTTGTTTCTTCAAAACAACCTTTGCTGATAAATTGTTTTGGAGGACCAGATACAAAATTTAAATGATCTTTTATAAGTATTCCCTCTGGAAGGGGAAAAAGTATTTCAGTTGGATGATATACTCTTGTATAAATCAGATCACTCCAGTTTCTCTCAGTTTAAAAATAGACAAATATATCCTAATAAAACCTTAGAATTTTATGAACATTCATTGAAATTTTATGACCTTATTCTTTATCGTATTGTTAATTTTTAGAGCTGTTGTTATTGTTTTATATCAATATGCTATTCTCTCCAATTTAACTATATATCATTTTTTAAAGATTTTATTTATTTGTTTAACAGAGAAAGATCACAAGTAGGCAAAGAGGCAGGCAGAGAGAGAAGAGGAAACAGGCTCTCTGCTCATGCAGGGCTCCATCCCAGGACCCTGAGAACATAACCTGAGCTAAAGGTAGAGGCTTTAACCCACTGAGCCTCCCAGGTGCCCCACTATATGTCATTTGAGCAAAGACTATCTTATATACTCTTCTTTATTCACTCTCATCAGCAAGAGCAGTTTCAGCTTACTAGGAGCTTAACAAATACTATACAAATTCAATACAAATTGAATAAAGAGGCAGATGAGGAAATTAAAATCTGAATTTAGGATGAATTTATATATTATGATAGAATATTTGCTTGGATTTTATCTATCTAAACTTTGTTCTCTGGATTACAAATGAAAAGATAGAAAAAGCAATGTCCTTCCTCTGTTGACATGGCGGCCTAGTGGTTTGGCATCTTCTGAAAGTTATATGGGGTTGGTACATTTTGATCATTCTTGTAAGTGATAGCATCTCTGAATCACCTGACCTTTCTTTTATAGCTACATTAGAAAATGACAAAAAAATCTATTAGACTCAATTTATATTATGTGCACAGCATAATGCCACTTACCCATGAAACATTCATCATAATGGGCTTTTTAATAAATAATGCTCTCCAATTCTTAGGAATCCTTGAAAGTTTGTAATGAAAGTTTACACTGGTTTAACTTTTATAAAGAAACAATTCTAAGTTGAAAGAAATTTAAGGTTAAAGGAAGGTTTGGATATTTTCTTTAAGAATTCATTTCCAATGCTCACATGGTGTGAAAAGTTTTTCTCACATTGTAACTGTGAATGTCATCATAAAATGTAATTTCTAATAAAACAATTCCAAACTTTTGGAAATTATCATATAAAATATATTAATGATAATTTAAAGTGTATTTTTTATAATTGTGCTTGACATGATAGGCTGATATTTCTTTTAGATTATATTACTGATATACTTATTTCACATTACATGAATAAACTAGACAAGGCAATAAATTAGAGTGAACTAGCAGGTAGAAGGGGTTGGGGTCTGGCATTGGATCTAATCTTTGAGAAAAAAGAACACAGAAGCAATTGTTTAAAAGAGGATTTCAATCTAAAGGGTAAGTTTAGAATCTAGGGAGACATTATAATGTCTTCATACTCTTGTATCAGCAGAACATAGGTATTCTTAATGGAGCCTTTATATTCTAATTTTAATGGAAATTTCTGTAAACTAAGAAAGTTATTATCGGTGTGCTAATCAAATCAAGGATAGGAAAATCTTGAGTAAAGTATATGTATTCTAGAGCAGAATTCAGTAAAAAGCTGTCTTCATCTGGGACACAAACTTACTTTTTATTTCAATATGAACTTTATTTTAGGATAACTCTAGCAAAAAATAGCAATTTGTAAAGACTCCATGCATTATTGGAAGTGATCAAGCTAAGATGGATAAATATCCAAGAGATTTTTAGAAAGAATGCTTGAAATGAATGGAAATTTATTCTGATTCTAAAAGTGTATGACTCTAAGATATCATTCCAATGAAACTTAAACATTTTTTTTAATTTTCCAAGAATCATTATTTGTAAATGATACTTTTACTTTATAGTTTTCCTGGAAAGTTCAGTTTTCATAGTTATTGTTTTTTCTTAAATACATCTTTTCATAAGTAATAGAGGAAGAGAAAAAATAGTATATTAATTATCTATTCCTGAGTAAAGCATATCTTAAAACTAAGCAACTTTTCATTTTCTCACAGAAACTGTTGGTCTGGAATCCGGGAGTGACTTAGCTGGGTAGTTCTGGCATCAGGTTTCTTATGAGTTTTCAATCAACCTGTTATTGTAGCTGTATTCTCATTTGAAATCTTTTTTTTTTTTTTCTCATTTGAAATCTTGACTGAGGGAATAATCACAGAAAAGTTAACTCATACAATTGTTAGTAGGCTCCAGTTTCATGTTAGTGGTTGGTCAAACAAGAGATTTCAGTTCCTCAAATGTGGGCCCCACCATAACCTGAGAAAGCATCTTCAAGGACAACTGTATTCCCCATAAGGGAATGACTAGCAATAACAGTGCTAAGAATAGTTTAAAGAACAAATATGTGAAATAAAACTAAATATGATGACAGAATGTGTTAAGAAGTAACTTTCGAGCTCAGGAAACAAAGGGAGGGAAAAATAAAACCATTAAGCAATTGAAAACTTCATTAGTGGTAATAGAAAAGCAATTGAAAAGATAAGAATGTATCTATCATATTTGAAAATGTCAAACAAATGAGAAAAAGAATAAAGATATAAAAGTTGTTATAGAGATGATAGAGAAGACTTTAAAAAAATTGAAGATATGACTAATTGGTATTAGGAGAATTGAGCAAATAAAGAAGAAACTTTCCTGAAAAAGAAAGTGTTGGGGTGCCTGGGTGGCTCAGTTAAGCACCTAGCTCTTGATTTCAGCTCAAGTCAGGATGTCATACTGAGATGAAACCCTGTGACAGGCTCCACACCGCAGAGAGTCTACTCCAGATTCTTTCCCCTTCCTCTGCCTTTCTCTGTGCTCTTTTTCTAAAATAAATAAATAAATCTTAAAACAAAACAAAACAAACAAACAAAAAGTCTTGAAACTACAGTTATATAAAATGTTTAACACCAAGACAAATCCAGAAAGGTCTTGAAATTCAGAATTAGAAAAGAAACTTACGGACATCCAGGTATAAAATACAGTCATTTAGGAGTGAGGGAAGGCAGGCTGGACTCAGACTTACCCACAGTAATATTAATATGATCAGAGAGTGGAAAAATATCTACAGGCTTTAATGAAATTAATATTGAATGTCTAACTTGATACCTAGCCAAGTTATCTTTCACTTGTAAAGATAACAAACAGATATTCTGAACCATGAAGCAAAACAAAATTTATGGAGTAAACTTAGGGGAAGTGAGAAAAGGTATGTTAATTTATCATTCTTTGTAGGAGAAAATCAACAGATTGCTTTTAAAATCTTTTTATTTTTTTAATTTTTATTTTATTTTTTTAAGATTTTATTTATTTATTTGGCAGAGAGAGAGAGAGATCACAAGTAGGCAGAGAGGCAGGCAGAGAGGGGGAAGCTGGCTCCCTGCCGACCAGAGAACCCAATGCAGGGCTAGGACCCAGGACCCTGAGATCATGACCGGAGCCGAAGGCAGGGGCTTTAACCCACCGAGCCATCCAGGTGCCCCAACAGATCACTTTTAAACTGAAACAATTCTCTTCTGAGGAAGGACTTTCTGGAAGTGTGAATCTGATATTTCACAGACAATAACCACTAGCATTATGGGTTTAGGCAACTACATATATCATGTAATCTGTTCATAAAAAAGGCTGATTTTAAGAAAAAAAAATCACTCAAAAACATTACTCCTATGAGAAATTAACATTGTATATGATGGCATTTGCCTGTTACACAAATATCTCAAAGATTTCTACCTTGCTAAATAAAGATTTTGATTTACTGGTTATCCAGATCTTTGTGATGATTATCATATATGTTTTGAAGTTCATCTCCACAAGTTACAGATTCCATCAAGTTAAAAATTGCAAAATATAAGGACATTGGCTAACGTAATTCATCGTCTTCACCAATAGATGTAGTGTACGACTGCAGAAGAGTGAACCAATCTGTCTGAGTTTACCTATAATAATACGTTCTTGGTATGGAATGTTAAAATGAATATCTTTAGAGCTAGAATCATCATTGATTACCCTTTGCTGGATTGGGAAGCTCTACATAGACACATGCTCTTCAACCCCTTACAGTGAACTTTATTTCTAAAAGAAAAATGAGAGGAAGAGAGGACGACTGCTTGCTAAAATGCTTTTGGAAGTAACAATTGAACAACAAAGAGATATTGAAAAGAGGATGAGTAGTCACAATAGCATATATGTTGTTCAGGCCAGTCTCTTATGTTTTTCAGTGTGTAGTTTAGCAAATCTTACCCCTCCCCAGCCTGACAACCTTTATTTCTCTTGTCTTGTCCTGATAATTTTCAGAACAAAAGATTTAGAACCATAGATCCTTTGTTAAAATCAACCGTTTATTACATTGTTAATTTTGCAGAAGTTTCCTCTCAGAATCTCAGAATTTTCATCTTTGTTAGAGATAATTATAATGCTCAGCTCAGAGACTTAAATAATAATATATATTAAAGTGCTTTATAACTGTTATAACAAAATTATAATAATGATAGTAGTGGCAGTGGTAATCAGATTCTAGATTCCAACAGTCCTGGATTTGTATCTCGAGTTTGCCATGTATTTGCTATATACATTTGTTCATTAATTTCAGGCTCAATTTGTCATCTATACAATGGGATTAATTCTAATCACATGGATGTTGTGAGTGTTACATGATACATTGCATATATATAATTAGTATAGTGTCTATAATGTAGTAATTATACCACAAGAAATTGTTAGTTGTTGTTATTGTAATTGTTAATTATAATTTATAGAGTACTTGTGGTATACTAAGTTTACCAAGTATATTATACATCTTGATGTCAATCAGTCCTCATAATAATATGGTCAGGAGACATTATCATCCACAGTCAATAAATAGAGCATAAAAGATAAAAGTAAAAAAAAAAAAAATGAAAAGGTTAGAAAATGATGATACTAGAATTTGAACCCAAGTATGTCTGACTCATGAAGCTCAAGAGTTTTAAAATATATAAAAATATACAATATATTTATTAAATACTAATTTTATGCATAACAGGTATTTATAATATTGATTTAAATGATCATATTTAGAATACGTAAAGACTAGAAGAGATATATTGTCATGACTTCATCATGCAGTTTAATTGTAACTGAGAGTTTAAGGAAGTTTCACGTGCTTTTCCAAATTTTTA
The DNA here is from genome assembly GCA_028646535.1 of Procyon lotor. NCBI lineage: Eukaryota > Metazoa > Chordata > Mammalia > Carnivora > Procyonidae > Procyon > Procyon lotor. The sequence goes on from CM053613.1 coordinate 64,137,639, forward strand.
TAAATACATTATGATGCAACAACAAATAGAATATTTTGACAATAATTTTCTCTAGTTATTTTTATTATATTACTTGTTTTTTTTTTGAGTAAAAGTTTTAAGTGATAGCAATGTCATTTGGTATAGAGAAACACATTTCAGTTATTTTCATGGAATATTTTATTATTTGTAGCTTAAAAAAAAGAATTTCAGCTAGATTATCTAAGACTCAAACAAAATACTTAGCAGCACCTGCTTTCTGAGTGCTCAGTTTTATTGGATGAATATTTAGAGTGTTATGAACACTTTTATTTTTCTTTGCCCACATATATATATGTATAGGTATGTATATATCCACATATATATGTATGTATATATGTGTGTATATATAAATATATATATATCATATAAATGTACTCTAAACCCATTATTCTAAATATGGAGGTATATATCTTTTTCAGTAATAATTTTTTAAAGCTTGAGTTTCCTGGGACATTCGTTCGTGTATTTCTTTCCTGATATTTTCTTGTGGTTATCTACAAAGAATGTGAACCTTTAACTGTTTAGTAGAGGCATTAGAAATATGTCTTTCCTAAAATTTTCCCTCTTCATTTTTCTAAGGCAGTGGCTTTAAATGAGGACAATTTTGACCCAGGGGATATTTAAGAATCTCTGGAGACATTTTTGATTATACACTTTGGGAAGTTGTGCTGATGGCATTTCATAGGTAGGGGTTTGAGGATCTTGATCTAAGGTTACTATATAATCAAATTTGTGATCAATAAAATAAAAGAAAATTTTTAATTAAAAATAAATAAATGAAATGAAATAAAAAAAATAAAAACTAAAGGAAAAAATTTTACTTTCTTCTAAATTCACAATTCAAGATGCTAAGGATCTTAGATACACATATAACTGAATTCTTGCACTACTACAAGCTAATAAGATGACTATTTCCCCCAGCACATTTACTTATAATTTCTCCAGCAGAATTATCCTGAAACTCCAGCAGAATTATGCTAAAACTCTTGAAACCCAAGCTGTCATCTGAGGCCCAGTTTTATTTCTACTTTTCTATAAAATTTTCATTAGTTTAAAATTACCTTTATCATAGGATTTCTCTGAATGTTAACTAATCAAATGAGATAAAGTCTAGTATCTGGAATAGAGTAGGTACTTAGTTTAGGTGTTCTTTCCTCTTGTCTCTTTCTTTTCTGATCTCCTTATTTACATTGTTTACCTACTGATGAACACTTAATTGTGTACAGTTTTGATATTTTTATTCAGTTATTTGACTTTTTTGAGAACATGTCTTATTAATTCTGTGGAAATATATTTATTTGCATTACATAATTTATCCTTTACACTCTAGCATTTTTTTAAAGATTTTATTTATTCATTCGAGACAGCATGAGCAGGGGGAGAGGCAGAGGGACAGGGAGAAGTGGACTCCTTACTGAGCTGGGATTCCCCCTGCATGCCAGACCAATCCCAAGGACTGGAGAGCATGACCTGAGCTGAAGGCAGATGCTTAACCATCTGGGCCACTCAGGCATCCATATACTTTAGAATTTTTAAGAATAAATAGTGTTTGATAAAATGAGCCAGAAATGAATGGACAGAGAATACATGAGGACAAATGTTTTTATATCTGTAGTTCCCAAGTAGTAACACAATATTAATTCATGACTTTTTATTTATTGTATATTATTTTTAACACTCTAAGAGTTTTACAAACTTTTAGTTTAGTTTTGTTTTGTTTTTTAGATTTTATTTATTTATTTGACAGAAAGAGAGAGAGAGCACAAGCCGGGAGAGGAGCAGGCAGAGGGAGAGGAAGAAGCAGGCTTCCCACCAACCACAGAGCCTGATGTCAACTCAATTCCAGGACCCCAAGATCATGACCTAAGCTGAAGGCAAATCCTTAACTGAGTCACCCAGGCGCCACAAACTTTAGGTTTTTTAAAATGTTCTTGTTTTGCATTATCTTTTTTAGCTCTGCTTTAGATGAATGCAAAGTTATGTATTTGAAAATGTACACCACCAGTATTAGAGATATTTGGGTTTTTTAATCTTATATATCATATTTTATAAAGAAATCTTAGTCAATTAAAAAGATGCTAAGTAGGTCTCTAATTTACTAAAATAATGTAATTTGCTAGTTGTGACTTTGTAGTGGTAGTACATCTGTTGAGTACAAGGAAAAAGGAAAAATTTTAAACATTAAAATAATGGAGAAAATTTTAGAAATTTTGAAGTGTATCCTTTTTGGTCCTTACAGAAAGTGTGGACTATGGGCCAGTGTTTGTACAAGAACCAGATGATATAATTTTCCCGACTGATTCTGATGAAAAGAAAGTAGCATTGAATTGTGAAGCTCGTGGCAACCCAGTTCCCCATTACAGGTAAAAGTTCACTATTAATCATTTTTCTCAAGTATTAAAAATCCCCTTCAATGAAATTCTGACATTCCAGAGCGTATTATAATATCTCAAGTAATTTTCACGTATTTGTCTTCTGATTTTTCCTAAGATGGATTCGAAATGGAACAGAAATAGATTTGGAAAGTGATTATCGCTACAGTTTGATAGACGGGACCTTCATTATAAGCAATCCAAGTGAAGCAAAGGATTCTGGTCATTATCAGTGTTTAGCAGCCAACACTTTCGGAACTATTCTTAGTAGAGAAGCCATACTTCAATTTGCCTGTGAGTAAAGTATATGTTTTCTTCATGTATCTGTATATAGTGTGTATACATGTAATTTTACAGTTTGGCTAGGCAAAAGCTTAATTAAAACCTCAAATTTTAAAATAGTGCTGAATCTAGGTAAAGATCAGAACTATGTAAACAATGTATTTCTTTCTAAGATATTTGAAACTCCCTAAAATGTTTGCCCTCTTCAAAATCCCAACACACTAGTCTGAGAAATTAAAAATACTATTCATGAATTCTTTTCCTCCACCTTTTAAAACATCTACTTATCTGCTTTTATTTTTCTACTGGTTATTATAGTCACTATTTTCTAAACATATAGAAATACATATATATGCACACACATATACATACATATATACTTAACATAAGTCATAAGCTTCTTTTGGACTTAAGATCACATATTTTAAAAATATTTAGGAAACTAAAGAAATGCCTCTGAAATGTTTACATTTCAGATTCCAACTATAATTTCTCACTCAGATGCCCCACTTTTTTAATTAAAAAAGATACATATAATCAAACATATATACTAGAATGTATACATTTTCTAAAATAGGTCACTTATCTAATTAACTATGTGTATTGAGTTCTTAAAACTTGTGAAATTATATAACTTATGATGAAGACTTATACCAAATTGAGGATAGACCACTGAGTTAAAAAAAAAAAAGAAACCAACAAAAAAAACAATATCATTTCTTAGTAAACAATCCTACTTGAATATGAATTCTTGAGGATTGCAATATTTAACAAATAGGAGGGTAGGAATCTTTGTGTTATTAATTTATATGTAACTTATATTGGCTATGTAATTTATCACAAAATGATTTTTAATTTAAAATTACACCTTGAAGAATGGAATAATTAATTTTTCTCTATATAATCTTCATCACATATTATTTCTAATTAACCCAGAATCTAAACATACTATTATAGGATGTGAAGGAGAAAGAAAAGAATAAAATAATGATAATAGATTTAAGGGTCCAGGAATAGATTTGGACCCTCTAGAAAATAGATTTTCTAGGTCCCAGAAAAAATTTAAATACTATCTTTTAAAATAAATTTTGCTAAGTAGTTCAGATAGGACTTTACATACATCAAATATACCAGGACATTAGCCTAAATATACTCCTCTTGTTTTAGAAAATATTATGGGGTGTAACACCGAACCTAATACTTTTCACCATGTTTACTAAAAGAGTAACCTAATAAACAAAGAGTCCTCCTAACTGCCCTTCTGTAAATAAAGTAGTCCTTTCAAGACAGATACAGCAAATCCGAAGAACATGATGTATGAATACTAAGTGGCTTATACCTTTCTCTTTTGGTCTATACTGACACAACTACACCAATTCATAATAGCTTATATATCAACTGTTCCCCAAATCACCAATGGAAGCAAATATGCAAAGTTTTCTGTACGCTTCAGAGCAGAAATATATTTACTGGAAGATCTAATGTGTTTGTACTGTGCCATCCTAGAATTTCTGCAAAGACCATTCACAACTATCAGATACTCACCCCCACCTGCAGTGAGCACATTGGTATCAGCATCTACAGTTCAATGACTAGGCAAGGAAAACCCTATCTATCTTACTTATTCTGCATCAAGTTGTCCTGAACTTAGTCTAGAGTAATATTTGCTTTATTTTTGACTTAACATAAGGGTTAATATACAAATGCATTCATTGGTAGCATCTTATGACCCTGCCTTTCCCTGTCCCCACCCCACCTGGCTCAGTTGTGTTCTGAAAGCCATTTATATACCTAAGAACCCATAATGTGCCTGGTTGAAGCAGTCACTTACATAGGGAAAGCCACTTCTGCCTCAAAATTACTCCCTCATCTAGATGTCATTATGTATATTGGATAAATTAAAAAAAAAAAAAAAAGTCCTTTAGGTTTAGCTCTATCTTTTTCCAGAAGATCTCTGGAGGGGAATACAAATATAGAGGGTAGAGAGGAGAATGAAGAGTCCACCAATTTGCTTTCTAGTGTACTTGGATATAAGCATGGGTGATATGGGATTCTAGGAGCCAAGGTACATTTGTGATTAGAGGAAAACTGAGGCAGGAACTTAGAAAAAAAGGAGCTTCTGAAAGGAAGTGAAAGGATACAAAGATAAAGTAAGATTAAAAATTTGGTGGCAACTTTCCTTTACAACATGATTTTCTATGTCTAGCCTCATAGCTAGATAGGTAATGTACTCACTACTTATTGTTGATAGAACATTTAATGTTTAAAGGATTTTTTGCAGGGGCACCTGGGTGGCTCAGTGGGTTAAAGCCTCTGCCTTTGGCTCAGGTCGTGATCCCAGGGTCCTGGGACTGAGCCTGAGCCCCGCATCGAGCCCCTCATCAAGCTTTCTGCTCAGCAGGGAGCCTGCTTCCCCCTTCTCCCTCTGCCTGCCTCTCTGCCTACTTGTGATCTCTTTCTCTCTGTCAAATAAATAAAAAAACCTTTAAAAAAAATAAAGGATTTTTTGCAGATAGAGGAATGTTCATCACTATATATTTTAAAGCTAATGTCATTAATCTTTTATAACTTACTAACCACTATTTATGTAAAAATTTAAGTATACAACCAGTATTTTAAAACTAATTTTTCATCCATGAAAAAAAAATAAAAATAAAAGTAAATTTAGATAAGTTAGATAATTATCAAAACCTATTTAATTAAATTAAATATTCAACTCTGATACATGAGTCTGTTAAACATTTTAAATGTCATAAAATTAAGCAAAAGTTACAAATTATGCAGAGTGAAATAAATCAAGCGGAGAGAGTCAATTATCTTATGGTCTCACTTTCATGTGGAGCATAAGGAAAAACATGGAGGGCATTGTGAGAAGGAAGGGAAGGATGAATGGGGGGAATCAGAGGGGGCAATGAACCATGAGAAACTGTGGACTCTGAGCAACAAACTGAGGGTTTTGGAGGGTTTTGGTAGGGGGGTTGGGCGACCCTGGTTGTCGGTATTGAGGAGGGCACTTATTGCATGGAGCACTGGGTGTGGTGCATGAAGAACTAATCTTGTAACACTGAAAAAATAAAATAAATATATTTGGGGAAAATTTTTTAAAAAGTTGCAAAGCAGTGATCAACAAGACAGCATGGTACTGGCACAAAAACAGACACGTAGACCAGTGGAACAGAATAGAGAGCCCAGATAAATGACGCGCAACTCTATGGTCAAATAACCTTTGACAAAACAGGAAAAAATATCCAGTGGAAAAAACGCAGTCTCTTCAATAAATGGTGCTGGGAAAATTGGACAGCTCTATGTAGAAGAATGAAACTTGACCATTCTCTTACACCATACACGAAGATAAACTCGAAATGGTTAAAAGACCTCAACATGAGGCAGGAATCTATCAAAATCCTAGAGGAGAACATAGGCAGTAACCTCTTTGACATCAGCCACAGCAACTTCTTTCAGGGCATGTCTCCAAAGGAAATGGAAACAAAAGCAAAAATGAACTTTTGGGACTTCATCAAGATAAAAAGATTCTACACAATGAAGGAAACAGTCAACAAAACAAACAGGCAACCCACAGAATGGGAGAAGATATTCACCAATGACACTACAGACAAAGGTCTGATATCTAAGATCTATAAAAAACTCCTCAAACTCAACCCTCACAAAACCGATAATCACATCAAAAGATGGGCAGAAGACATGAACAGACACTTCTCCAAAGAAGACATACAAATGGTTAACAGACACATGAAAAAATGTTCATCATCTTTAGCCATCAGGGAGATTCAAATCAAAACCACACTGAGATATCACCTTACACCACTTAGAATGGACAAAATCGACAGGACAGTAAACAACAAATGTTGAAGAGGGTGTGGAGAAAGGGGAACTTTCTTCCACTGTTGGTGGAATTGCAAGCTGGTGCAGTCACTTTGGAAAACAGTGTGGAGATTCCTCAAGAAATTAAAATTAAGGAGGCCACCTATTGCATGGAGCACTGGGTGTGGTGCATGAACAATAAATCTTGTAACATTGAAAAAATAAACATATTTGGGGGGAAATTAATTAATTAATTTAAAAAAGAGTTACAAATTATGAAATTGATTATGAGACCTGTTTAACAGATGTGATCTCTTTTATAATTTGAACATTATTTTTTGTTATATCCATAACACTTTAAATCTATAGCTTTCATATGGGCTTTACCTTCTAGAATATGACATTTGCTTAAAATACTGTGATCCTAAGACTTATTGGACAGTGTTAAATAAGTGCCAGGTGAGTCTCTCCTAATTACATTCATGGAAAAAAGTACTAATCTACATTTTTTAAGAGATACATATTTAACTGAAGACTCAAAATATTCATATAGTAACAATCCTATTACCAATAAAAAAAATAAAATTTAAACATATTCTATTAGAGTCACTTTACTTTTTGCTTAGAAATTACATATGTATATTATACACACATGCATCATATTAAACTTTCTGATTCTGAGTATTATTAGAATCATATGAGATTTTGCAGATCCAACATATATATGTATGTGTGTGTGTGTATATATGTATATACACACACACAAACTGTCACAGTTTAGCTATTGGGACTCACTTAATGCTTTCTTCTTTCCTCGTATTAACCAGAACTATATAAATATATTTTTAAAGATGCATTTATTTATTTTAGAGAGAGAGCGTGAACAGGGTGGGGACAAAGGGAGAGAGAGAGAAAGAATCCTCAGGCAGACTCCTCACTGAACATGGAGCCTGATGGCAGGGCTTGACCCTAGGATGTAGAGATCATGACATAAGCCAAAATCAAGAGATGGACACTCAACTGACTAAGCCACCCAAGCACCCCTAACCAGAAATATATTTTAAAATATTCTACTTTCTGCTAATAATATTTTGGTCCCGTACCCACATCCCAAGTCAATCATAAGTTCAGCAACCTTTCACTGACCACAATGCATAATGTTATGGGAGACTAAAATCTAGACACTAGAGATGCATATAACACTGTTCCAAATAAGTTACAATAGTGGGCAGGAAGACATTATTACTAAACCAGTGTAATAAAACAGACTTTTTAAAAGAGCATCCTTTTTTTAGGGCCTCAAGTAGCTTATATTCCTTGAATATTTTATGTGGCACACAGTGCTCCAAGTATTATAAATTACATTAACTCATTTCATCCTCATAACCAACACATGAATTTTTATGTTATAAAACATAAATCCAGGGGGACCTGGGTGGCTCAATCAGTTAAGGGTCCACCTTCAGCTCAGGTCATGATATCAGGATCCTGGGATCAAGCCCCATGTCAGGCTCTCTGCTCAGTGGAGAGTCTGCTTCTCCCTCTCCCTCTGCCCCTCCCCTTTCTCCTACTCTCTCTCTGTTTCTCAAATAAATAAATTAAAACAAACAAAAAACCATAAATCCAGGGGAGCCTGGGTGGCTCAATTGGTTAAGCATCTGATTCTTGGTTTCAGCTCAGGTCATTATCTCAGGATCCTGGGATCAAACTCTGCATCAGGCTCCCAACACAGTGGGGAGTCTGCTTGTCTCCCTCTTCTTCTGCCCCTCCCCCTGCTTGCACTCTCTCTCTCTCTCATTCTTAAATAAATAAATATATTTCTAAAAATAAATAAATAAAATGTAAATCCATTTTGTAGATGATAATACTTATTTAACTCTAATAATACTGTTTTTCTCTATTCTAATATAAATGTGTGTTGTATTCACTTTGATATACTGTATTTGATTTTCGATTTCTCTCTCGCACTCTAATTATATTGTAATCTCTCAAAAGTCTTTATATATTTGATTCTTCATCAACCTCCATTTTATAATCACTTTATTAACATCTATATGGTACAACAAAAATAAACATTAACAATAAAAATAAGTATGTAATCATTCTGAATTTCTTCTTATTGTTCAAATTTTGTTAATGAGCCACTGGCTTAATTTTTCTTATGGAAGTTTAAGAATTACCATGTCTCTTTCTAGATCTGAAATTTATGGGATATATATTAATTTTTGGAAGTAATTATTTTTTACTATTTTCATATTTTCTATTTTAGTAAACTTTGTTTCTCAAAATTACTTTATTTATTGGATAATCTCTGGTTAGAACCTGGAAAGCTAAATTTCCTAAATTAACTTGAGACAGGATAAAGATAACCGCGGCTATTATCAGTAGCTGACAATGTCATCATAGATCCTGGCTTTTGAAGGGAATGGTGATAAGGAAGTGGGTATTGGCACCTTTACCTGGTGATGTAGCAATGTGTGGAAAAATTAAATGTAAAATAAACTTGGTTTCTTTTAAAGTTTTGTTCCTCTTCACTTGTCACCCAATATTTTGAAAATATGAAATAACAAATGTATATTTATATAATAAATATTTTATTTACTATATAGTAGATAGTAAATTTATTTTACTATCTAATATTTACTAATATATTTTATGTCAATATCATTCCAAAGGATATTTATTTGGCTTGCTATATAAAATTATGTACCATAAAATGTAAATATGTAAATAAATAAATACAGCATCAAGTAAAAAGATATCTCATAATAAGAGGTCAAGATACTGTAGGCCATAATGTCTCATAATTATTGTGGCCAAGATATAAATATTTCCTTGAGATTCCCAGCAGTCAGAGCAAAGGGAAAATACAGACATTTAAAGGACTCTAATTTCCCCTGAGTTCCTCAACTGAAGAAACTCTTTCTTGACATTTAATTCTCTTCGAAATTTCTCGTTTGAAGCTTTATATAGAGATCTTAATAATATTCCTATATCAGTTCGGTAGTGAGTTTAATTAGCTTGACAAAAAAAAAAAAACAATTGTGTAACTAGAACTTAATCACAAAGCTATTCACTTGATTCATTTATAATTTTTTAAAAATTTTTGATTTGAGCAACTAACAGATTTGAGAAGCTGCTGCAGTCTTGCTCATTTTCCCCTTTTAACCTATCCCTTACATGTCTAAGTGTCTGCCATGAGGATCTTTTAAATTCTCCCTAAATGAATATTTATAAATATGGTTCAGCATAGTTAATGTTAATAATATACTTCAGCATTAATAAATATATACCTCATAAGAGTATATTAAAAATTAATGATGTAGAGAAGTCATGTCTGTGAATTGATTTTTAACTTCAGAAAGAAATAAATAACACAAAGTTGGATAACTATTGCTAGTACTGATTGTTACTGGTTATCAATAACTGATAATGATTATTTTTGACAGAGTATACTTTATTCTGTAGTTTATGTTCATCATGAGGATAACTTCCTCACCTAGTGTAGTGATTTATCTTCAGCGACAAGCAGAAATGCACCATGTAAAACTTTGTCACTCTATTAGCTTATTACCATGCTGATGAGATTTTGGAATTGATAATATGACACTACACACTTCTCAAACATCTTTCAGATATCCAAAACTCACAGCAATCTCTCTAAAACTTGGATTCTTAGAAATAATTCATACTAGTAAGTCAAACATAAAATGAATCAAGAATAAATAGTAAGTCAGACATAAAATGAATCAAGAATAAAATCTCTTCATGCTGTCTCTTGCTTCAAAATATCTTTATATGCCATCCCTGGTAAATTGATAGTTCATATCTAAACTCGAACATATTGCTTTTCAGGGTATTTAGATGATTTAGATGCAGAATACTCCATTAGTTTTCCTTGAAGCAGTTGGTTAAAATAACCTCCTTAACTCTGAGAGATTATATGATTTTTACAGACTTTGTATTTAAACTTTTTAATTTAACCTTTCATTTTTATATAAAACTCAAAAATTACTTCTCTAGCTTTTCCAAAACTTCTTCACTTTAGTGAAACTGACCTTCGACTTTAAAACTATGTTTAACTAGCATTTGATACCTAATGAAATTATTTGAATAATCGCTAACACCACAGTATATCCAAAGCTTTATTTCATTAGTCTGTGAGATTTTGTCCATAATAACTTCATTAAATTATTTGAATATCAACCTGAATGAATCACATTGTCATGGATAATTTTGTTAGTTGTAAAATTATCTAATTTTATTACAAAATAAGTTGATATTACTTCATAATTTTGCTTTCTATAAACACAACTATGTTTTTCTTTTATAAAATCATTACTCAAAGAAAATGGTTTAAATCTTATCTCAAAAAAAACAAGTCTTCTTGACAAACTATAGCATGGATTCTTTGAGATCACAGAAAAAAATTTAATTAAAAACATATAAGTTTATGCTTTAAAGGGAAGTTATAATGAACTAATCAAAACTGAAATCTGGGGCAGATTGTCCTCAAATTGTTAATTCTATAACATAACACTTTTGTATTTTATTTATTAAAATTCATCCAAACACATATTTTTATTATTAATGGAAATCATGAATTACTCTGTCCATATGTGATAGATGCCCTCCAGCAAAATGGACAATTTGCCTGGCTTGAACTTTGATATCACTGCTCTTCTTCTTGTTTTTAAAAATGCAGAAAGGCGGGTGTTCACTCATATTACGTAAAGCGACCCACAAAGACCTACATCGGGAATGTACAAATCCTCTGACCTTTGCTGTTCAAGCCTATTTACCTAATCCATTATTATCTAATCCCTAGCAGAGTGTCTTCCAAAGCACAAAAGTACAAGGTTTTAAACCTCACTTGATTAAATAGCAGCTCCATCTCAGGATAATTTATAAAGATACTAATATAAAACAAAAAAAGTATAAACAAAGGGACAGATATCAAATATGTTTAATTTCTAAAATTATTTTATCTCATAAAAACTCTTTCAGGGACAAGTTAGCACAGAACATGTATTACCTAGCCTGGAGGCCTTCTTCTTTGATTGCATTTTCATATCAAGTGCTAACATTTCTACTCTTCTTCCATACATATTTCCTGAGTTCATATTCTCATTATCTCCCCCTGAACTACCAGAAATATTGCCTGCCCATGTACATTTTATTCTCCTTAACATCTCTCTTCATCCTACCCAAATTCCCAAAAAAATCTCTTTACTGTTTTTCCTAAAGTGATCTATATAAAATACAATTCTGACCATATTGTCTCTGCATAAATATCTGATGGTTTACCATAATTGCGAAGAAATTTGTAATTCACTATATACACTTACAGAGTAGGCAGAGAAAATCAGAGGACTTCTCTGTGAAAATATATCCAAGAAAGCTCTATGGTGAAAGTCAAGTTAGGAGGTCATTTCAGTAATCTAGGTAAAAAGGACTTGAATTCCTGAAGCATTGAATGTAATAGAATAGATGTCTGTGGGAGAAGCTAAAATAAATGAGAGTTTGCAAATGATTGAATGAATGGGGGGTAGAAAGGTAAAAAAAAATATGGAAAAGTTAGAATGATACCAAGATTCTGAGCTTTGATTAATTGAGTTGAACAATTCATAATACTGTAACAAGGAAGAGGTAATTTTACTTTTACTTTCAGGGGAAAATACATGATATTTTAAAATATTGGTTGGTGCTCAGGAAAGGTAGTTTCCAAAGGTGAGAACTGGCTATAAAACACAAGGACAGACTCAATTAAATCATAAGGATGTTTCATCAAGAGAAATTGTACCAGAAAGAAAAGAGGGTTAAGGACCTAACCTTCTAGAATATACACATTTCTCTGGTAGAAAGAAAGTGAAGAGTAGAAAGGAAGGAGTTAGTGAAGTACACAAGAATGGAATAAATCAAGAAGTGCAGAAGAAAGCCAGTAAAATGGAATGAAGTACAAATGACATTTAGTTTTTTTTTTTTTTTAATGACATTCAGTTTTAAGGTGTCAACTGTCACTCTTGTCAAACACTCAAAAATGTTTTGGATTTTGAGACCTTTAAAAACCAATTTTAGTAATGATAGAGACAGATATTGGAATCCAAGGCATTTAAGTATAAGATAGTGGTATTCAGTGGTAGATAGAAGAGACTGCATGGAAGATTCTGAAAATACAAATAGAGTCTAATTAATGAAATGAGTTTCTCCTTTCCAAGTAAGCTATAGATATTCTGTAGATTTAAGTCTCCTTCCAGGGAAATAGTCTGCCATACAAAGATACTAAGTGCTATAAGATACTATGTTAATTCAATTAAAATTTAGAGGGAAGCCTGGGTGGCTCAGTTGGTTGGGAGACTTCCTTTGGCTCAGGTCATGATCCTAGGATCCTGGCAGAGAGCTCCACATTGGGCTCCTGCTTCTCCCTCTCCCTCTACCTGCTGCTCCCCCTACTTGTACTCTCTCTCTGTCAAATAATAAAATCTTTTTTTTTTTAAGAAAAAGATTTTATTTATTTGACAGAAAGAAACACAGCGAGAGAAGGAACACAAGCAGAGGAAATGGTAGTGGGAGAAGCAGGCTTCCTGCTGAGCAGGGAGCCCAATGTGGGGCTCTATCCCAGGACCCTGGGAACATAACCTGGGCCAAGGCAGACACTTAACGGCTGAGTCACCCAGGTGCCCCAAATAATAAAATCTTAAAAATAAAATAAAATAAAAATTTAAAGTTTAGATTCTCACATCTTGACTTACAAACTTAAATTAAGTAAAGGACCTTAAAACCACTCAGAGAGATATACAATTTCCAGAAATATTTTCCTTATCCTTTCAACCTGAATTTTAACTCCATATCCTCTAGAATCTTGATTTTTTTCAATAAAATACAACTATTATATCAAGAGAAATAGAATCACTTTACTTTTGCCATAATTTTGTGACACCTTAGTGGAAGAATCACATGATGATTAGGTTTAGCTGATGTTTTTCCCACTCTGAAGAATGAAAAGGAGAGGAACAAAGAGGATAACCCCTAATCAAGACCAACTAGTTAGCTGTGTATAGCTCAGAAAGGCCTCAGCACCTGTGAATTCATGGCCCCAGTTTCCATGTGAGTTTTCTGCAACGTTTTTATTAAAACAAATAAAGAAAACATTTTTATTTTTGTTATTTTTGTTTTGAGTCAAATTTAGTACTTTAGGCAAATTCTGGAAGTGTAAACCTGGAGTTTCTCATTATAAATCCTAATGTGTCAACTTATGCATCTGAAACAGGAGCTTTTTTTTTTAATATTTTATTTATTTGACAGAGAGAAATACAGCGAGAGAGGGAACACAAGCAGAGAAAACGGTAGCGGGAGAAGCAGGCTTCCTGCCAAGCCGGGAGCCCGATGCAGGGCTCCATCCCAGGACCCTGGGATCATGACCTGAGCCGAAGGCAGACGCTTAAGGACCGAGTCACCCAGGTGCCCCGAAACAGGAGCTTTTTAATAAAAGTCCTCTTTATTGCAATGGAGACTTGTTCAAACTGTAAATGATGCTGTGTGAGTCTGTGTAGGAGGTTCACATCAAGATACCCTTATCATCTTTCATAGCTTTGTTTAAGATGTCCTCAGACATTGGCCATCTAACCCAGTCTATAAGTTAAATTAGATACTCAAGTATATTTATGGGGTTTACGGTATTAGGTTAAACTAAGATGGGACCAGGATGGCTTCTCTATGCCAGGGTTACATTCGGTTCATTTGACAGGGATTAAGTAGCAAGTATGGAGTTTCAGTGGATGCGGAGATATTTAGATAAGGGATTACTATTCTTTATTTTCTTTTTCTCCTACCCAAGGAACACTAATCTGATCAACCTGTCCTTATTAAAGTCTTCTAATTCATTCTAGAATAAACTGTGAACTTCCACAAATGGTCGCAAGGCCATTTATTACTTAGATTCTGTCTGCTTTTCCTGCTTTCTCTCTATTACTCAGGCTATAGTGAACTATATGTACTGTCCTAAGAGCATTTCATTTTTGTTGTATGTGACAGTCTACCTGTCTGCTGAGCTACAATTCAACAATTAACCTCCTCCCAAACCTTTCTGTCTCTCTCTGTATATGTGTGTGTGTAATATAATATAATATATATACATATATGTGTATATACATATAATATGTATTTATATATACACTCTCACATGTTCTTTATTATATTTGTTTCTTGTTACATTGCATTATGTAATGTTAAAATTCATACATTCACACCATGTATGACAATCACCTTGGCTCTCAAGACCCATTCTGAACTTATGCATATCACTGACTCTACAGTCTAAATTCATTGAAGACATATTTTATGTCTCATTTACCTATTTATTTACTTTAGTTTAATACCCAGCCTCTAAGATGCAAGTTCATAGCCAATACTCAGTGAATGCTTGCAGAATGAATAAGTGAATGAATGAATAATATCCTCCAGCACCACAATGGTCACTACCTTCAAAAAGAATCCCCTTCTGAGACCTATGAGAAGAATGATTTTTTAAGAGGCGTATACATAGTCCTCTCTAACAAGTATAAGAGAAAAATCAAAATAAGTAATACAATTTATGCAGAAACATTTTATAAATTATAAAGCTCCATATACAGGATAATTATATTATTAGTAAATGGACATTAATAGACATTAATACCTACAAAAGTATTAATGGATATAATTAATATTGATATCAAAACAGGTGTTGATATTCAGTTTAAAGTTAATAATGTCTTTATATATTATTGTGCATACTATTGGTAATATCTTCCATATTATAATGTCTGGGGTAAACTAAGGTATTCCAAAGAAATATTAAAAAGTCACCTTTTTATAAAAGTGATTTCAGATATGTCCCTGATCGCAGATAGAAGAAAGCTAATATTTTTTTTAAAGTGATTTTAGAATTCTAGCACATCTCTCTATGGATTCTATTAGCAATGAATGTTTTCTATTCCTTTCATACTTCATTGGATTGTAAACTTAGAGTCAGGAAATAGTGATAGAATTTGCCAAACTAAGCAACAAAACTTGCTGTTAAGTTCTTTAAGATTGTATATGTAAATGCTACTTTATTTTATTTTTTTTCCCCAAAAAATGTTTATTTTATTTTTTCAGTGTTACAAGATTTATTGTTCATGCATCACACCCAGTGCTCCATGCAATAGGTGCCCTCTTCAATACCCACCACCAGGCTCTCCCAGCCCCCCACCCCCACCCCTCCTAAACCCTCAGTTTGTT
>CM053613.1:64153896-64217257 GCA_028646535.1 Procyon lotor
TTTTTTTTTTTTAAAGATTTTTTTATTTATTTGACAGAGAGAAACACAGGGAGAGAGGGAACACAACCAGAGGGAATGGTAGCGGGAGAAGCAGGCTTGCTGCAGAGCAGAGAGCCCGATGCGGGGCTCGATCCCAGGCCCCTGGGATCTGACCTGGGCCGAAGGCAGACGCTTAACGACTGAGCCACCCAGGCGCCCCTTAATTAAATTTTTGCAGAGTTTCATTAAACCATCCAAACGATCCTGAAGTTATGCTGAGTGGTCTCATAAACTCTCATTTTGAGATCAGAAAATTGAAATGCAGGATGCCTGGGTGTCTCAGTCGAGGACCGCATCAGGGTCCTGGGATCGAGTCTCACATCAGGCTCCTTGTTCAGCATGGAGCCTGCTTCTCCGTCTGCCTGCCACTCCCCCTGCTTGTGCTCTCTCTCTGAAAAAATATAAAATATTAAAAAAAAAGAAAATTGAAATGATAAAGGTCTTATATTCTACTTGTGGCCACACAGCTAAAAGATTTAATCTTTATGATATAGCTGATGTACTTATACATATTCTTATCATTCTTGTTTTTAATTTATCTTCAGGGTAATCACATATGACTGCTCTCTGGTAGTTTTATCCCAAGGTCTTATCTATTCAGATTGATTAGGCCAATACAATGCTACACAGAGAACACATATACCAACCTCTTTCAGTTAATGCTATTTTTTCAAATATATCAAGTGATGCATAATTTCATATTGTGTTGAACAGTTCTTATTGTTTTTATTAATGTGCATGTGAAACTCAAAATAGCCCAAATTATAAAAGAAGTAAAATAAATAGAATTAATGCAATTTCACTATCAATACTAGGTCACACTTGATTCGGAAGATACGTGGAGACTGTGGTGGTTTCAGTAATGTCTTTACCTTCCAAAATAAGCTCCATTCAGTCTGTTACTTACTTTACAATAAGGCCTAACCTTAGAAATTAAGGATATCCAGGTAGCCTACTTTTTTTCCCTCTCTATTAGAAATTTTATTGGTCCCAGGGAAGGGAAAGCAGACCTCCCCACCTTCTGCCTCCTGCCGAGAGTACCACAATCTCTCACCGCTTCCCCCTTGCCGCAGATGGAGAGGAGCAGGTGCTCCGGGAATGCCATTAAAGCCTTGAGCTTGGGCCCAGTGTGGAAATGTGCCACTAGGCCAAGAGCAGGCGTAAGGGGGCCAGAACCTCGTGAATCAGCAGCAAGTCCAGCAGGTTGTAGTACACGAAGGAGGGGTGATTCTGGGACAGTAGGGTCTCAAAAGGCTCAGGCACCCGGGGGGTTGGGGGGGTAGCTTCACATACTCCTCTTTGCCTCTTTGTAGCTGGTGTAGATGAGGAAGAGGTATTTGCTGTGGGGATCCTTGATGCCGTCATTCACCAGGTCCACCAGGGCCACCTCCTGCTGATCCTTTCCGAATAGTGTAGGGCAGAGGCCCAGGTGTGCCAGGATGGCACTGGACTCGTACAAGGTAAGAGCTCTGTCCTGGAACTTGGCAAGCTGCCCCTGCAGCCAGGTCTCTTTGGTCACCACCTCCTCCTTCCAGATCTGGGCCTGGCCAGCCAGCAGCTTGCGCATAGCCTCTCAGCCTCCTTCAACAGGGAAGGAGGCAACAGTGTAGGGTGGCGTGGTTGCAAGTGCAGGCAGCAGCAGCAGCAGTCGCAGCAGTGGGGCGGCAGAGCCCGGATAGCCTCCTATAGTTCACACTATTTTCTAGCACGTAAAGTTTGCAGCTGCTGTTAGTTACTGTGGTGGGCCTAAACTCAAATCAGTTGAATAGCTAGTAGTGTTTTTCTACTCTCAAAACTAATGGAAGGGGGCACCTGGATGGCTCAGTGGGTTAAAGCTTCTGCCTTCGGCTCAGATCATGATCTCAGGGTCCTGGGATCGAGCCCCGCATCCGCTCTCCGCTTGGTGGGGAGCCTGCTTCCCTGCCCCCCTCTCTGCCTGCCTCCCTGCCTACTTGTGATCTCTCTCTGTCAAATAAATAAATAAATAATAAAATCTTAAAAAAAAAGCCAGCTAATGGAAGCAAGCTTTAATTGTGGTCCAAATTTTATGATTTGAGTTTTTATGTTTTGGAAATACTAATAATATAAAATCTGTGCCCATTAATCTAATTACAGTTAGTTCATTTTCTTCCTAACATAATCTGGATGGCATCATAAATATAGATAAAGCTAAATGACTATTTACATATAAAACATAAAAATTAACTGTCAACATAATCTTGTTTACCTTTACAACTCTGGCAGCCACCTCTGTGTCATTTTGAATATGAGATTTTCTTGGATGTCATCAAACACATTTCAGCATTACTATCTAAGGAAAAATAAAATATTTCAATACATACATTTTACATTGTCTTTTTGAGTTAGAAACACTTGTCCTTGCCTAGGGTCTACTGACACTCTACTGCTTCAAAATTATATCCTTCATCTTTGCTTTAACAGATGCCATTTTTTTTTCCCCCCTGGCCTCTGCCATAGAGACAAATATCATCTCCCTATAAGACTATAAAACAGAATTGCTTTTCTTTATTCATAAATTATATGGCCTATCTCATTCCTAAAATGTATAACCTTGCACAAAGTGGAAAGAAAAGAACAAAAAAAACTTGTGTACATTTTAACACAACCTTGTATTTAAATTTAACTTTCATAATTACCTCTTTCTTTTAAAATGAATGTGTTCCATTAGTTTAGAAAATAATTATTGATTTTTTTAAAAGATTTTATTTATTTATTTGACAGAGAGAGATCACAAGTAGGCAGAGAGGCAGGAGGAAGCAGGCTCCCCGATGAGCAGAGAGCCCGATGTGGGGCTCAATCCCAGAACCCTGAGATCATGACCTGAGTCGAAGGCAGAGGCTTTAACCCACTGAGACACCCAGGCACCCCGAAAATAATTATTGATTAATCATTAATCATATATAACTTTTCAAATGGTGAATCACTAGTAAATGGCAATAATAGGAAAAAGCACAAGGCCCGACAGATGATTCAAATGATTAGCTTTAAAAGGATCTTAGAAAAAAGCGTCTCACCAGACATTCTCCTCTTCCACAAATAGAATAGCTTGTTAGGGAAATTTCCACCTCTGAAGACCTCATTTAATAAATGAGCTGGCTTATCTCAATTGCATAATAAAGGCATATAACCTGGTGATTCAATTTACCTTAATGATGATAAATTCTAAAGGTTGGTGTGCCAGGGTGTGTGTGTGTGTGTGTGTGTGTGTGTGTGTGTGGTTAAGAAGTATCTTTGCTTACACTAAAAGGACTGAACACTTATTCTATGCTATAAACGTGTGCTACTTTATTATAAAATATTAATTCTAATAGAAATTATAAATCAGCATTAGCATAAGAAAGGAAATTGAGAGTTAGCTTAGCTTGTTGTGTTTCAGATAATATGTCTATCCTATATATGACTTCTTTGTTAGTAAAAGGTAAAGTAGGGAATAGGATAGTTGCTTTTTTTTTTTTTCCATCAAAGAAGAGCCTAAAACAATAAGAGACATATGATAACACAGACATTTTTTTTCCTTTATTTAGACGGACTAAATCAATGAGAGTGGCAGGTAAAGAAACTGAGTAGTATAAATCATGGAAAACAATGGAGGAGAGATTTTCCAGTACAAGGATTTGCCAACCACATCAAATTCAATTGATTTATTTATGGGTAATAAGGATAAAGAAACTATACTTGTCAATAAAGAGAGCAGTGTTGAATATAAGGACAATATTTCCATTAGAGGATTGAGGTAGAAGTTACAATTCAAGATGTCAAGCATATGGTAAAAAATTGCAAAAAAAATTTTGCTTCTTTAAGTTAGGCAGTGGATGGATAGTGGGAGTTACATAGTAAGTTAAGAAAGCCACAATAGTGAACACTGTATTCTAATGAAAAAATAACTTAAGTTCTTTTTACTGTTGTTCAGCAGTAAAATACATCGGTGTTCTTCTAGCTTCATCCTCCTCATTTTACACTCAATTAATTTTTAACAATATTGAAGTCTCCTGACCATATTTAAATTGAGCAGTTAATCACAAAATAGGCTTTCATTGTCAGCATTGTATAGAATATAGGTCTTTCAATGAGTTATAGACAATTATCACATGATCTCTCTGATATGAAGAATTTAGGGGGTGGTCGTGGGCGGGTGGGGGAGGGAAATGAAACAAGATGGGATCGGGAAGGAGACAAACCATAAGAGACTCCTAAACTCACGAAACAAACTGAGTGTGTCTGGGAGGTAGGGGGTTAGGGATAGGGCGGCTGGGTTTGGACATGGGGGAGGGTATGTGCTATGGTAAGTGCTGTGGAATGTGTAAGCCTGATGATTCACAGACATGTACCCTGGGGCAAATAATACATTAAATGTTAATAAAAAATTTAATTAAAATAAAATAAAAAAATTTAAAAAAGAATTATACTCACATGTAGATGGAGTAAAAGTACTTCATTCCTAGATCAATCAGTATTTCACCTATATAAGACTCATCAGTTTGAGAGAATTTACTTTTTTTAAAAAAGATTTTATTTATTTATTTGACAGAGAGAGAGAGAGAGATTACAAGTAGGCAGAGAGGCAGACAGAGAGAGAGGGGGAAGCAGGCTCCCCACCGAGCAGAGAGCCTGATGTGGGGCTCGACCCCAGGACTCTGGGATCATGACCTGGACCGAAGGCAGAGGCTTTAACCCACTGAGCCACCCACGCTCAGTGAGAGAATGAGAAAAATGAGAGAATTTATTTTTATGTATCACATTCTTTTAATGTCTTTCCTGTCTGATACTCCATATCATATTTAGTATCTGTTTTGTTTCTGTTCTTAATCCTGTTTTTTACTGTGTATAGGCATTCTCAAGTTTTGGGCAACTTTCTCTCTCTCTCTCTCTCTCTCTCTCTCTCTCTCTTTCCCTCCCCCAACCCCCCCTCTGTTGTTTCTATAAATTACCTCAAACACTGTCTCATTTTCAACTATTATCTTTATGTAGGATAAATTCATATCTCCTAAATCCATGTTTTTGTTTCTAATTGTATTTCTAATAGCTTGTGCCGTACTGCCTGTTGAATACATCACCATAGTTTCAATTCATCATCTTGCCATAAAAATCAACCAGGCATGGGGCACCTGGGTGGCTCAGTGGGTTAAGTCTCTGCCTTTGGCTCTGGTCATGATCTCAGGGTCCTGGGATCAAGCCCCACATCAGGCTGAGAGCCTGCTGCCCCCTTCTCCCCCTACCTGCCTCTCTGTCAAATAAATAAATAACATCTTTTAAAAAAAATTAACCAGGCTTCTGAATTTCTCTTTTGTAGGTTGTACCAATGTATCAGATTAGAAAACGGGAACAGCACTGATTGCCTGTCTTCATTATCTCTTATTTCTCCACCATACACAACCAATTTCCAAATAATTTTCACACATCCATCCTTTCCTTACCAATGTGCAACCACCTTTGTTGAAATCCTTAATGTACCTTCTACCTGACTATTGTGGTAGCTTCCTGAATGGTTTGATCTTCACTCCTTGTTTTCCTATACCTCAGTTCTTATCAAGACTTCCCTCTGCTTAAAAACAATCATGTTACATTGAGTACTAATACAAATTAAGGAACTGCACATTTGGACTCAACCAGCCTTTCCAGATATTGTCTCCCACATTTGATGCCCATTTATTTACTACAGGTAATTTGTAATATCTGTTCTCTCTGCCTCATACAGATCTACTGACTTGGTATGCCTTTTACTTCTGTAGCTATTGATATCTCACATCTCCTTCAAGTTATAAACAACATGCCCTGTTTTCCATAAAACGTTTCTTGATTTTTCTGAGAACACTGAGACCTCTCTGTAATCAGTTTTTGGAAAAACTCTGTTTATGTGACTTAAAGCCGCCATATCTGGGTTCAAATGCAGTCTCCCAGTAGGCAAATTTAGGACAAGTTAAAAATGGCTTTCTTGGGCAACTGGGTGGCTCTATCATTAAGTGTCTGCCTTCAACTCAGGTCCTGATCCTCTGATCTTGGGACTGAGCCCTGCATTGGGTTCCCTGCTCGGCGGGAAGTCTGCTTCTCCCTCTCTCACTCCCCCGCTTGTATTCCCTCTCTAGCTGTCTCTCTCTCTGTGTCAAATAAATAAATAAAATCTTAAAAAAAAAAAAAACCTGCTTTCTTATCAGTAAAATGGGGATAATATTAATATCATCTCATGAGACTGATATAAGAAATACACAGGGTAAGATATGTAAGCCTGCTTCTTGACATCCATGAGATCAGGGAACTTTGTTTTGCTTACTAATATATTCCAAGTGTCTTAAATGGTGCCTTGCATGTATTTTTAATTGTATAATCTGTAGAATAGTATAAAAAATGTTAGTTTTTTAAAAGATTTTATTTGTCAGAGAAAGAGAGAAATCAAGAGAGCAAGCATGAGCAGGTAGAATAGCAGGCAGAGGCAGAAGCAGGCCTCCTGCTGAGCAAGGAGCCGGATGTGGGACTCCATCTCAGCACCTTGGGATCATGACCTGAGCCTAAGGTAGATGCTTAGTTGACTGAGCCACCAGGTGTCCCAAAATATTAGTATTTTTAACTTAATGTTATCAAAATTCAGGACACCAAAGTTATTTATATACTGTTTTGTTTCCTTTACCAGACAAGGAAATCTTTCTTTCTATTATATATTTGTTGAACACTTACAATGAAATAGATACTATCCTATCTCTGTTATTATTCCTGCTTTTATGCCTTCTCTTCTGGCCCCTGATTCTCTGCTATGTTTCTACATATTTTGGCACTAGTAGTCTATCCTTAGCCCTCTTCTGACCTCATTCTGTGCACTCTTCTTGAATGATATTTTTACTCTTTTTTCCCATCTGGTACTATGCTTCAGCCCCACATGGTTTTTCCTTGATGTCACAAAGTCACTTGCCCAGAGAGTCTTATTAAGAGGCCTACTGACAGAAATTCTCATTCCCTTGATCCAAATTGCCCTCTTTCTCTTCATAACATCTCAGCTCTGATGTCCTTTTCTTCAAAAGACATACCCTAAACTCCCTAATTAATTTTAAAATTTAGTTATTTTCTTTTAATGTATGTCATAATGAAACTCTTTGCCTCTGAGTTTTCAGGAATTGGATATCACATCAATATATTAGCAAACTAATGAAAAAGACAATGGATTCTTTCTATGTTTATAATATAATATTCATGTATAAACACATGAAAATGTATACTCTTTTCCTAAAGCAGAATCATATACCACAATTATTGTTTGCCTCCACTGAGAGAGATAAATGCTTCAAATATCATGATCATATTTATGAATCCTTAAAATAAATATAATCACTGGCATATAATAAACATGCATTAATTTAATAAATGAATATCAGTTACAGGAATAGGAATAAGTTGCTTCTGCCTTTATCTATATAACAACATTAACAAAATACCGACTCTTTGCCAGGTATTATTGCAGGTGTCTTCCATCTCTGTCTTGAGAACTTTTATTTATTCATGATTTGCATCAAATGTCACCTTTACTTTTTAATACCTTCTGTGTATTCTTCTTCCCTCTTGCTTCAGTAGCCTATTATACATTGCTGTGTTGTTGCAGTTTTCATATAATCTGTATGTCTTTATTGTAAGAATATAAATGTCTGAAAGATTAGGACAAAATCTTGAATTCTTAAGAATGAAGAACTCTCAATGGAACGTAATAGATGTGTATTGGATTAACAAAAGAATACTAGTTACTGGGGGACCTGAGGGCTGGCTCAGTTCCTTAAGCTTCTGACTCTTGATTTCGGCTCAGGACATGATCTTAAGACCATGAACTCAAGGAAGCTCCCACTTCCCTTTCTTCCTTTGTTCCCCTTCTCTATGAGCACACACTTTCTCTCTCTCTTAAAAAAAAAAAAACAAAAAATAGATTCCCAAAAAAAGAATTCAAATAATCTTTCTACATATATACATATTATGTATAGATATACATACTATGAAAATTATAATAACATAACCCCTAATCAAATTAGTTCATTTTACCAGAAGAAAATATTTATGGAGAAAGTATTTATGACTTATAAGTAAATAAAGACAGTATATATCAAAATGAATAGAATCTGATACAAAATAATTTAGAAATAATTTATGAATATAATTTCATGTAAGCAATTAGGAAGACATCTATTTTAAGTAATCTAAATAATCATTTACAATGAAGTAAAAATATTATAATTTTAGATAAAAATAGCTAAGACAAATTATACTTATCTCATAATTACCGAAAACTTTCTTTCTAAAATATAAAATAAAATGATTTGCCTAAGCCACCTAGAATTCTTTTGCAGTCCATTAATTAATAGTAATGTGTGTTTTGTTCAGTTTATTGCATTTTCCACCACTTATTAAATCTGGGTTTTTAAGTAGTTGTAGCATGCTTTGGTATCACTTGTTTTAATTACAAGTGAATAGCCATATGGATTCAAGTGTGTTTTTTTTTTTTCTTTCCCTGCATCGCAGCTTAGTGGTAACAATTGCTATTCCTATTTATACATATTTTAAAATGCAATAGTCCTTCTCTAGAATGCTACTCGTTTTTATATTATATTGCCATAGTTTAGTAATTTCACATGTTAGCGGCTTCCAGGAATATATGATGGTAGGTACTCTAGCTTCTGGAATGTTCTGAGGTTGTAATTTGTAATAAGAAGTAATGTGATCTACAGACTATTTAGGTGGTTTCCAAATAGCTTGTCAGGAGTGCTCTTACTCTAAAGCGCACTTCTGAGTATGGAAAGCCAGTAAGCTGTCCTTCCTTTACACACTCAAAAAATTTAGGAAATGACACAGCTCAACAATTTCCTTGGCAGATATTATGGGTACAGAAGTTCTAGTTCCTTATCCTACATTATTTGTATTTGCTTCAATCAAAATAAAAGCTTATCTTTTAATGATTGCCTATGTTATACTTGTTATAGTATTAGGTGCTTAAAATATGTAATTTTAATTCTCAGCATGATCCTGCAGGAAAACTATGTTTATTATACTTTGCTGCTGAGAAAATTGAGGCCCAAAGAAATTGAAGTTCTTTTTCAAGGTCTGTGTAAAATCTTCTCCAAATTCGGGGTGCCCACTGTCCCTGGTGCAGTTAAGTTTCTTGGACATTTGGTGCTGATGCATACATCTTGTGCCTACTAGGCACTTGACATCACTATTAGAGCTAAGATTCAGGAACTAGTGCTAAAATGAGTTAAGTGTCCACTGTTCTGTGAATCAGAGCCAGGACTGCTAATTTGCTGCTGTGGCCATTTGCGGAGGAAGTCGCACAGGAAGCTTGAACCTGCTGGGTTCAGTCTGTGGTTATATTTCAGCTCCTTAGGCTCCTTTTCTGGACATGTCTCTTCCCTAAGAGGCACCCTGGAGCACAGTATTTATCAACCTCCATTATAACTTCCTGTATAATTTGTATAAAAGAATACAGTTGCCTGGAGAACAGTGATTTATAGGTGATCAGGAATTGTAGGGAGATATTTGGGGACTTTTATAATTTTAGTAAGTGGAAACTACTTGAAATAATTGCCATACAGAATATATTGAATAAGGCTAAAATCCCAAAGGGCTATACAGATATTGAGAAATAAACCTTGGATTCCAACACTGATCTAGGTGATTCTAAAGCTTGCATCTTTTCAACTAATTTTCTCTTCAAAAAAGTATAATAAACATGTTACTTCTTGCAGTCAAGATCACTGTTTTCTAGATCCAAGACCATTCTCTTGCTGTCTGTAGAAAGAGTCCATCTTTCCCACTCTTAATGCTTTTTCATTTTTTGGCATGACAAGCAGGCAGCATAAGGGTGATGTTTTCAATAAACACATTCTTGGGGCGCCTGGGTGGCTCAGTGGGTTAAAGCCTCTGCCTTCGGCTCAGGTCATGGTCTCAAGGTCCTGGGATCAAGCCCCACATCAGGCTCTCTGTTCAGCAGGGAGCCTGCTTCTCCCATCTCTCTGTCTGCATCTCTGCCTAATTGTGATCTCTCTCTCTCTCTCTCTCTCTCTCTCTCTCTGTCAAATAAATAAATAAAATCTAAAAGAAAGCATTAAAAAAATCAATAAACACGTTTTTGTTGAACACCTTCTATGTGCCAGTACCATGCTGGTTGCTATGGCAAAGAATTGGTGTATTAGTGTTTTTTGCTGCTGTGATAAGTGACCACAAATTTCGTGGCTTAAGTGGTAAATTTTATTATTTTACAGTTCTGTAGGATAGTTCAACATGGGTCTCAGTGAGGTAAAATCAAGGGTGAGCAGGGCTGCCTTCCTTTCTGGAAGTCCTAAGGAATAATCAGTTACCTTGTTTTTCACAGTTCCTAGAGGATGTCTAAATTTTTTGTCTTGTGACCCCTTTTCTCCATCTTCAAAGCCAGCAGCGTAGGATCTCTATGCTTCCATCATCACATCAGATTCTCTTTTTCTGTCTCCCTCTGTTTTTAAGAACACTTTTGATTATATTGGGCCCACCTGGATAATCCAGGAAACTCTGCTTATATTAAGATCAATTGATTAGCAGCCTTAATTACAGGTACAACTTTAATTCCCTTTTTTCATGTAAACAAACATATTCACAAATTCCAAAATTCAGACATGGATAACGCTGGGAGAATGTTATTCTGCTTATCACACTGAGAAGGAGGAAATCACCCAATATGAGCCAGAGGTGATACACAAGACATAACACATAAGAAATGTACCTAAAACGATCAAAGAACAAATCATCATGTAAGAAAATATGTAATTATAACAATTATAATTATAGCTAAACTCAACATTTGTTGAAAATTTATTATGTGCCACGCTTTTTTTTTTTTAAATAATGATTGTCTAAATTTTCAAAACAACTTTTAAAGAAGCACCAATCCTATTTTGATAAACAGGCTTACACTTGCCCAAGTTCTCCCAGCTAATAAGTATGGAAATGGGATTTAAACTTGGGTCTCTGATTTCAAAGTCTGTGCTCCAGTTTGCAGAATATTCTCATAATGAAACAATATTTAGAGCAAGATGATTTCAAGTCAGTCCAGAGCATTGAAAAGTGCAATTAGTATGTAGTTGCAGAAGAGCAGTAAGGACACATGGTGAGGTGGAGACAAACTGTTCATCGCAGTAGGTGGAAAGCAACAGATTTGAGGTAGGGAAGATCAGCTGTAGTGGTACATGTGAAGGTTTGTGCTGAGAGGTAGGATGATGAATATTGACAGTAAGAATGAGGGAGATTTTGGCTGTTCCATAATCTCTTGTGTCTGTGCTTGAATGGGTAAACTAGAGGGACACCTGTGAGAGACCTGATGAAATTATGCTTTAGAAATATTAGTCTGAGCAAAACAAAGTCCAATTGGGAAAGAAGAATAGATTAAAACACACAAATTGCAGAGATTTCAACACCAAATGACAGAGAATATAGTCCTCTGACAGGGCTTTCAGAGAATAGGTGACCAATAATCAGCCTACAATATCTTCCCAATGAGTACTATTTTTTATTTATCTATACAATAGGTAGATAAATAAAAATAGATTAATAGGTAGATAGAAATAGATAAATAGATAAATAGATCAATAAATAGTAGACCAATAGATCAACAGACCAATAGATAAATAGAAAACTTCTTTTACCTCATAAAAAATAAGTTCCAGGGAAATTTAAGGTTAATTTTCTCCATGCTTTTTGTTAGGTTTAGGTCTTAAAATATTTATAAAATAATATTTTACATACATTTGCACATCTGGACCTGTGAATTCAGTGAGGCACAGTTTCATACACATTACTGAGAGGGAACCGAAACTCAGAAATGGTGATTTGTCAAAATCTAGTGATGATTTCAGTCCTGAACTTACTGAAAAGCCTTGCCTTTTTCTTCTACAGGTCTTAAATTACTATTATATAAATTGCTATTACATAAATATAATTTAAACTCAAAACTTTTAACATAACTTACATGAAAAAAGAGCCTAAGTTTTATTTCTTATGAAATTGGCATAATATAAAACTTTAATTCTTTAAATAAGTAATCTAGCAACATAAAATTGATCTCTTCAACTATCTACTCCCTAAATCTCCTTTCTATCTGCCAAAATCGCTATGTTATCTCCTTCCTCATATTCATTGCAAATATATGGCTGAAATCTACTCATTTCTTTAAACTACACACCAGGAAACAAGATCACCAGCAGCAACTTTCTGACAAGGCAAAATGTGAGGAATTGATAATATATATGATATATGTAGTCAATTGGCCTGGATAGAGCAGAATGTGGTGTAGACTATGACAGGCTGATTTTCATAGACTTTATCTCTGTTCAATTTGCTTCTGTATTCCAGGTATTAAATCGGATCTATGTGGCAAAGATGATTAGAAAAGGGTAACTACTCCCTTGGGGATCTATTTTAAAATGTCACAATTAAAATTTTCCAGAAAGTTTCAAGCAATTTTAGCCTCCTGGCTGATGTACAGTATTGAGAAGCACTTTAGCTTCAGGATGCTATCTGGAAATGGAAATGCTGATTTATCCTTGCCCCCTGCCATGCCACCTAATTGGAAGGCTCCACTCTCAGTGGTAGATACACTAATACATGATTTTGCCGGTGGAACAGGGAATAGCATAATAAATGGCTTTGTGATTGGGGATATATGCTGTGCCTATATTTAGAAGGAGGAAAATGTTTAATTGCTCTCTAAATAAAGTTGATTGCACAAAAGTAGCAAGTAGAGAGGTGGGATTTTTTTTTTTTCAACTGATAGGAAAAAGTGTAATCATTAACCTCCAGATTAATGCTTGCAACCGTTAGAGGTAAGTAACCATGTCCTAGGAAAAAACAATGAATTTGAAACTACCATGATCATCTCATCCTTCCATTCTTTTTCCCTCACCTTCAGCCAGGGACCTTCAATATATATTTGACAATAATTATAAAATCTGAATAATAGTTCAGAAACTCTTCTGCTTAAGTTTCTCTCTTCCTCTCCCTCTGCCTCTCCCCACTGTGCGTGTGCTGCTTTCTCTTTCTCTCTCTAAAATAAGTAAATCTTTAAAAAAGAATAATATTTACACATAATGGCAAAATCAGAAATATAGTATTACAGTGTAAGCAAATCAAAGTAATGATTTCAATCACTAAGTTTAATCAGAAGTAAATATTAAACCATGAAGAATTTAAACATAGATCTTTGGGCTAGAAAATTGAACTTACATTTCAGATGGGATTTTTCCCCAGATTTTCTTTGTAATTACAGACAAATTGAAAGCTGCCTTCAGGGGAAAAAATAGAAAGCAATGACTCTACCAAAACTTTCTTCATATATTCCCTCCTTATTAGTATGGAAAAGGGAGTGACTTATGTGTTAACCAATTTATAAACTATTATATTTGACAAGTTTTTATCTGGTTTCTCAAACTTTAAAATAAAGTTTCTTAAAACATGTTATTCATAGCAAGACCATATAAATTGGAAATGAATATATTTGCAATAATTATTTAGGTTCTTTATGGCCAAATGCATTCTCTCTTTCAGGCCAGACCTAATTATAATTAGAACCAGTCTGAATTGCCTTTAAAACATGGGAACAGAGTGTAATGTCTAATTTTTTTGTAAGTAGAAATTTACTAATAATAAGATCAAAGCAATCTTAAAATTATTGAATTTAGAAACTACCAAGGGGTTTAGTAATTACATGTCATAAATATTAAACCCTTGAGTACAGAACTAAGGGAAATATACTCTGTAAACTCTAAATAACAAGATCAAGTTCTTGAAGGAAATATGAATACAAAAGAGAATGGTTTTCAGTTTATAGAATGTTGTTAACCTACTGAATTTGTAATTAGGAGAGGATTTTAAATATCAGGGCTCTACGATTCCTTAATGAGATTGATTAAAGTACAGACCGTGGTTAATATAATCATTATTCAGCATATCTTACCATTAGCCAGCCTGGATCTGGATTGCCTAAATTACAGATAACTGCTGGTCTTAATTGTTACTTATTTAGGACAAAAAAATATTTTCTTCTTTCAGAGTTGATCACCAACCTGGTGTTAAGAACTGGAATTTGAATCTTGATAATAATAAATGCAGAAGTGTTGCTCTTACAGCTACAATTATCCAGTGCATGCTTGATGTCAGGCACTGAGAAACATGCTTTATATGCATTTATGGTCTAGAAAAAAACAGAAAGACATAGACATAAAGTTGAAGGAAAGGAAATGTGACAAAGAATTTTGTAGATTCATTGCCCTTTTTCCTTTCCTGGATGGCTTTTAATTTGTCCACAAATGAAGAAACAACATTAGGGCCAGAAAAAAATCCAGTTGGAGTTGTTTTCCTCATCAAGAGGTTTATCAAGAGGTCTAAATACCTGATGTTTACATCTCACTAAACCCAATGGTTGAAAGTATTAGTTTGATTGTTTTATACAGTAATGTACTCTTTATATTTCTGATATGGCCATGATGTATAAATACTATTCATTATATATTTTAATATAAATATGATGTTGCTATGAAAGAGAGCAGATTAATATCACTAAATAAATTATTTAATATGTGATTCAATTAACTAGAGAATGATTCACAGTACTTAGAGGAAAATAAAAATGAAACTATGGTTATACATAGTAAAATAAGATAAAACAAATTTTAAAGGACATACTCACGAGTACTGTCTTGTCTGCTTTTACTTCTCATTAGCCTGTCATCTGCACAGCTACAAAAGTTGTAATAGGTTTGAAACACACCAAAGTATTTTATTATATCCAAAGTCTCCATTCATCTTTATAGCAAGTGATTCTAGTATTTATCAATAAAACCTCCTTATATCCAAATGCACTATGGAATGAAAACGTAACTTAAAACAGGTTTTGTTTCTTGATAACAAATATGCAAATATGATGACTAAGTTCATCTATCTGAGTTATTTCCAATAAAATTATTACAGTATGTATTTGATTTATAAATTTCTATTTTGATTCCAAAGACACAGCTTTTGATGAAAATATGTAAAACAAAAATAGCCATGATCTGTAATATTAAAATTAAAATGTTAAACACCTATTTGCAAAGAAATC
Organism: Procyon lotor; assembly: GCA_028646535.1. Lineage (NCBI taxonomy): Eukaryota > Metazoa > Chordata > Mammalia > Carnivora > Procyonidae > Procyon > Procyon lotor. The sequence continues at coordinate 64,169,045 of CM053613.1, forward strand.
TCTAGCTTCATGCCCCAAAGAATGTTGAGTTTGCTAAAAAAGTGTAAGTAAAATATATCACATTTGAAGATATCTTACAGGAAAAAAAAAAGATCTTGCCCTTCAATTCTCTCAAGATGGAATTTGCAAACAATTATCAGTACATTTTATGTAGTAACATGTATCAGTTTCTCAAAACATTCAACTTAAAGATTTATTTCTATTTTTATGTCTATCATATGGCTCTTAACACTCTTCCCATTTAAAAATTATTGCATATTTGAGATTAAATACTTTCATAAAAAATTTTAAAAATGAGAGTGATTACATGTAATAAATGATATATTAATAAACAGTGTAGCCAAGCTTAATAGTATATTTTCATAATATTCTATGTCAATTTGATGTTTTATTTTATGATTAAATCTATAAACTACAATACAGACCCAAAGACAACAAAAAACATTATAACAATGCATTATTATAAAGCAAATATCTTTGTAACTATCACCAGGGACAGGAACTAGAACCTTGGCAGTGATTCCAGAAACTGTGCCTCATTACAATCTCAACACATAAATAACTCTCTCTGCACATAAATAACCATTACCATGAATTTAAATCGTTAGTTCATTGAATTTAGAATTTAGAATTATAACCCATGTGATCATCCCTATAGTTTGCTTTTGCACATTTAAAAAAATATATATCTTTTTAATTCTCCCTTTACCCCTATCCTTTCTTTACAACTCTGTTGAGAAATCTAGGTCATTTGACCTTAGAGTTTCCTACAGACTGGAATTTTCTGATTGTATGTCCATGGTACAGTTCAACATGTTGCTGCATCTTCTGTATTTTTCACAAATTGCCAATGAATCTGAACCCAGAGGGTTGATCAGACTCAAGTTTGATCCCTTTGAAGATGGGAGTTCACTCTCCTTGGAAGGTAGACAATGTTTGGTAGTCCTTCTTTTTGTGACGTTGGTAGCTATTGATGGATAATGCCTATATCCATTAATACATTGGGTTTGCAAAATGAAAATATTCTAAATCTGTCATTTATATTTTAGTTGTTAGTTGGAATGTTTTAATGAATAGACACTTCCTTCTTATCTATTAGGTTACGTAGTCATAGAATTCATACAAAAAAAGCAGGACAAATCCTTGATTCTTTGTCCTTATTCATGAGTTTCCAAGTTAACAATTTGGTTCTTTTTCATTCTTTGAAGATAAACAGTTTTTTGATAACAAAAGAAATCATGAATTTACCAATCACATTAGCAGAGTTCAGCCAATTCCTATTATTATATTTTTTTGAAATTTGAATTTTCCTCTTTTAGCTAGTGGAAGTCCCTTCAAGATGGCTCCTGGTATCTTTCAGTTTGATCCTAATGATAGACCATCTGGTGTGACAAGCCCCAGATTTAGAGTTGATCATTTCTCCTAGAACGTCTGCTATTTTTTTTAACTGGGAAATTATAGATCAAGAACACAGGTAACTAGAACGACTCATTGCTACGGTATTATTAAGAATAAAATATTTCATGAGTAGATACATACTTACAGTTTGGATCCAGAATTATAGTGCTTTTCACTTATCCTTTTCAGAACAACAAAAGTACCTCCCTTCTATAATGAGAATCCTGGTTCTTACTCCCAGGGATCATAGAATATATCCTAATTATTAATTTACTTTATCTCATATTATGCATATGAGGCTCAAAATAACAATACTACGGCAAATCACAAATAAGAGAATAATTTTTTCTTTCTATATACTGGTTTGATTTTGGTTTGGTTCATATGTTTGAATCTAGATTTATTCATATACTAAAAGCTGATTATCAGAGGACTTTCTAATTTTAATGGAGAAAAGTGCAATCAAACTATCAATTTTCTTCTGATTATTTTTGAATAATGGAAAAGTCACTCATTTTCTCATAGTAATAATGCATTAAAAACTATAAAATGTGATTAATGTGTGTATGTTCCTAGTTCCAACTGCACTATATTCTTACAATACAGCTCCAGCCAAGCCTCAGCTTCCTTAGATACATGTACTTCTCTCATTGCTCACATTATTTTAGACATTCTCAAAATACTATATCTACTACTCAACACATTTGTAATAATTCATTCCAAGTCATCTCACTAAAAACCTGTGAACTCAGACCTATCTTTCCAGAGTACATACTCAGTACCCAAGTGTTCAGTGAATGATTGATTGAATGAATGAAGCAGCCTCCTCATGTTATAAAGAAATGTTAAAAATATTATTTTAGCTCTATATTTAATGAGTACATTATACTAAGACTTTTGTATATTCCTATATACAAATATACAATATTTGCAAAGTGATTTTTCACCTCAGAAAAATAAAGCACAAAGAGTAACATATTTCTTATTTGATTTCAATTAATGTTACTCCCTTCCATTCCTTCAGGTTGGACATTAGTAATGTATCACCCTGACTAAATTATAAAGAGTGAAAGAGTCCATATTATACCTCACTGAAATAGAGCTAAGAAGTTTTGATACCCTTCTCTGGCTTTAATATGCATAGTTGTTACTGTCTAGACTATCTTTTTTCCCCTTTTTTTAGAGATAGAGAGAGTGTGTGCACATGTATGGGGGTGGGAAGTTGTGGCGGGCAAGGGGCAGAGGGAGAGGAGAGAGAGAATCTTAAGCAGGCTTCAGACCTAGTGAGGAGCTGGAGGCAGGGCTCAATCTCACCACCCTGAGATTGTGACTTGAGTGGAAATCAAGAGTCCAATGCTTAACCAGCTGAGCCACCCAGGTGCTCCTAGCCTACCTTCTACCTTTAACTGAGCTGAGCTATCCCTGTGCCATGCAGCCAACATCCATACAAAATCCCCTAGCCTATAAATTGTTCAGGTTCTGCATTGGAACCTGTTCCCCATTGCATTGGCTTATTTGTAGCCTTTCCAGACCTGTTATTAGTACCCTCAATTCCTAACTTCTCGCTTTGACCCCTAATCATGCCATTATATTTGCCTCTGACATCTGATGATTGATTTTGTTCTAATCCCGACTCTAGTCCTCCTCAGTGATTGTGCTTTACTCACAGACTGTAGTCCTCTCCTCTGCTCCAGGCAGCATTTTTTCTTTATTTCACTACATCCTCAAGATCAAGCTACATCGTACTTAAAGCTAGGGTCTCAGTTGTGTATTAGGAGTGTAATGAAGAAATGATCTCAATACATGTACATTTAAATTGAACTATACAATAAACATGAGATGTTCAAACTTCTTGATCCAAGTATTAGATGAATAATTGATCCTCCTTGAAAGACTTCTGTATATGGGTTAAAAATGAAATATTTTTAATGCAGCTTTTTATAACTTAGCGAACTCTGTAGTATGTATTATTTCAGTGTTCCTGAACCTAGTAGTCCAGAACAGGGAAGATTATCCAGTGTTATACAGAATTAATGAAGCTCAGAGACATTAGTAATTTTCCAAGATCACACAGAATTTAAGTGGAAGAATATGATGGAATCTCAACATCTTATTCCTACATCAAGTAATAAATTTCATTATTTCATCACCAATTGTATAATAATGGCCAAACTTCTTAACTTTTACATGCCTCAGTTTCTTTTATCCTGTTAAATGATTTTCTCTGTCAAAGTGGGATAACTATGTAAATTGCTTTGAACTGCTAGGGGGGGAACAGGTGTAGGAGTGATAATTAGATGCCATGGTATTATAGATGTTTTTAAATAGAGTTGAAAGGTTCATGGAATAAAATTTTTTCCATATTTTCATTAATATGGATTTTTAATGCCCTTTGGAAGTTAACCTGGAAAGTGTTTTCCTTTTTTTATAATACAAAAGGAACTTTATTCTCATTGACTCTGAAATTCTTTATATCAGAAAATACTCAAGTTACATGAAACCCAAAAGGATATGCAATCATTTAAATAGGCCATTTTGCCAGTGGACATATCTTTCTTTAATTGAACTTCTCAGTTTGACCGTACAGGGACTAAAAATCTAGTGTTTCAAACCCACTGGAAATTTTGTTTCTGAATTCAGGTCCACTGGATCAACGGGTGGTATGCCCTAGTGGAAACAAGTTCTGCTCATATATGTTGCCTTTTAAACTTATCAAAACCAAGTTATCTGCTTCTAAATGCAGACAAATTCCTTTCTGTGGATTTTGCAGCATTAAAAAAAATCTAAATCAAGATTATTTTATATTTGCATTTGTAATCAACCATTTAAAGTGAGTTAATTTTTATGTTTATCTTTTAATGATCTTTATTATTTTTTAATGGGGACAGTTTTACTTTACCAATGTATAGATAGGGTATTTTCCACATAGCCAAGTCTTACTTAGTTGTTTAAAATTAGATGCCATACTGATGTACAATTCTGTGCGACTTTATGCAGTACAGTATCTGTGTTTTCATTTTGGACTTCAGTCTACTTATTTATTAAAATCATCTCAGGACTATCAAATATGTCCATATTGCCTATTGACTTTATAAATAATGTCAGTAAAATATTAATTTATTTCAGCATTTGCCATCAAGATTTCCTAGAATAGTCACAAAATTCTCATCTTTCATTTTACTCCTTTGAAGGGTACCATTCTGTGATACTACATGGTAATGAACCTCATACTGAGCAGTCTGTTCCAAAGCAGCCTACCTTAATCATTTCTTATTAAGAAATTTCACAAGTTCCACATCAGTTATTTTCTGTTAAATAAATAGGATACATTATACACTGCACTCAAATATGATGGCATTTAGAATCATAAAGCGAAAAGGAACTTTGAGATGATTTCTTCCAACCCTCTCTTTTAGAAGTAAGCAAACTTAAACCTACAAAATTAAGTCTTTTCTAAGTTGACAGAGCTGACTGGAGAGACCTCTGAGATTAGAGTTAAATCTCCTGTCTCCTATTCTTGTCTACTTTCTGCTTTTTTTTTTTTCTCTTTTCTACTGCCTCTCCTATGTGTTTTATTGTAAAAGATAGATAAGCTGATTTTCTTTAATTAAGAGAAAATTTCTAATGCCGTGGGGGAAGATAATCAAAAGCATGGTTAATTATTACTACACAACTAGGAATTTTTCCAATTCTAAACAACAATGCAGTCTAGTGATGACTTGTATCTAATAAGTGACAGTATGCATTTAAGACAACAAAGAAAAAGGATTTTAAAAACCCCAACACAGGGGCGCCTGGGTGGCTCAGTCATTAAGCGTCTGCCTTCGGCTCAGGTCATGATCCCAGAGTCCTGGGATCGAGCCCCACATCGGGCTCCTTGCTTGGCAGGAAGCCTGCTTCTCCCGCTACCATTCCCTCTGCTTGTGTTCCCTCTCTCACTGTGTTTCTCTCTGTCAAATAAATAAAATCTAAAAAAAAAAACAAAAAAAAACAAAAAACCAACACACTTAAAGAAACACATTTCTTCTCTGAATCAATATTTTTGTTGGAATTATTTGAGAAAATACTTCAAGAAAGTGCTGGTGATGATTTCTGATAAAGCTGTGGGAAAAAGCAGGGCCCTTGCTAAATGGAAGACCAAAGAAGTCTTCATAAGCAGAAAGTTAAAAAAAAAAAATACTCATGTGAAAGCTCTTCTGCCCTGTCATTATAAAATTCAATTTTCCTTGGTACTGATGAAATATGTCATCCCATCACATAGTACACACTGGTAGCTTTTAGAGGATGTTGGGAATTTTGAAATTGGACAGGACAGATAAACATAGATGAAATCTGACACCACCTAGAGACTTAGATGCTGCAGATTTCAGAAACTTCTATCAGCATTATTTCCACACACAGACTTGGCAGAAACTACTTTTTACTTTTTTTTTTAACTTACAGCACTGTGTGCTAAATTTTTAAAATACTACTATATTATAAAATACTACTATAAAATACTACTATATACCACTTTCTGAGTTTATTTATGTGCTAGATGTATGTTAAATACAATGACTACATCATTCCATGTGATGCTCAAGACACCTTTCCATGAACTGGTGGGAATTATATATCAGAGTGAGTTCTATGGGTGAAAGAAGTTAGGAAACTGGCCTACGATCTACAGTAAATGCTGGAACCCAGATTCAGTGCTCAGCTCACCTAGCAGAAGTCTGTGTGGTCTTATGGACACCACCGTGTGAGAGCTGAGTAGCAACCAATGGTACAATTGCTTTCAGGAGAAGCAATATTCATTTGCCTAAGTATTTGACTTCCTTAAAGATAAAAAGTAAACAAAACCAAAACAAACTGTAGTATGTGAGAACTTCTCTCAGTGTGATGTAGGCTCCCTCCTGGCCAGCCACTTTTCCTCTTCTTTTCACTGTTTTTAAGTTCATATGCAGTTACAGAGGTACATTATACTTGGTTATCATTACATTTCCCCACATATGCATAACACGTGTTTATTAATATCTCATATATGATCAGTGAAGTCACTGAAAATATTTCCAACTGTGGAAAATCATTAGCTTAAAATATAAATGGATGAGATAAGGCATTAATATTTTCATTGCTCTATTGGCTATTTTCTTCTAAGAGTAAGTTAGAAATATTTACAGAAATATGTAGCTAACATATTTCTTTTTTCTGCAATTCTTTTTTCTGCAGTTTTTTCTGCAATTCTATTTATGGATTGAGAAAATCAAATGTAAATACTAAGATAAATCACTCTTTTCTACTCCATTCATCTTCTTTTCACTCATATCCAATAAAAAAACACAAAATAAAAAAAAAACAAAACATAAGACTGGCACAATAAATAACATAATATCAATTAAAATAAAGTTCAAAATCTGTCAGAGTTAATGGAATCCTTATCTCATGTCAGAATCATGTCTGAAGAGAATATTTGAGATATTTGTTCAATTTTACAAAAATGTTAACATTGAGGACTTATATAATCAGAGAAAGATAATTATCATATGCTCTCACTGATATAAGGAATTTGAGAAACAAGACAGAGGATCCTAGGGGAAGGGAGGGAAAATGAAATAAGATGAAACCAGAGAGAGAGACAAACCATAAGAGAGGAAACAAAGGGCTGCTGGGGCAGTGGGGAGGGATAGGGTGGCTGGGTGATGGACACTGGGGAGGGTTTGTGCTATGGTGAGCGCTGTGAATTGTGTAAGACTGATGAATCACAGACATGTGCCCCTGAAACAAATAATATGTTATATGTTAATTAAAAAATTGAAGACACAAAAATAAACAACACCTTGTATAGCATTATGAATTGGCATTGACCTTTCCAAAATATTGTTCTCTAGTTCTGACAAGTAATCATTTGTTTAAATCACCTTCTCAGTAAAAAATTGCAAGGCATTATTACACAATATTAAGAATAATATAATTGTCATTTTTGTTTAAGTATGGAAAATGTTATTTCAGATTGTAAAATATTACATCTACCAATTCAACCATGTATTATTGATCAAGGAGCACAAGGAAACTTTATGACTTTCTTTAATATTAAAAGAAAAAATAGAAAAAAGAAAAAATAAAAGAGCCATTCTTTGAAACAATACTTATAAAGTACACCTAAAATTGTCATGCTTCATTAGAAGCTACTCAGTAAGAAAATTAAGGCCAACTATGAAGATATTAATTGACTTTAAGAGTTACAAGCTAGTTTTAATTAAGGCAGGAAGTAATTATTTAGCACACATCTGTGACTTAGCTGAAATTCTGACAGACTGTGCAACAGCGTGAATATGGCCATGTTTTTGGAATTATTGTAGGTATGATGAGTGAGACCTCCTTTATGCTGTTGGACTGTTTGGACAAAAGCCTCCAGAAGACACATATTTGATCTACATACTACAGGCACAATAAAATAGGAGTCACAGTACATGAAACTGTTTTCATATCCCAACAGTTAAATTATAATGATTATACAAAATAAAATTCCTGCTCCAAATTTTTAAAAACTATAGCCAGAAATAAGACTGTGTCTAGGTCTTTATTAAATGATTTATATGTGTTATTTATGCTTTTTACATGGGGGAGGTCTTGTGCATTTCCCAGGGAAAGGCACTTTTATTCTACATTAGTTACATATTTTTAATTCATTGTTTCAGTCCATTATTACGAATTACAGATCATTGTTTTCATATCAATAGTGTACATTATGTCAAAAGGAATTTAAGTGCTGTTAGAAAAAAGAAAAGCTTGACTCCTCAGGTAGGTTATGCTGATCACAACATCATTATTTTTAAAGGAAAATAAAGGAGAAAGCTTACTTGGTAAGTGCTGTGTATAAACTAAATCTCCCCTGAGGCAATGATTTGTGTACTGGTATAGAAGCTGCTGGTGCTAGGTTTTGGGTCATTACTGTGATTTGTAGAGAAGGCAGATCCTCCTCCAGCCATGTATTTCAAAGTTTGCAGTTTATTCAGCAGACTACTATCTGGTAGACACACAGCATTGTCTGATAACATTTATAGTCCCCTAGTAAGTTCCTCCTAACTCATCTTGTTCATCACAGTAGATCACAGTCCTAACTACTACTGGTGACCAAATATAGCACTGTGTTTGTTACTACTCTGGTGAGCATGAATGGGGACACAAACCATGACATATAGGTCCAGATAGTACAGTTTATAAATGAAGTTATAGATGAACATCAATCTGAGACAATGCCATTATGAATGGCTTAGCCTATTTTAAGAATTATAGAGGGACTGTGAAGACCCTAAACAAAATACTAATAATGTCCATTGCTGAAGATGATACTAACTGCAAAATGACTTTGTACATAGATCATACCCTTAACGGTTATAGCTTACATTTTAGATATGAGTTATCATCAATAAGTATCTAGATAGTACTGAGAAGCTCTCCAATTAAAAGACACTAGACTCTCCATAAATAAAATTAATGCAGATCTTATATGAAGGTGGACGAAAGCTCTAAAAGCACACTCCTCGCAATCCACTCACCCCTCCACAAAAAAAGAAAGAAGTAACACTTTGTTAAAAACAAGAGCTGTGAACAGTGAGCACCCAATAAAGGGGATCTGGCTTAATGGTAAATATGTTCAGATCTTACTTTTGGCACAGCAGCAAGACTTTCTGAATAAATCTGCAAACAACTTTGAGAAAGAGAAACCTATAACATTTGTTCCTGGATAAAGAGAACCTAAAGGGAATGACTGACCCAGATCCAGCTTTCTTATAAACATGCTCATGTTGTTTACTACCAGAAAAATAATGGAGACTCCCTATCAAAACCAAAACAACAACAACAGCAAAATCTCTTATCAGTTAGGATACACCTGGTCTTTTTAGATAACTTATTATAAATAAATAGGAGTTTATGTATTTATCAAGTACATGGAGAATAAGACAATGTTTTCTACATATGTAATTATTTTTTTATCCCTCTTTCTCTCTCTCCCTCTCTCTCATGTGTAATTAAATATAAAACCAGGGATCCACAAAATGAATCAGCTTCCTTTAAGAACAATGTTTCCACACACTTTGCAGAGTCACCATCTATAAATCAGAAACCAAACATGTCTTATTGCAGGAAAAAAAAAAGATAATATGAATAAGAAACTGTCTTAGACACTCATGTTTTTTCAGGGAAAAATGCCAACTCTGCAAGACATTGCTTCTATCTTTTGAATCAAATAAAAGTTGGTATTGAGTAAGATTTACAATTCAAGTGAGTCTCCTTTGACGCTTTGTGTTAAAAACTTGGAGAGGAATGGCCCCAAGACAGGAGCGCCTCCTAGCTTCAAACACAAGAAAATAGAAATTCTCTCTAGCAGAGAACACCCTGATTCAATCAGAGAGGAAAATTTTAGAGCAAGTAAAAAAACAAATAGGAAAAATATCAAATTTTTACCCCTAAAACTTAAATTAACATAATTTTCAGATACAGGATATGAAATAACTATGTGTTAAATCTGTAAAGATAATTATAATGTAATAAAAATTTAACAAAAATCAATACACTATCCAAATTGACCAGAGATTTGAAAAAAAAAAATAACTTTTTCAATGAAATATATCTAGTGAATTTGTTAAAATGTACAATAGACATTTCTGAAGCAGAATAGAATAGAAATAATAATGAAAGAACAAATATTTGAAAATTCAGTGGCTGAGAATTTTACAAGACTCATGAAAATTATAATTTCATAAATGCCAGAATATCAAAGATGTGATTTACACTGAGCAGTGTGAGTATGAGAGAAATCCACCTAGACATAGTGCAGTGAAATTGCAGAATAGGTACTACAAAGATCTTAAGAACAGAAAGAAAAGACAAAGCACTTATAAAAAAATAACTAAACTCTTCAACAACAACAATAGGAACAGAAGACAAAGATAAAAACCTCAAAGTTCAACACAAAAAATAGCTGTCAGCGTAGATTGTGTGCTCAGAAAAATTATCTGTCAAGATATGGAGTTTTAAAAAATTTGCAACTAAACATGACTACCTATTGCTTAAGTGTGGGTTGTACATACTAACTGTCTTCCAAAAAGTACAGTATGCAAGGAGGAAGTAAAAGAAGAAACTTTACAGAGGAAAAGCCTGACAAACGCTACCTCAACAGAGATCAAAGGCAACAGCAATAAGAAGTCATGGTGATAACATGTATACTTTATATCTGTGATCGAATAATAGTTTGGCTCTGTGGTCTCCCTCCTCAAAACTCAGAACCCCAATCTAATGATGAGAAAAGCATCAGACCAATCCCAATTTGAGAGAGCAGAACAAGGCTAACTTCATTTTGTGCTACACCTGTCATCTTGTATATAACCCCTACAGGACCTGCTCCTGTGAAAGGTCACAAAATGTCAGAACATTGCCTAGCCGGTCCTTGAACCAGTTTGAGTTAGCCGATAGGAATGCGGAATCCCTAACCGCCACAGGATATAAACCCCGCCTTTTGCCCACCAAACTTGTGACTGGAGTAATAGGCTAGTTCAAACAATTACCTTACCCGCCAAACTCGCGTGCCAATTCAGACCAGAGTAATAGGCTAGTTCAAATGGTTACAATAGGGTAGATTGTAATTCAATTGGCCACCTGCATGTGGACCGACATGACTATACAACTTTCTGTGTGGCCACTGGCCCCTATAAAACTGTTACGCCCTTTAACCTAGGGGTCCAAGTCCCGACCCCGCTGTGTCGGATATACTTGGGCCCAAGCTCGAGCTTGCAAATAAACCCTTGTGGGTTTGCATCAGTACCGGCTCCTCGGTGGTCTCTCGGATTCGAAATTGGGGGCATTACAAATTGAGGGACATTCTCAAAATACCTGACCAATGTTCCTCAAAGTTATCAAGGTCATCAAAAAACAAGGAGAGTTTGAGAAATTCTCAGAGCCAAGAGTAGCATAAGGAGACACAACAATGTAATGTGGTGTCCTGGATGGAATCCTGGAACAGGAAAAGCGCATTAAGTAGAAACCAAGAAAATCTGAAAAAATAATTTATAAATATTAGTTCATTGAGGGTGAAAAGCATAACATACCTATGTCAGATACTGATAATAGAGGAAACTGAGTATAAACTATACAGAGACTTTCTCTGCAACCATTTCAACTTTTCTGTAAATTTCAACGTGTTCTAAAATAATTTAAAAAATAATTTAAAAAATGTAACTACTAAATAGGCATTATGGGCTTTAAGTGCTATGTTCAGAGGAGGACTAGTCTTTCCAGCTGGCAGTGCTGGCAAAATTTACTAGAGGTGGTGAGGACTGGGATCAGCAATATAAGTTGGAAATTAACCACTTCCCAGGGATTTCCATTGTAATAACTCTTAATAACTCGACCATCAGAAGTCCATTAGGTACCACATTTTCACAGTGGCATTTCTAATATGAGCAACGAATGTTAAGATGCCATTTTTTCTGTCTTATCTACATATCAAGAAACTCTTATGAAAAATAGAATTCACCTGTACTTGGCCTTACTATAATATTGCAACCTAACAAGTGCAAATAAAAGCTGAACAGTTTGGACTATATCAAGAAAGATACTGAAACTGATTATTTCTCTTCTAACTGAAACTTAAGTTAAGAAAACTTAACAACAATAATACATTTTGCCTACTGATAGCATCACATTAATACATTGCTTTATTCAACAGACATTTATTGAGCACCCACTATATGCCTTTAAGTGTGTAGATGCAGATAATACAATGATAACTAAGGAATCTCTCACAAGCACTAGCTCTGGTGTTGTCAGCAGTATGTTGCAGCAGGACACAATGAGACATTAACAAACACACCAGATTCTTTCTGGCTCAGAATTAACTTGAATCTGATAATTTGTCTTCACTAAAACGACAATATGCTAGTACATGTTCTGATAATAAAATTAGCACCCTTCTTTCCATTCTTTCCATTATTAGCACCATTTCTTCACATTAAGCTATCCAATATTCCATTGTTTTTACATGTCTCTCTGGTATACATTTGTGTGTGTGCATATAAACAAATGTATACATGAAGATTTTGCAATTTAATTACCTAGAGCAGATACTACATTTTTAGAAATTATATCTGGCTTTACAAAGTTTAAACATTTGAAGCTAGGGATCAAGAGAGATACAACTACTCTTTTTCTAGTGTTTGTGTGGCTGTTGCCATTTCTTTGCAAGGTTTTTTTGTTTTTTTGTTTTTTGTTTTTGTTTTTGTTTTCCAGAAGGGTGCTTCTGGTAGCTTTAATGCCAACCAGTGGCATTCTGTTGTTAAGAAGATTTAAACAAAATTACCTTTTCTTGCTGCTGTTGCTATAGTGATTATTTTCCCTACCATTTACACCCATTACTAGGTAGGTTTCTTAAAGTCCAGTTTTAGTCCTCCTGGTGGCTATTTCACATTTCAAACAGATGCTTCATTTGTTAGTAAACTTTCCAGTATTTACAAGAAAAGTGATCTTTTTCATCCTCATTTTCAAAGAAACTAGGCTTTAGATTCAATAACATCAATCATCAAAATCTGAGTTTAATTTCAATATTGTTAATCTCCATTTAATCTTGAAGCCTATAAAGGTATTAGAATCATGAATGTGATATTAACAGTTCTAGCTATCTGAAACTTAAAGAAAAATTAAGGAGTATCAAATTTTGTAGGCTATTTTCTTCAGTGTGTGTGTGTGTGTGTGTGTGTGTGTGTGTGTGTGTATTTACTGCCTACAAAAAATGTAACTAAAACTGAAAGGGAAAAAGAATTCCCAGTGTATCATGATAGATACTGGCAACAAAGAAAAACATGAATTCACAGCAATTGGATCAATGATTCTTGAAAATTGTACATTTATAAACACACAGAGAAGTTGAAAATGACTGTATGCTAACTATTCTTTGAAAAATCTTTCTCACCTTAGTAGTAAAATACCAATGATTATGCAGAAAATCACAAATGTTAGCTATAACTTTATAACAGTCATAATAATCTGAAAACCTAATGTCAAAGGGTAGAGAAAATTGTATGAAATATAAACAACATGGTGCTGGATTTAGGAACACCCAAATTTTACCTTTATATAAAGCAGAGTAGTTTTGCTTATTGAAAACGAGAGGAAAATATTGTGTCCTTTTCCAATGGCTTAATATTACTGTATCAGTACTGCTGTCCAAAATCATCAGAGTATTTTTCTTTATCTAACCCAAGAGTTTGCAATAATTTGTAGACAGCACCTTCTGTAAGTCTATAGTAAAAAACAGAAGTAGGCCTTGAGGAGGCACATTGCTTCTAATTTATACAATCTTAGTAGATAAAATCATTATGGTAGGACACAAAAATATGAAAAAGTTTGATTAACATTGGATATTAAGAATTGTCATTTTTGCTACTCCCAATCAGTTTAGTTTCAGAAGTAGGTAATTAAGAGATCTCACCTTACTTAGTTTAATAGAGCTACCCTAAATTAACATCTGCTAGATCTGGTAACTGGAAAAAATCTTGTAAATATTGACTTGTCCTACAGTAAGTAACCTAAGAAGAAGACTTGATCTGCATAGTAAATGAAATGAAAAATTAATATACCCTATTTGTTGGAAAATATCAAGTGTGGAGATCTCTCTTTAAGGAAGAACAGGAAAAAAAAGAATGAACAGAGAATTAAAAACATGAACAATATGTGTCTTACGTAAAAAAAACTACTAAACAAAGGGAAGTTAAAATGAATCTGAATGATCTGAAGAGGAAAGAAAGAAAATACTATACAAAGTAAGAAACACTTTCTTATAAAAATAAAATAGTTTCAAGCACCTGGGTGACTTATTAATTAAGCATTTGTTTGGGTCAAGATCTCAGGGTCCGTCTCAGCAGGGAGTCTGCTTCTCCCTGTGCCTCTGCTCCTCCCCCTGCTTTCTCTCTCTCTCAGATAAATAAATAAAATCTTTAATTAATTAATTAATTAATTAAATGGTTTCACAATCACAACAGAATGCCAAAACATGCCTTTTGTAACAAAGGGAGGAAAATTATGAGGAGTAAACAGGTAGAATTAACAAACTAAGGAGAAAGACATTAACATACCAAGAAGAAAGACAGGAAATGAAAATGAGAGTGAAAATAACTGATAAGAAGAGACGGCTAACCTGAAAACCAAAAGAGAAATCAAAATGAAAACTGAAACATTTATCACAGACAAAATGAGGTAATTTTTCAAATTGAATAATAAGAGCTAAATATGAAGATCATATTGGGTTCACAATATTCTGAGGAAAATAATAATAAAGATCTATAATTTGACGTATCATGGAAATTTTAATGATGATGAAGAAACTATTTTTAACTATTTCATTGAAAATTTTTTAAAAAATCCATTTGACCCCAGTCTTCTCTTCTATACACTAAATGCTAATAATGATGAGTAATGTCCCACTTTTTGAGCAAAGTATAATCAAAGAAATATAATTTATAGAAGTTGATATTCATATCTCAATGTGACAAGTGGATAACTTATTTGTGGAAAGTTCTAAGAAGATGTATCACATACAAGCATTTGAAGATCAAGAGAAGAATTACAACTTAAAATTAAAAAAATGTTGAAATTTTGCTCTGAGGAACTAAATATTTTTTCTAAAGTTAGTTAATCATAAAGTTTATGTAAGGGAAGAACAATGTTAAAAATTTTAAAGCAGAGATATCTAACATAAAGGTACAATAACTTAATAAAAACAATTTTGCCTCTAAACTAGATTGTGTTAATAATGTTGAGAAAAGGAAATGAGTAGTAATGATTTAAAAGTTTGCTAAGATCCTCCTTTTGGATGCAGAAGAGATTAAAAAGTTGTCACACTGTTTTTCATTAATGAAAATGTAATTATATTTTCTTTTTGAAAAACATAAGATTTTTTAAAAAACATAGATGACAGTTAAGAGAACTAGCCTGATATAACTTAATATGTATATGTATATATTTTATCAAAGTTAAGATAAAGTATTCTGTATTAAAAGGAACAGAGAAAAGGAATCAATATAAAAGCTTAAAATTAGAAAATAAAAGCAGATATATCATCTGTAATAATAACTGTAAATGCATTGATCTATTAGAGGTCAATGAATATCAGATTACTAAATTTTTTCTATATATCTGAAGTTTAAGTTTCCAGTTTATAAATGTGCATGTGTACACACACACAAAAACAAATTATGTATAAAAGAATAAGCAAGGGGTGCCTGGGTGGCTCAATAAGTTAAGTGTCCAACTCTTGCTTTGGCTTAGGTCATGATCTCAAGGTCGTGAGATCAAGCCCTGAGTAGGCTCCATGAGGAGTTTACTTGAGATTCTTTCCCTCTCCCTCCCCTGCTGCTCGTCCCCTTGCTCATGCTCTCTCTCTAAAATAAATAGATATATGATAGATTGATAGAGAGAGAGAGATGATAGATGATAGATAAGATCTTTTAAAAGAATTTTTTAGGGGCGCCTGGGTGGCTCAGTCGTTAAGTGGCTGCCTTCGGCCCAGGTCAGATCCCAGGGTCCTGAGATCGAGCCCCATGTCGGGCTCTCTGCTCTGCAGGAAGCCTGCTTCTCCTGCTACCATTCCCTCTGCTTGTGTTCCCTCTCTAGCTGTGTTTCTCTCTCTAAAATAAATTAAAAAAAAAATCTTTAAAAAATAAAAAAAAAGAATTTTTTAAAATAGAATAAAAGAATAGGCAAAATATGTTCTAAAAAATACAGCACAGATAGTTAATAGTAATGTTAGACCAACTACAATCAAAAGGATCAACACTAATTGAGCTCTCATTATATGCCAAGTATTCTTTTTGATGCATGGGATATAACACTAAATAACAGATTTGTTACTTGTCCCTGTGAAGCTTCTTGAAGGAGCAAAGGTTTTAGCAAGTAATTGCACAAAGTTATGTACAGTTAAGATAAAAAAAAAGTAATATTCAGTGTGTAAGCATATAATGTTGGAAGAGAGGCTTTGTGTGGAGTCATGGCTAAAAAAGTGGTACTTAAATTAACACCTAAAAAATTAAAACTTCAGTTCACATATACCAAAATATGTATGTGTGTTTGCTGATTTGTGAGTATGTAGGAATAGGTTGGTGAGAAATAGCAGCACTGCAGGCAGAGAAAATAAGAGTAAAGTCCAAGCAAGAAAGGAGATAGTAATTTTATATTGGTAAAATATATTGTCAGTAATGGAAATATAAAACTTGTGAACCCTTATGTGTGCATTAATGGTAAAATAAAGCAAACACTATTGAGATATCAATGAGATTGGCAAAAGAAAGCAGAAGTGAACAAACTTATCACATATCTTTTTTTTTTATATTTTAGGAATTCAAAAATGAATTAATAATTGGAGAATTTACTTAATATAGCATATCATTAGATATAAATATATTAGAGCTTGATTTTATTAGATACTGGAAAGTTAATGGGTTAAATGTAAATTCTATATTTAATTTTAAAAACAGTTGAGTAAAATATAAATTATTAGTGAAACTTTTAATTTTATTTATTCTATCTAGTTCAAAACAAAAATTATTTAATAGAGAAACATCTGAGGCATTTCCTTTAAAGAAGAAAAAATGATAAAATTTCTCAATATCTCATTGTGTATCTTAATTTTGATCTTGAAACTATAACCCATTTGCAAAAGAAGTGAAATATAAGATTGTTGAACAGTGACAAAAGCAAGTAGTATTTGGGAATGTTATATTTTTATATCTAGAAAATTCAGAATGATTGATGATAAAAACTTAAAAGATTTCAAATGGTAGCTGGACAGAAATTGTAAAAGAAAATGAAATGATAGCATGAAAGAAATATATAATTCCAAGGAATATTCTCTAAAAACGAAATGAAATAAAATGAAATGAAACGAATGAATGTGATTTGAAGAGCAAATTCAATATTTCCATTGCCATATCTTCAGTGCCTATAAATGCCTGGAATTAGTAGGCATTTAATTTATATTTGTTGAAAGAAAGTAAGTGAAAAGAATAAATGGGCCTCTAGAGGCAGGGTCTGTTTATCATTGGTCTTACATTCTCAGCAAGCTAGTATAGTTAAAATAATAGGTATTCAATTAGTTTATTGAAATAACTAAGAATTAACTAATAATGTAAAAAAATCAATCTTCAGAGATTTTCCTTTGTATCATATTACTGTTTTTTATATCACTCTGTTCTCCTGCTAGCTTTACTCATTCACTAAAATTTTATGTTAGTATCTTTTCACCAAAATTTTATGTTAATAATATCAAAGTGCCTCTGTTGTCATTAAGGACATGGGCTCTGGAAACAGATGTTTTGCTTGGAATTCCATTTCTATTGTTACTACTACTACTGCATAATATTGGGTAATTGTACATAACTTCTCTGAGCCTCAGCCCTCATTACAAAATAAATAAACAAAAATTACATAATGAGTACCTAATCAAAAAGATATATTTTTGGGGCGCCTGGGTGGCTCAGTCGTTAAGCGTCTGCCTTTGGCCCAGGTCAGATCCCAGGGTCCTGGGATCGAGCCCCGCATCGGGCTCTCTGCTCTGCAGGGAGCCTGCTTCTCCCTCTACCACTCCCTCTGCTTGTGTTCCCTCTCTCGCTGTGTTTCTCTCTGTCAAAAAAATAAAATCTTAAAAAAAAAAAAAAAAGCACTTTATCAAAAAAAAAAAAGATATATTTTTGAAGAAAATATATATAAAGCCCCTGGTATAGTGATTTGCAGGTACTGTGTGTTTAATAAATGTTATCTCTCATCATCATTACCATCATTATTATCATACTTCTCTTGTCTGTATCTTTTAAAGATTTGCTTTGAGATTCCACTTGAACTATGAGCTGTGAAGATAATCACAATACTTCTGTGAACTATTATTGGTCATATCTTCTCTATTCAAGAACATAAAATTATTTAGTTTTCCTAAATCTAAACTCAGCTCACCAGTTAAAGTTTATCCATTCAACAATATTTATTAAGTAACTAACATGGTGCCTTACACACAGTAGGCTTGTAATGAGTATTTGTTTAATGAAGGAAAAGAAAAAGAAAGAAAGAAAGAAAGAAAGAAAGAAAGAAAGAAAGAAAGAAAGAAAGAAAGAAAGAAAGAAAGAAAGAAAAGAAGAAGAAAGAAAGAAAGAAAGAAAGAAAGAAAGAAAGAAAGAAAGAAAGAAAGAAAGAAAAGAAAAAAGAAAAGAAAGAGAAAAAGAAGGAAGGAAGGAAGGAAGGAAGGAAGGAAGGAAGGAAGGGAGGAAGGGAGGGAGGGAGGGAGGGAGGGAGGAAGGAAAGAAACTGCTATTTAGTAAACATGGTGCTAGATGCTAGATACAAGGATGAATATGCTATCTCTTCACATAAAATAATAATAGCTAATATAGATATAGTGAGTTCACTCACTTATTCCTAGTATACAGGTTAGAAAACTGAGGCTTAACAAAGCTTGTCTATGGTTACATGGCAGTAAGTGGAAGAGACAAAATTCAAATTCATGCCTTTCTAATTCTAGAGTTTAAGCTCTTCTACTTTGCAAATATCTTACTCCTCCACAATGCTTGAATAGGCTGAATATATAAGTCATTGGCTCTCTAATAGTTAAATATTATCTATTAAACCTTTATATCCCTCCTAATTCCAATGGACTAAACCAGAGGTCAACAAAATATAAATTACAGGCTAAATCTGTGCCATTGGATAGCCCAGAAGCTAAGGATTTATTTTTACATTTTAAATAGCTGAAAAATTCAAAAAATAATTTGTAACATGAAAATTATATGACACTGCCTACATAACATCCTCAGTTTTGCCTTTTGTTCTGAAGAGCCTCAAATATTTACTATCTGCCTACTCTTAAACTAGACTATGTGGAATGCCCTCAGGAATGTGGGCAATGTTTATACCACAGATGATTTATTAAAAACATATCACGAGCAAATAGATCCTATGAATCAATCCTATGAAATTGCTGGGAACTGTTTTATTGTAGTTAATGAAAAAGAGTTAGAACAACTACAAAACAGAAACAAAATTTATAAGACTACTGGTTTTTTAACTGATTCTTAGTGTGACAGCGGATTTCATTCTCTGAAGAACTTCTTTATATAACTGATGGAGATTTCCACAAAAAAGAAATGTATTTTTAATAAATGATGTAAATGTGTATTCTGCCTTCAAAAAAATTTTGTCTAGTTTCATGGTGAAAAGTCATGTAGGACGAGTGTTTCAGGTTTACAGAAGTGAGCTCTGTAACAACTGCCTTTTTAAATGTGCATTATTTATTCATTCGACCATTATAAGGCTCTGGACTAAGCATAGATGATATACTGCCAAAAACCTGATTTCAGATCTAGAATAACCTGTAGCTTATTTTTTCATCATTGACAAACTGTACAATATGTGAGTTGCTATACGCAATAAACTAAATCTTCTCTAAAATTTGAGTATTACCCAAAGACCACTTTACATATTAGTTCAGCCTAAATGAAAATCACAGATTAAAACTGCTGAGATAATTGAATGCTAGAAAAGAAAAAAAAAAACTGCTATTAGGGCAGAGGGGAGAAATTTACTGTAAAGCAAGACATGAGGTTTTTTAGCCAAGATCTAAGATAAATTGAAAATTGATCACTAATCAGCTGAGTTATGAAATAAAGCAACTTCCTTAGATTTTTCAATTAAACAGGGTATAAATTATTCAGATAGAACTGTTGAGGTTATAGCTTGTAAAAGAAAAAAATGCAAATCTCTGGTACTTGATTTAATTGTACAACTGCAAATGTGCTAAGGGAATCAAGAAAGCAAGCAATTTACATCTTAAAGCATTTGATCAGGGGGCCAAGACTGTTCTAGGGCTCTGCAAAACACATAGCAGTTGAAAAGAAATTTGGAATAATAAAACACTCAAACACACATATTAGTTAATTATCAAAAGTACTGATATAGCCAATGTAAAAATCAAAAAAGAGCAACACAGACATTCCCATGCAATTTGAGACTGGGTTAAATTTGGGAGAGGAAAACCTATTCTGCTAAAATATATGGTGCTCAGATTCAAAAGTATAATCTTACACTCAGTCAAAAAAATTTCTTTAGGGGGGCCTGGGTGGCTCAATAGGTTAAAGCCTCTGCCTTCAGCTCAGGTCATGATCTCAGGGTCCTGGGTTCCAGCCCTGCATCAGGCTCTCTGCTGGGCGGAGAGCCTCCTTCCCCTTCTCCCTCTGCCTGCCTCTCTGCCTACTTATCCTGTCAAATGAATAAATAAAATTTTTTAAAAAAATTCTTTAAAATTTTACTCACCAGTTAATTCTATGTTTTCATTAGATATATGGAAAAGAAATAATTGTGTTGTCCAGAGATGCTGTTCTAAGCAGAAACTAGTGGAGCTAAAAAATGCCTTGGTAGAGTAGAAAGATATGCATAAAGGGAAGTTTCTTTGTAAAAACATGGTAATGTCCCAGAAATCCCAGGTACTAATAGAAATAAATTACACTTTAAAAAAAAAAAAAAGAAAGAAATTACACTTTTAAAATTAGAGCCACCATGAGTTCAAAAAGTAGAAAAGCAAGACATCTCTGTAAACTTAACTTCTGCTGTAGTTCTTCAAATGACAAAGAACCATCCACTGGCTAGGCAGTATTATTGTATTCTAGTATTCTCTACATTGTATAAATGAGGAGGGAAATCACTGTCGATCATTTTGCAAGAAGTGTAACCATGGAATAATCTTACTTATTCT
The DNA here is from genome assembly GCA_028646535.1 of Procyon lotor. Taxonomy (NCBI): domain Eukaryota; kingdom Metazoa; phylum Chordata; class Mammalia; order Carnivora; family Procyonidae; genus Procyon; species Procyon lotor. The sequence continues at coordinate 64,190,211 of CM053613.1, forward strand.
TATTTCCTACAAAGACCAAATCTATAGACATTAAAAATACTATATATCTTAAAACACATATTGTCTATTATGTATTGGACACTGTATAAAAGGCTTTAAAATACGATTCATTGTTATTTGAATATAAAGTATCCTAATGTATAATTGACACATTTTCTCAATTATAATCAGTGATTATTCATCTCAGCAACTTTTTTCCAATGTTCTTTTTCCTTAGATCAATCATCATAAAACTACTGAAAAATGTAGCCTTGTAAAAAATGTCATACATTTTTCTGCTAATAATAATGTTTTCCTATTCAGTTTATCAAGTCAGTTATCAAAATATAGATAAAAACATAAAATATGCTTCAATTGTTATTCATTATAGTAATGGTATTAGGAATATTCATGTATGTATCTATTACATGTATATTAATTGTATAATTGTGTTTGCAGATTGAAATAAGTTCTGAATAATAGGTCATATATAATTACACATTAAACATAGGTTCTGAGTGATAGCTTGAAGTTAGAATCATAGACACTGAGTTAAAATCATCAAATGTTTAGCATTTTAGAGATTAGTCGAAGCTTGAAAAACTGTTCTCATTCAGGCTAAATCTGGCCATATAAGTGTTTCCTTTGGCCTGCACAGTGTTTATTAAAACACATAAATGCCTTTGTGTGAGGCAGAGTCTCTCCAGTTTACCTTAGTTCCCACTATAATTGATATACTTGCAACTTCACAGGCATGTGGTTTGTTTCTCTTAAGTGACCAAACTCCCTAATTTATAAACAAAAACAAGATTGAACTTTTGCTACAAATTGCAGCACTAACGAGTGGAAGAGTTAAAATTAGAATTAATGTCTAATGATTTTCATAACAGTATTTTTATAACATTAATAATAATGATAATTGTTTCCATTCATTTTGTTGTGTGATATGTTGTACTAACATATATATATATATGTATATATATATATATATGATATTTAAATCTTACAAAAACTTTATGAGATAGACTTTTTGAAAACTTCATTTTACCAATGAGATGCAAAGGATGAATTAGTTTGTTTAAATTCACCACTGTGCTGCCATTCCCCTCTCCCACCCCAGCATAAACTCAGACCCTCCTGCTGAGGGCAACTCACCCAATACTGGCTGCCTAGCCTGCTTGATTCAAATTCCAGATGCTTTCACTCTGGCATGACTGCCTTTCTTGGTCAAGCCTCCCTCAGTCCCAGTGTGACAAGACCCTCCCCCAGAAGACCAGCACCAGCTCCTTCCTGCATACTGTATCCTAAGTTTGGAGTTTTAAAAGTCCGCAAGCTTCGCTGGAATAGAGCCTGGAGTACACTGGAGCCTGGAGCACAGCTCCAGGTGAGAACGCAAATAACCCCAAGGACAGAATGAAAATGGCAATCTGGAAAATGCCTGAGATGCATGGGAGGAAGTTATTTGTTCTTTTAAGAGTGCTTCCCTGAGAACAACAAACAGAGCTCCATCACCAGGGACAAAGGAGCTGGCTGGTATTATTTCCCTTCCTCACACCTCAGCATAAACATAGAATCACCTTCAGTAAAGAGCACAGCACTAACACTGGCTACCTAACCTATTTACAAGTCCCACCACCCTGCCCTCTGCTGGTTCTTTCTTTCTTTCTTTCTTTCTTTCTTTCTTTCTTTCTTTCTTTCTTTCTTTCTTTCTTTCTTTCTTTCTTTCTTTCTTTTTTTTAAGATTTTATTTATTTGACAGAGAGAGAGACCACAAGTAGGCAGAGAGGCAGGCAGAGAGAGGGAGAAGCAGGCTCCCTGCTGAGCAGAGAGCCCAATGCGGGGCTCCATCCCAGGACCCTGAGATCATGACCCGAGCCGAAGGCAGAGGCTTTAACCCACTGAGTCACCCAGGCGCCCCTGGTACTGTCTTTCTAGGGCAAGTGTACCCCAGTCACAGCACAGCAGGCTCCCAACACAGAAGGCTAGCAGAAACTCTCACCCACACCCCATTTCCCAACCAGAGAGTTCTGCAATGCTTCAGTTCTAGTGGAAGTAGCATCAGGTCACATTTAACAAAGCAGACTAAAGTACACCTAGTTAAAACTCACCACACACTGCCCAAAGTCCAAACACTGACCACTGTAGGCAAGGAGAGCCTCTTCAGGCAACTGGCCTAACACCTAGAGTAGCAAAAACAGGACAGCAGAGTGCATGCAGCACACACTAGAAACACTCCATGAAGTGCCAGACCCTGGACATTTATGATCTCTTCCTTATAAAGCCATTACTTTAAGGAGCATGAAACATAACAGGTGGGGTGCCTGGCTGGCTCAGTCCATTAGGCATCTGCCTTCACCTCAGGTTATGATCCCAGGGTCCTGGGTTCGAGCCCCGTGTCTGGCTTCTTGCTCTGCAAGAAGCCAACTTCTCCCTTTTTCTCTGTCTGCCGCTGCCTCTGCCTAAGCACTCTTTTTCTCTATCAAATAAATAAATATTAAAAAAAAGAAACATAACAAGCTTTTCTTTTATTTATTTGCTTATTTATTTATTTAATTTTTCCCAAATACTTTCATTTTATTTTTTCAGTTTTATAAGATTAATTGTTCAGGCACCACACCCAGTGCTCCATGCAATATGTGCCCTCCTCGACACCCACCATCAGGCTTGCCCAAGCCCCCACCCGCTCCCCTCCAAAACCTTCAGTTTGTTGCTCAGAGTCCACAGTTTCTCATGGTGCATCTTCCCGTCTGATTTCCCCCCATTCACCCTTCCTTTCCTTCTCACAAAGATGCCCTTCAATAGATGAATGGATAAAGAAGATATGGTACATATATATAATGGAATATTATGCCTCCATCAGAAAGGATGAATACCCAACTTTTATGTCAACATAGATGGGACTGGAAGAGATTATGTGGAGTGAAATAAGTCAAATGGAGAGAGTCAATTATCTTATGGTCTCATTTACTTGTAGAGCATAAAGAAAAACATAACAAGCTTTTTTAACATACAGAAGAAAACAGAGAATTAGACAAAATGCCAATATGGATGAATTCATCACAAATGAAATAACAAGACAAGGTCATGCCAGAGATCTAAGTGAAACAGATATAAGTAATATGCCTGATGTAGAATTTAAAGCAATAATCATAAGGATACTCGTTGGGCTTGAGAAAGGAATGGAAGACATCAGAGAGGTCCTACTGCAAAGATAAATGAGTTAAAAAACAATCCAAAATGAAAAATGTGATAACTGAGATTCAAAACACACTGGATGTAATGACCACAAGGATGGAAGAAACAGAGTAATGAATAAGTGAAATAGAAGATAAACTTATGAAAAATAATGAAGCTGAACAAAAGAGAGAAAGTAAAATTGTAGAACATGAGAATAGCTTAGGGAAATCAGTGACTCCATCAAACATAATAACATTTGTATCATAGGAGTCCCAGAAGAAAAAGCGAGAGAAAAGGGGCAGACTATTATTTGAGGAAATCATACCTGAAAAATTCCTTAATTTGGAGAAGGAGACCGACACCAAGATCCAGGAGGCACCAAGAACTCCCGTCAAAATTAACAAAAGCAGGCCAACACCAAGATATATTATATATAATTAAAGTTGAAAATTATAGACATAAAGATAAACACTAAAAGCAGCAAGAGAAAAGAAGTACTTAGGATTTACAAAGGAAACCCAGTAAGACTAGCTGCAGATCTCTCAACAGAAATTGGTCAAGCCAGAAGAGAGTGATAGTGAGTGGGAAAAATCTGTAGCCAAGACCACTCAATCTAACAAGGCTATCACACAAAACAGGAGTGATAGTATTTCCCAGACAAACAAAACATGAAGGAGTCCATGACCACTAATCCAGCCTTGCAAAAAATACTAAAGGAGACTCTCTGAGTTTAAAGAAACGATCAAAAGTGAAAAAAATCAAGAAAAGAACAGGAGAAATACCCAGAAACAATGACAAAATGAGTCATAAATGCCACTAAGTACACATTTATCAACAATTACTTTGAATGTAAATGGACTAAATGCTCCAACAAAAGACATAGTATGTCAGAATGTATAAAAAAACAAGACCTACAAAAGATTCATTGTACACTTATACACACCTGCAGGCTGAAAGTGAGAGGATGAAGAAAAATTTATCATGTAAATGGACATCAAAAGAAAGCCAGAGCAACAATACTTATGTCATACAAACTGGATTTTAAATCAAAGACCATAGCAAGATATGAAGGGCACTATATCATAATAAAGGTGACTATCTAACAGCAAGATCAAACCATTGTAAATATATATGCTCCCAACATGGGAGAACCCAAATATATAAAACAATAACAAACATAAAGGAATTCATTGATAATAATGCAATAATAGTAGGGGGACATTAACACCCTACTTACAGCAATAGACATATCATCTAAGCAGAAAATCATCAAGGGAAGGATGGCTTTGAATGACACACTGGACCAGATGGATTTAACAGATATAATCAGAACATGGCATCCTGAAGCAGCAGAATACACATTCCTTTCAAGTGCACATGTGACATTCTCTAGAATAAATCACATTTTAAGCCACAAATCATGCCTTATCAAGTACAAAAATACTAAGATCTTACCATGCATCTTTTCTGATCACAATGTCATGAAACGCAAAGTCAACCAAAGAAAAACATTGAAAAGACCACAAATACATGGAGCTAAACAACATGCTACTAATGAATGGGTTAACCATGATATCAAAGAAAAAATTAAAATAAAGAAAACATGGAAACAAAAGAAAATGAAAGCACACTGGTCCAAAACCATTGGGATGCAACAAAAGTGGTCATAAGAGGGAAGTATATAACGATAGAGGCCTACCTTTAAGAAACAAGATAAATCTCAAATAAAAACTTAACTATATAGCTAAAAGAGCTAGAAAAAGAACAAGAAACAAAAGCTAAAACCAGCAGGAAGGAAATATAAAAACTAGAGCAGAAATACGTACAGAAACTAAAAAAGACAGAGAACAGATTTATATATATAAAACTGTATAATAGCTTTCAGTGTGGTTGTGTACACTGCTGTGAATAAGTGTAGATATAGATAGATATAGATATAGATATAGATGATATAGATGTATAGGTATATCATGTTTATATATTGTGGCATATGTATATATAATATACATATTATATATATAATGGAATTTTATTCCTCATATAAAATAGAATATTACTGAGACATCAAAAAGAATGAGTTCTTGCCATTTGCAATGACATGGATGAAGCTAGCGAATATTATGTTGAGTAAAATAATCAGTCAGAGAAAGACAAATACTATATGATGTCATTCATATGTGAAATTTTAGAACCAAAAAAAAGGAACATAGAGGGGGAAATGGAGAGGAAAACCAAGAAACAGACTCAGGCATAGAGAATAAACTAATAGTTACCAGAGGATAAATGGGCAGGGGGACGGGTTATATAGATGATGGGTAAGGAGGCTACTTGTGATGAGCACTCAGTGTTGTAAGTAAGTGATGAATCACTAAATTCTACACCTGAAACTAATATTACACTGTGTTAACTAAGTGTAATTTTAAATATAAACTTGGGGGGGGGGAAAGCTTAGAAGAAAGGCAATATAGTCTGGAATCTCCATGTTACTACATTTTTAAAAGGTTAAATTATAAATAAGTTAAAAAATTATATTGTATTTAAAGCAAAAAAAAGAGAAGTGTGCCATTGTGCTTGTAATGGTACTGACAGTCTCTTTTACTTAATGAGGGTTATATTGCTTATTAATTTGAATAAATTAGTAGTTAATCCCCAAATATTATAATTCAAGAATATTTAATTCTTTAAGTTCAAAGTATTTAGAAAAAAATAAAAATTATTTAGGTTCATAATTAGAAGTTGATAAGATACATCTCTCTTAAATTTTTAGAGGAAATAATATTTATCAAGTGCTTATTATTGGCCAGTTGTGTGGGTAAGATATTTTCATATGTTAGGATAATTTTCTACCATAGTCTTCTAAGATATGTCTTATAATTATCTCATCATCGGGGCGCCTGGGTGGCTCAGTCGTTAAGCGTCTGCCTTTGGCTCAGGTCATGATCCCAGGGTCCTGGGATCGAGCCCCACAGCGGGCTCCCTGCTCGGCGGAAAGCCTGCTTCTCCCGCTACCATTCCCTCTGGTTGTGTTCACTCTCTTGCTGTGTTTCTCACTGTCAAGTGAAAAAAGTCTTTAAAAAAAAAAAATTATCTCATCATGGGTAGGAAGTAAAGCATAGTGAAGTAAAATAATTTTCCCAAGGTGCCTGTTAAGTAGTGATGGTTGAATTTGAATGTAGGTCTTTTGCTTTCAAAGCCCTTATTTTTGTAGCAATATTTTAAATATATTTTTAAGATCCACTGGTTAGTTAGTATCATCTTTAGTAGGAATAGCTTTCAGCGTGGTTCTGTAGACTGCTGTGAATAAGGAGTTTTGTTGGGAATACATAGAGATGCCATAAAAAAGAACTATAATTATTTGCATCTAGAAACTTTAATGTTTTTGTAATTACAACATGACCAACAAAAATAAATTTATTTTTTTTAAAAATTGTCTATCGAGGCTCCTGGGTGGCTCATTAGGTTAAAGCCTCTGCTTTCTGCTCAGGTCATGATCTCAGGGTCCTGGGATAAAGTTCAGCATCGGGCTCTCTGCTCAGCAGTGAGCCTGCTACTGCCTGTCTGACTGCCTTTCTGCCTACTTGTGATCTCTCTCTCTCTCTGTCAAATAAATAAATAAATAAAATCTTTAAAAATATTGTCTTATACCCTCCATCTCCATCAAGGATTGAAATGGTATACACATGACCTTTTTAACTATTAAAGTAATTTAATCTTGAGTGGAAATTCTACTCTAAAAATAGCATGATAATCATACTGTTTCAGTGTTATCTGTAAAGCTCAGTATTTATTGGGGATTTGGGATCTTAAAGGATTTATAATTTTTAAAAATATAATTGCATGGTATTTGGAAAATATCTCAACATTTAGGAATTTCAAAACTAAAATTCATCAAGTATAATTATATGCTAAAGATAAATATGTAATATTTTTATTGATTCAAGTACATATTCATCAATTATTTATTAGGTACCCATAGAATAATGCATTAGGCATTATTTTAAGCAGTGGTAAAACAAAGTGTTTATTTAAAGATTATATTCTAATGTGTTGGGGAAGGCAGATAGCACATTTTAAAACCCATTATATAATATGTCAGATGATCATTTTAGTATATGTGCTGCTGAAGCGAGCACATGTCAAGTGATCATAAGTGTTACGATAGAAAAGGAACCAGAAAAAAGAGGACAGAAATTGGGAGACTGAGAAGAAAGAATCTACTAATCAAGGGAGTCCTCTGACATTCCAGCAGAGACCTGCACAAATTTAGGGATTTCTGTGCAAGTTCCCAGGAGGAAGAGTACGCTAGGTAGAGAGAACAGTTAGAGAAAGAGTCTGGGAATATTACAATGAACATAGCAAACAAAAATAGACTTTAAATTCTATATGTGGGAGGCACAATAGACAAGAAAAATAAACAATAGCTTGTTGGAGAATGAGTACCACAGAGAAAAGTTAATTAGGGAAAGGAAATAAGGAATGTATAGGGGATAATTAGTTTGCACTTTATGGTAAGATGCCCATTGAAGTTCTCTCTATGAATGTGACACTGAAATGAAAACTTAAAGGGGATTAGGTAACAGCTATGATTATATCTAGGGAGTGGGGGTAATGGATGCTCTCTTTGGAGGAAGCAACAAATACAAAGTCCCTGAGGCAGGACAACACTTGATATATTTTGTTTGATTAAAAACAAGGAAGCCAGTGTGCTATAATGGAGGAAAGGAAGATGAATATAGTAGAAGACGCCATCAAAGAGGAAACAGTCAGGATAGTCTAGGGCCTGTGTGCCATTGTAAATAGTTAGTCTTTTCCTCTGAGTAACATAGAAAACCATTTAGGTCAGATGGTCTAACTTTATTTCTTTTAAAGATTTATTTATTTGTTTATTTGACAGAGAGAGAGAGATCACAAGTAGGCAAGGAGGCAGGCAGAGAGAGAGGGGGGAGCAGGCTCCCTGCTGAGCAGAGTGCCTGATGTGGGGCTAGATCCCAGGACCCTGAGATCATGAGCTGAGCCGAAGGCAGAGGCTTTAACCCACTGAGCCACTCAGGTGCCCCTGGATGGTCTAACTTTATTTTAAAAGGACCAATTCCAGCTGCTGTGCTGAGAATAGACTTAAAGAGAGCAAGGAAGAAGTAGGAACACCAGTGTCACAAACAGTGGAGGTGAGAGATGCTTGTGAAAGCTATAAAGAAAGTTAGATATTGTTGGATTCTGGATATATTATGAAATACTATCAACAGGATTTGTTCATGAATTGTATTTGTGATGTGAGAGATATATTGGAATCACACATGATTTTTGCATTTTATCTTACCTGGAAAAAATGGAATGATTACTAACTCTTTTTGGGAATATTATGACAATGGTAGATTAGCAGGTGAGATTGGGACTTTCATTAGGATATGTTATGTTTTAGTGCCTATTAGACATCTAAATGGAAATGCCAAGTAAATTGTGTATGTGTGCATGTGTGTGTTACTATTCAAGGGACATATCCAAGAAGGAATAAATTTGATAATTCGTCAGTGTAAGCATGCTTTTTAAATATAAGATGCTATATATAAAATGACCTTAGAAATGGTATAGATTGATGGGGCACCTGGATGGCTCAGTGGGTTAAAGCCTCTGCCTTTGGCTCAGATCATGATCTCACAGTCCTAGGATCAAGCCCCACATCGAGCTCTCTGCTCAGTGGGGAGCCTGCTTCCCCCTCTCTCTTTGCCTGCCTCTCTGCCTACTTGTGATCTTTCTCTCTGTCGAATAAATAAATAAAATCTTAAAAAAAAAAGAAAGAAAGAAATGGTATGGATTGAGAAATGAAAGGGTCCAAGGACTAAACTGAGGCCCTGAAATGTTTAGATATTGGAAATATGAGGAAGAATAAGCTAATGGAAATGAAGAGAAGGGCAGAGTGAAGGAAGAAAAATTCAAGCAAAAAAATTCATTTTCTGAAGAAGGGTGTGAAGAATTCTATCAAATATTGATTATAGGTTAAGTAGATGGGAACTGAGGAATTTATCAATAAATTTAAACAACATGAAGGTCAGTTGTGTCCTTCACAGTAGCATTTGGTCAGTAATAGGAAGACAGCCAGATTTGAGAAGTTTTTGAGAGAATGGGAGTTGTTTGCAGTGTGTGTTTGTTTGTTTGTTTGTTTGTTTGTTTGTTTGTTTGTTTTCCAGGGCATGGGAGGGCAACAATGGTTGGTACGTGGAGGAAATGGGGTCACAGAGATATTTTTTCCTTTCTCTTGGTCTTTTAAACTTTGGAGAAATGCCAATATATTGAATGCTACTGATGATGCAGAAGGGAGAGGTGGGTCTTTGATTTGATCAGAGACAGTTCATTTATTGATAAGAGAATCAAGGGCAGTGTAGATATAGATAAGTTGATAATTATTGTGGTAGTTTACACATTGACTTCCCTTGGAAACCGGCTCATGATTGGAATTTAGTGTGGATGATGGTTATTAAGGAGTGCCTTTTGAATTCATCCACTGGAAAGGAAGAGGAAGGAGCAGATTTGAGAAGGAGAAGGAGCTGTGATGTAGGTTTAACAGTAACCCCAGCTCACACCAAAGAGGATCTTTAAAGCTAAAATGACTTTTTGGGGTTGTTGAAGTTGAACCAAGGTAATCAGATCATTATATTCATTCACTGAGAAGTTACTGGCTGTGTGCTACCCAAGGAACTGATATAACCTTAGTTGAGCTGATTCTCTGTAGCAAAGGCAACCCTTGAAGGTGCTGAGAGCCAAAAACTGTCAATAGGACCCCCAACAGTTGGGACAACTCCTTCATTGAAGGGGAATGTGGGACACACATTGCAGTTTGCCCCTAGGGGAAATATATATGTGATTTTTTTTTTTAATTCTGTTTTCTCCAGGAAGTAGGAGGGAAGAAGTGGGGGAAAGGGCAGGAGGTTGTTTTGAAAAACAGATGTAAAAGTATTGTTTAGAGGACAGAGAATAATGGAATCCACAAACATGCTGGGATTAGGTAGCACAAAGGGCCTGCCTGAGGTTTATGGATTAATTTAGAGCAAAATTAGTCATCATTATTGATGTTTTTCTCCATTTTTTCCACATTCCCTTGCCAAGAGTACAATAGGTATATAATTTAATTTAACTTAGGTAGAAATTGTGCTAGGGGAGTAAAAAGGAGAAGAGAGGGGTAAGGAGTCATGGTTGTAAGGAAAGAAGTATTGATCTAATAAAATATTATAAAATGTAAAATAGGTATAGAAAACTTTGGTCCAAAAACTTGAAAGACAATCAAAAGATGTATGAGTTCTAGGAATTAGTATACTAAATGACTTGCTGGTTTTACTAAATGACACCTTTGCATTGGTCTCTATGGGTCTATAATACTCAAAACATCTATCCATGTTCTATTTATTATTATTATTATTATTATTAATTATTTACTTTCCAATGCTCAGTCTTATAATTTCCTGAGACCGTAATAAATTAAGACTGATGTGAGTTGGGAAAAAAATTTGAACTTAAAAGTAAACAAATAGAGGCGCCTGGGTGGCTCAGTGGTTTAAAGCCTCTGCCTTCGGCTCAGGTCATGATCTCAGGGTCCTGGGATTGAGCCCTGCGTCAGGCTCTCTTCTCAGCCAGGAGCCTGCTTCCCCCTCTCTCTCTGCCTGTCTCTCTGCCTACTTGTGATAGCTCTCTCTCTCTCTCTCTCTGTCAAATAAATAAATAAAATCTTAAAAAAAATTTAAAAAGTAAACTTAAAAATTATTTATTTCTTAACTAATGGAGAACAAGCTGATGAATACCAGAAGGGAGGTGAGTGAGGAGGGGTGTGTGAAATGAGTGAAGGGAATTAAGAGTACACTTATCCTGATGAGCACTAAGTAATGTGTAGAATTGCTCAATATCTATATTATACATCTCACACTAATATAACACTGTATGTTAATTATATTGGGGTTATTTTTTTTTGAAAAATAAAAAATAATAATAATAAAGGAAGAAGTGGTACTTAAGTGGGAAAAAAAAAGAATTATTAATATAATTGCTTACCCCGAGTGTTGAAAGTTAAGTCAAATGTATAAAACCTCTGCCAAGGTTCATAGACTATCATCACATTAGTCAAATAAATTTCTATACAACTTCGGCATTTGAGATTATTTCACTATATATTATTCACAGTCAAAGTAGCTTTTTGTAACTTACAACAAGATATCAAAGAAAAGACCTAAGATCAAAAACATTTTTATCACACTGAATAATTGATCTTTTTACAAAAGCGATTACAATTTACTACTTTACTTATAATGTAGTTAAAATCGTCTCTTTCAAGGCAAACATACAGTGATATACTTTGGCTTCCTCTTAATCAGTGAAACCTTTGGCTGGATGATTCACATCTGATAATACGCAAAGTGGAAATGACACACCACAGCAAGAGATTAGTCATCTGACCCATTACATATAAAAAGGAAAAATGGGAATGAAGAAAGTTTCATTGTAATTTATCATTGTCTCATAGATTTGCCTCACCACATCTCTAGCTGTAACTTAATTCAATTATTATCTTCATGTAATAAATGAGAGTGTATTTTTGAAATACCTCTAACTAACTCAACTGATATTTCAAAAGACTAATTTTAGGGACACCTGGGTGGCTCAGTCACCTGCCCTTCAGCTCAGGTTATGATCCCAGGGTTCTGAGATCAAGCCTCACATTGGGCTCTCTTCTCAGCCCAGAGCCTGTTTTTCCCTCTTCCTCTGTGTACCCCCTGCTTGTGCTCTCTCTCTGTGTCAAATAAATAAATAAAATCTTTTTTAAAAAGATATTATTAAATAACACTTTTAAAGAGTGATATGATGTCACATTCACGGATGACTTATAACAATTATTTTGAAGAACTGTAAATTACTGCATGTGGTGTAAGGGTAATACTTAAAGAAATAATCACATTAATTGAAACATTCTAAATTTAGAGTATTGGGATAACTCTAGATTAGAAACATGCCAGTTCCAAAAATGAATTTGTCATCTTGAAGTTTCAAATCCTTGGCTGTGAGTTTTTATTTCTGTTACTTAACCTTAGTGAATTCCAATGTCCTCAGCAATAAGTAAGGATAATAAGCCTTTGCCTTCTGTGCTTATGAATTGATCACAGGCTTATGAGCTCACCCTTAACCAAAAGAACACCGCAAAATTTCACATTTCTATGGCTTTCAGTCAAGGTATCATTCAAAAATCAAATTTTTATATTAACAACTATTATTATAAAGAATCCTATTTGTTGTAGTGTCTTAGAGAAGATTTTTACATGCAAGCAAATGTTTATGTACTGAAAAATGTTAATTTAATTTTCACCCAAAATAAATGTAAGAATTATTTTCCATACTTCAATATTTTTCATCTATATGTCTTTCATATGTCAGAAAATGATTTTTATAAGAGATCCTTACGAAGATTATTTCTAAATTCCTAAAATCAACTTGGCCTAACTTGCAAATGTTGAATTGCTTTTGTGCTAATATATTTTATTAAACAATCACATTGATTTTGATTGCCAACTGACTACTTATTAATTGTGTGAGCGTAGTCAAGCTTTTATTTGCTCTTTACATGTTTAGTAATCTTTAAAATGGATAAATTAATATTTAATCTCCAAGATGCCTAGCATAGAGTATGTATGCTAGTAGATACTGTGATTATTACTTCATTTCCCCTTTCTCATTGTTTTAGAATGTCAAAGATAGTTTCTGAATGAGGTCTGGCCAATTTTTATTACAGGATATTTATATGAGACACAAAAATTTGACAATGATCTGAATAATCTTAATGATAATAGAAACAAAGAAATAAAAGTGATGAAAGAAGACTTCAATATGCAGTCACTTTGTAAGTGAGGCAAGAAATACAAAGTTAATATTAGAAAATCTTTTAGTCATTTTTATAGAAATCACAGAAGTTAAAGCCATGAGGCCTCACAGAAAGGGTACCTATTTTAGTTCTTCAATATTATAATATTACATAAGAATCTGATACCCTAATGTTAATAATTAATAAAATTCAAGTCTCAGACATCTCGTCTAAAGTGTTTTACCTTTTTCAATGGTTTTAGTTTTTGTAATAAATCAAATTCAATTTTATGAAGTTTAGAACTCATAATAAACTGTATTCACAAAAACTTTAGTGTTAGAGAATTGAGAATACCTGGAGCATTCACAGTCTAAAGCTTACTGGCACCACCTACAGGATGAATGTATAACCAACTGCAATTTATTTTATTTTAAAGATTTATTTATTTGAGAGAGAAAGAGACAGCAGGAGGTTGAGGGAGAAGGATAAGGAGAGAGAATCCCAACCAGGCTGAGTCTGGAGCCTGATGCAGGACTTGATCCCATGACCCTGAGACCAGGACCTGAGTCAAAATCAAGAGTCAGACTTTCAAATGAGTCACCCAGACATCCCTAACCAAGTACAATTTAAAATAAACACTCTTGGAGCGCCTGGGTGGCTCAGTCGTTAAGCGTCTGTCTTCTGCCCGGGTCATGATCCCAGGGTCCTGGGATTGAGCCCTGCATCGGGCTCTCTGCTTGGCAGGGGGCCCGCTTCTCCCGCTGCCATTCTCTCTGCTTGTGTTCCCTCTCTCGCTGTGTTTCTCTCTGTCAAATAAATAAAATCTTAAAAAAAAGCACTCTGATTCCCATTCCCTTTTCGAAACACACAACTTTCATACACCAAACATTGTGATTTAGAACAGATTTATGACTAGGAAATTAAAACTCGGGAGGCAGATGAACCTTAACACTTTATTCCTAATCACATAAGATTTATCCAGTTGAATGGTGTTGGGAAAATTGCACAGTTACATATAGAAGAATGAAAGTGGACCATTTTTCTTACACCATGCACAAAAATTTACTCAAAATAGATTAAAGACCTCAAAGTGAAACAAGAATCCATCAAAATCCTTCAGGAGAACACAGGCAGAAACCTGTTTGACTTCAGTTGCAGCAACTTCTTGTTAGACATGTCTCCAAAGGCAAGGGAAACAAAAGCAAAAATGAACTATTAAGACTTAATCAAGATAAAAAGCTTTTACAGAGAAAAGAAAACAATTGACAAAATCAAAAGACAACCGACAGAATGTGAGAAGGTATTTGCAAATGTTCTATTAGATAAAAGATTAGTATCCAAGATTTATAAAGAGCTTATAAAACACAACATCCAAAAAACAAATAATCCAGTTATATAGTGGACAGAACACATGAACAGACATCTCTCCAAAGAAGATGTACAAATGGCCAACAGACACATGAAAAAATACTTAACATCACTTGGCATAAGGAAAATACAAATCAAAACCACAATAAGATACCACCTCATACCAGTCAGAATGGCTAAAATTAACAAGTCAGGAAACAACAAATGCTGATGAGGATGTGGAGAAAAGGAAACCTTCTTACCTTGTTGGTGGGAACACGAACTGGTACAGCAAGTCTGGAAAATAGTACGGAGGTTCCTCAAAAAGATAAAAATAGACCTACCCTTTGACCCAGAAATTGTACTACTAGGTATTTATCCAAAGGATACAAATATAGTAATTCAAAAGGGCATATTCACCCCAACGTCCATAATAGCCAAACTATGGAAAGAGCTCAGATGTCCATCAACAGGGGAATGGATAAAGATATGATATGATATGATATGATATGATATATATATATACACACACATATAAATATGATATATATTTATATTATATATGATATATATTTATATCTCTATCTATATATAAAAACGAAATATTGCCATTTACAATGACATGAATGGAACTAGAGTGTATTATGCTAAGCGAAATAAATCTTTCAAAGAAAGACAATTATCAAGTGATTTCACTCATATATAAAATTTAAGAAACAAAGCAGATGAACATAGAGGTGGGGAGGGAAAAATAAAATAAGATGAAATCAGAGGAGGAGAAAAACCATAAGAGACTCTTGACTATCAGAAACAAACTGAGGGTTGCTTGAGGGAAAGTGGGTGGGGGGGAAGGGATAATTGGGTGATGGACATTAAGGAGGGCTTGTGACGTAATGAGCATCGAGTGTTATATGTAACTTATTAATTATTGAACACTACCTCTGAAACCAATAGTACACTATTTGCAAATTAGTTTAATTTAAATAAAATTTAAAAAAAGATTTATCCTGTTGCCTTGATCCTTTTCCCTCATTTCTCCCTAGTAACTAACCAATGTATTGTACTTAACCTAAGATCATGAGATCAGTGTCTTGAATTCCTTATATACTTTCTCTCTAATACACTTTCAAATAATTCACCTTTCTAGGCAATGACTTTTTAAAATACTTTTGCATGTATGTGTGTGTGCACACGCACAATATCTACTTAAGTTGTCTTAATGGGTGAAAAACCTTCCTAACTTGTTTGCGAATATATTCAACCCACTATACCACCCAGTGTGATCTTAATGAAGTTTTTCAGAAGAAATCCTTCTGTAGATCTTACTATCTGTTAACATTATTCTTCCCCAGAGTTACTGGAAAATTTTTATCTTGCCATAACCATGAGTGATAAGACTGGAAATATATCCATTTTTATTTTGGCCCTCTAAGTTTAAAGTAAAATTAATGGCCAACTTTTAATAATTTACAAAAGTATATGACATATATTCTTAAGTGTTAATATTAACCAGAGGATTCATACCATACCCATACCATTGGGTATGGTATGAATCCTCCATAAACCACTTGTTTAATCTTTTTGTATTATATGCAACTGTATTTTAAGCTGTTTCAAATCCTTTGTTGGATAATGCAAGGAAGAAAGGGAAGAAGGAAGAAGGAAGGATAGGCAGGTAGAGGAAAGAAGGGTAGAAAGGAAGGAAAAAACCCAAAGTGTATGTGTGTGTGTATGTGTAGCTCATGTTTAGGAGACTATCATGAAGTACTATATGGTAACTCATAAGTATGGCTGTGGCAAGCTGAAACTATAATAATTTGGGCTCATACATCTATTGGTCACACAGATTCCTCTTGGCTGGGTCTATGGAAAGCTGGCCCAAGTAGATATGATTAGTTCATACATCGATATCCTTCGTTTGCATCTTTTCTGTAACCCTAGTATCTAACATTGTGTTCAGTGTGTGGTTTGCACTGAAGAAATATTTATTAAATAAATGGATGAAATGATTTGTCTTACATCTGTTGAATATGCTTCAAATCACACATCCTAAATCTATATTCCATCTGTCATGTGAGGTTCTCAAACACATCATTTGTTACATATCTGTTTGGTTTTTTTTTAATTTTTATTAACATAAAATGTATTATTTGCCCCAGGGTACATGTCTGTGAATTGTCGGGCTTACACATTTCACAGCACTTAACAGCGCATACCCTCCCCAATGTCCACAACTCAGCCACCCTACCCCTATGCACCCACACCCCTCCCCCATCCTGGGCACCCTTAGTTCGTTTCTTGAGTCTAGTAGTCTCTTATGGTTTGTCTCCCTCCCCATCCCTTCCTGTTTCATATATCTGTTTTTCTTTGCATGGTTCATTGAGGATGAATAGGTACAATAAGTCTGTAAGCTGCAGTTCTAGTTAAAGTTCCACTTCTGAACTTGGAAAAAGAGTTAGAGAAAAGACAAGGCCTAGAGCCCTATGATTCTTTTTTTTTTTTTTTTAAGATTTTATTTATTTGACAGAGAAACACAGTGAGAGAGGGAACGGTAGCAAGGAGAAGCAGGCTTCCTACAGAGCAAGGAGCCCGATGCGGGGCTTGATGCCAGGACTCTGGGATCATGACCTGAGCCGAAGACAGACACTTAACGACTGAGCCACCCAGGCGCCCCAAGCCCTATAATTCTTGATCACAAACTTTCTCCTCTAGTCCATTACTTGTCTATTTGTCTATGTGCTATTGTATAAGTTCAGAAAAAGGTTTATTTCAGTTCAAGACTTTAACCTGAATTTTTGGAGTCCTAAGATTTTAATTTTTACTCATTTTTCCCTTATGAGTCAAAAATAGAGCATATCATATGTACTATTTATCATGTGTCAATAAAATAATCAAAGCTCCATCCATAAAAGTTCTTTTTTTTAAAATTTCCTTGATATATACAATGTATAACCTATTAAAATAAAGTAATAAGCACTCAAAGTAAGTTCTCTGGTGAGTACCTCCAAAGAAAGTAACTGATTTTTTTTCATGAGGTAAAAATAACCAGCTGTATTTTAATTAACACTATTCTGCCCAATTGCCATCCCTACTCTAACCAGGAATTTTTTTTACATAAGTCATTCTGCCACAGATCAACCAGAATCTTGCCTAACACAAGGACCATTTTTACATTACAGGTAATAATGTTTCACCTTTTTCTCCCCTAAGAGGAAGGATTTAAATGAGAAAAGCAAAGTATACTCTCCATGAAAATTCAGTCTCTTTTTTAATATTTCTCTGTATGCCTCATGAAAAAATATATTTATAATTTAAAAAATCTATTTATCTTTGCACTGCTGATGCTATACTTCTGAGGAAATAATGACACAGAAAATTTCATGAGGAAATGTTGAATTGTGTCTGCATTAATTGCTGATACCCAATAAAGCAATTACAACTTAGTGTTATCTTTTGGGTCTCTGATCTCAAAACACAATTTGGGTCATAATTATTCTATAATTTTCTTTTATTTTTTTAAAGATTTTTTATTTATTTATTGACAGAGAGAGAACACAAGTAGGCAGAGAGGCACACAGAGAGAAAGAGGGAAGTAGGCTTCCCGCTGAGCAGAGAGGCTGATGCAGGGCTCAATCCCAGGACCCTGAGATCATGACCTGAGCCAAAGGCAGAGGCTTTAACCCAGTGAGCCACCCAGGCACCCCTAAAATTTTCTTTACTTTGTCATATGTAATTTCTAGGCTGTGCCTGTACTTCAGTTTCTCAGATATAGAAATTAATTTAGGACTGTTCTTTATTAAAATATTCTGTTTACTATAATAGGTTGATTTGAAATGTCATAATAAGCATAACATAAACTTATAGTAAATGTATTGGAAGATATATATATATTTTTCAAAAACCACTTAAGAA
Source organism: Procyon lotor (assembly GCA_028646535.1). Lineage (NCBI taxonomy): Eukaryota > Metazoa > Chordata > Mammalia > Carnivora > Procyonidae > Procyon > Procyon lotor. The sequence goes on from CM053613.1 coordinate 64,208,461, forward strand.
ACTCAGTTATAATACATTGATATCCAAAGGCTATTTGCCGGAGTTTATAAATTCAGTGAAGATGTAAAAAGGAAAGTAAAACTATATCATCCCTAAAGAGATACTATAGCCTTAATGTGTGGTTGGTTCCTGTGTCTAGGAGTAGAGTCAAAGGAAGTCAAATTAGAAATCTTGCCATGCTTGTTTTCTCTATTAAGATTTTTTGTTGTTGTTGTTAAAAGACAGCTTCTATCCCTAAGAATCAATGCATAGGAATTTAAAGCAATGAATCACACATATTTGAAAATAAGTAAAGTTGATTTTCATCAGAAGTTAGTGTGGTTACTGTGCTTGTTATCAAACCACGATCAAAACAAAAAAAAGAAAAGAAAAGAAAAAGAAAAAGAAAAAAATTAAGACAATTATTTCTAATCTATCCAGTTTGTGAAATGTTTATTGACAATGAAGCACAGAATATTTTTTTAATTTTTTTTATTCATGAGAGACAGAGAGAGAGAGAAAGAGGCAGAAGCAGAGGGAGAAACAGGCTGCTTCTGCAGGGAGCCTTTTATTGGACTCAATTCCAGGACCCTGGGATCATGACCTGAGCTGAAGGCAGATGCTTAACCAACTGAGCTACTCAGGTGCCTTGAAGCATAGAACTCTGTGTAAAATTTTAAAGACTTTTATCAATAATGAATACTTCCCTATTTATTTGGTATTATGCCTTCACTGTTGAGTAGTTCCTCATGATTTTAAATGCATTTTAAAAAGGTTGATTGTACATTTAGTAAATCAGTAAATTGTTGCAGATATCTCAAAAAAATTATAGGATCCCTCTTAGGGTATTAAAGTTAGTGATTTATCTCCTTCATATAATTTCAGCATATTTTCTCAACTGCTTAATCTCATCATTTGTCCAATTAATAAACATTAAATTTGAGAGTCTACATTGTATTACAGTGAAACATACTATTTTAATGTGAAGTAATGAGAAATTTCAAAAAACTCTTTTACAGTTGGTGAATAATGGAGAAAAAAGAGCATTTTCAAGAAGTATTTTTACCATAGGAACATGATTCTACAGACTGAGAATTCCGGGACAATGTTTATTTATAAAAAATATTGAAATCCGGGGCACCTGGGTGGCTCAGGTCATGATCTCAGGGTCCTGGAATCGAGCCCCGCATCGGGCTCTCTGCTCAGCAGGGAGCCTGCTTCTCCATCTCTCTCTGCCTGCCCCTGCCTACTTGTGCGCTTTCTCTCTCTCTGTCAAATAAATACATAATATCTTAAAAAAAAAAAAAATTGAAATCCTATTATTCCTAGGGAAATATTCTTTTTTAAAAAAAGGATTTTATTTATTTATTTGACAGAGAGAGAGAGAGAGAGAGAGAGAGATCACGAGTAGGCAGGCAGAAAGAGAGGGGGAAGCACGCTCCCTGTCGAGCAGAGAGTCCTCTCCGGGGCTTGATCCCAGGACCCTGAGATCACAACCCTAGCCAAAGGCAGAGGTTTAACCCACTGATCCACCCAGGCGCCCCTCTAGGAAATTCTTTTTTTTTTTTTTTTTAATTTTATTTATTTGACAGAGAGAAACACAGCGAGAGAGGGAACACAAACAGAGGGAATGGTAGTGGGAGAAGCAGGCTTCCCGCCCAGCGGGGAGCACGATGCTGGGCTCCATCCCAGGACTCTGGGATCATTACCGGAGCCGAAGGCAGAGGCTAAACGACTGAGCCACCCAGACGCCCCAAGGAAATTATTCTAAAATCATATCTTTGATCAACTTAGCCCAAGAAGGGGGAAAGGGCCATATGTACAGAGCTATGAATAGATTAACAAACAATAATAGAAATACAAATATACTTTATTTTTTAGGTCACTTTATTTTTAGGAAAGTATTTTCAAATTGTGCAAATGCAACATAATTTAAGAGAAGGGAGTTGAACCACAATCAATACTATAATTCTTCATACACATAATTGGGTATTTTGATAACCATGATATTCCCAGAGTAATGAAATGGATAAATATAATTAATTTGTACCAGCCATTCCAGGCTTCTATAAAATAAAAATAACTGACTTTTTTACTCACATTTATAGAAAAAGAATACTTTATATCCTCATTTTTTTTCTGCTAAAGCACACAAGTGTCTCTAATTTGGAAAATCCGTGCTTAGTTTTACACACCATTTTTAGCATGACATAATGAGGCACCAGGCTGGACACCAGACACCTCTAACCACTTCTATTTCTCTTCTCACTATGCATGATTTGGTTTTATTAATGGTAGAAAAATCAATATGTAGGAAATATTATAAAGAAATAAAAGGACTACTTAATGTGTTATAAATGTATTGTCTATTTTCTTCCTATACTGGCAACTTGTATGCCCTATAAATAGAAAAAAGAGTCTGTAGTACATATAATCTGAAAATTGTGGTATTTAAAATTGTATGGCATAGATTTATTTTTAAGGCCCTGATATCACTGCCTAAGAAACAAAAATAAACTTTGCATAATGAGAGAAAAGTAGGTACAAGTTATAAAAAGGGACATTCTTTAACCTTTTTATTATTATTATTATTTACCTTATTATTTTTTTTCCTTGCATCTAAATGCTTTGTTATATTGACAGATCTGGGAAATTTTAGTGGCCGGACAAGAAGTGCAGTCTCTGTGAGGGAAGGCCAGGGGGTTGTTCTGATGTGCTCTCCTCCACCTCATTCACCAGGTACAGTAGGATCCCATTCTATATTGCTGCTGATCTCTTTCACTATTTGCTCATTCTTTTAGACAGGGTATTGACTAAGAAACATTCCAGGTGAAATGTGCATGCTTTTTTGAAATGTATCAGAATACCAGCTGAGTAATTAAAGATCATATACTCTACTACTGGACAGAAGACTGCACTCCTATGATAAGATTGTTTTATTGCCATTCTAACTGTTGATTGTTATGGTTATGTCTCTGCCTGCCATCAGTGAGGAATACATTGCCTGGATCACAAGGAATGTGATAAGCTGAGAGAGTAAAAACTTTTCAAAATTATTTGGAGTGTCAGAGTTGAGTTAACTGAATAACAATGTGCATCTTGTTTCAGAAGATAAGCTTGCAACTGGGTTGTGTGTGTTGTTTGTCACACTGGAACAAAAACTGTTAAATTTTTTTTTTTTTGAGTTTCAAACAAAACTATAATTTACGTATTACTTTTTGGCCACTTAAGCTTTTATACGTAAAAGTCATAGTAAAAGGTTAAGCACTTCATGTGGGTTGGAGAAACAGAATAGTAAACTGTGCTCAAATTAATTATATTCCCTTTGCCAACCCAGCTAATTATACTTTTTTTTTTTAGTTCTATAATTTGAGATGTATACTTCTTTGTATCTCAGTATAGTTTTCTTATAATATAATTTGAGAGTGGCCAGTATCAATTAAAGAGAGAAAATCAAATGTCTATATGAGAAATAACAAAGACCTTAGCATTAGCAGGAAACTGAATTCAGGGTCCTGGCATCTCAATCAATTTTTCTTCTTTGTTTAATGTGAAAATCATACTTGTTTCTAGGTTGTAATTTTCAGTGTAGTGTAGTAATGGGGCCCAACTTTGTTCTACCATAGATAATTCTTATCATAAATTATGATAGGATCTTAACCAATTTTCTTAAAATTTCTCATCTTTATCTGACCCCTTTCTAATTTTTTTAATTGAAGGAAAAGTAAATTATATTTCAATAAGAAAATATTTTTTAAAAAACAAATAATATTTACTTTTAGGAGCCAATTTTTGAGTTTTCTCCACCTAATTCTTATATGTTTATTCAGTCCACTCCTTCTGTGAGTAGCTTGGGGGGTTTTACAGTAAACATATTTAGTCTTACCTGCTTTTAATTCTAGATTTAGATTCTTTCAAGGAAGCAGGTGTTGTAAATTTTTTCCTATGGATAAGACAAAAAAATTTTAGTAGGTTTAAGAGAATCCCATAGGGGTGCCTGGGTGGCTCAGTTGGTTAAGCATCTGCCTTCAGCTCAGGTTATGATCCTGGAGTCCCGGAATTGAGTCCCACATCTCCCCCACAGAGCAGGGAGCTTGCTTCTCCCTCTGACATCTCCCAGCTCATGCTCTCTCTCTCTCTCTCTCTCTCTAATAAATAAATAAATTTTAAAATATTTTTAAAAAGACTTTATTTAAAAAAAGAGAGAGAGAATCCTGTAGCATCAATATATGCTATGTCTAATGTTGGGTTATTAGATTTAGTTTAAGGAGCAGTATTAGATGAATAATTGTTAAAGAAAAAACAGAAGAAGGAAGAGGAGGAGGACAAAAGAACCTACTCTATAAAGAATGAAAGTGTTCACCATCAGACTTTCAGGAGTCATCAAGAAAGCCAGATTTTTTGAAACATAATCTATATCACAAATCTGTTAGAAGATCTGCACAAAAGGGAAATGTGAGAATGATACAGGAAGCAAAACGGCAAGATTATACAAAGACAAATAATCCAATTGCCGAAGAAAACTGCAGAGATTTCTAGTGGGGAAAAATAGCCATAATGAATTGCATACATGATTAGCAAGAGGTAAGAATATGTATTAATAATTGATGGAATAAATAAAAATGTGATAGCTGATTGAAATTAATAAAAATAATGCCAGATGATTGCTATTGTATATATGTTGTAAGAATATATACACGTGGGGCACATGGCAGGCTCTTTTGGTGGAGTATGTGACTCTTGATATTGGTATCTTGAGTTTGAGGCCCACGTTGGGTGTAGAGATTACTTAAGAAATAAAAAAAAAAATTAAAGAAATATTAGACTGAATGTATACTTTAATATGGTAAGAGAGGTTAAGAGTTTTATGTTAAATGATCCACTCAAACATCAGTGTTAACATCACAGAGTTGTAGGGGATACGTGCGTGCATGGCCCAAAATAACAGAAATAACTCAGCATCCAGACAAATGTCTACATTTACCAGATGAGTAGTTTTCTCCTGATCAGCCAAATCATATCTATCTTTAAGGTTCTTTGTTGAACATTCTTTTTATATTCTTGCTCCAATTGAAACTTGCATATACCCTAAAGATATGGCTTCCCCACAGGCAAACTCCCACCTTGCTTCTCAAATTCTTCATATCAAAGAGATCATGTGATAATTATCTTTCTCTGACTGAGTTATTTCGTTTAGCACAATAACATCCAGTTCCCTCCATGTCATGCAAAAGGCCAGATTTTGTTTCTCTTGAGGGCTGCATAGCATTCCGTTGTATATATATATTACATCTTTGTTATCCATCCAGATGTCATCTGTTGGTGGACATCTAGGGTCTTTAAATAGTTTGGCTATTGTGGACATTGCTGCTATAAACATTTGGGTGCACGTGCCCCTTCAGATCACATTTGTATCTTTAGGGTAAATACCCAGTAGTGTGATTGCTGTGTCATAGGGTAGCTATATTTTCAAATTTTGAGGAACCTCCATACTGTTTTCCAGATGGGCTGTACCAGCTTGCATTCCCACCAACAGTGTAGGAGGGTTCCCCTTTCTCCACATCTTGCCAACATCTGTCATTTCCTGTCTTGCTAATTTTAGCCATTCTGACTGGTGTGAGGTGGTATCTCACGGTGGTTTTGATTTGTATTTCTCTGATGCTGAGTGATGTGGAGCACTTTTTCATGTGTCTGTAGACCATGTGGATATCCTCTTTGCAGAAATGTCTGTTCATATCTTCTGCCCATTTCTCGATTGGATTATTTGTTCTTTGGGTGTTGAGTTTGAGAAGTTCTTTGTAGATTAAGGATACTAGCCCTTTATCTGATATGTCATTTGTGAATATCTTCTCCCATTCTGTCAGTTGTCTTTTGGTTTTGTTGACTGTTTCCTTTGCTGTACAAAAGCTTTTGATCTTGAGGAAGTCCCAATAGTTCATTTTTGCCCTTGCTTCCCTTGCCTTTGGAGATGTTTCTAAAAGAAGTTGCTGTGGCTGAGGTCGAAGAGATTGCTGCCTGTGTTCTCCTCAAGGATTTTGATGGAGTCCTGTCTCACACTGAGTCTTTGATCCATTTTGGGTCTATTTTTGTGTACAGTGTAAGGAAATGGTTCAGTTTCATTCTTCTGCATGTGGCTGTCCAGTTTTCCCAACACCATTTGTTGAAGAGACTGTCTTTTTTCCACTGGATATTCTGTCCTGCCTTGTCGAAGATCAGATGACCATAGAGTTGGGGGTCCATTTCTGGGTTCTCTATTCTGTTCCATTCATCTATGTGTCTATTTTTGTGCCAGTACCACCTGTCTTAATTATTATAGCTTTGCAAAAGAGTTTGAGTCAGGAATAGTGATGCCGCCGGCTTTGGTTTTCTTTTTCAACTTTCCTCTGGCTATTCGTGGTCTTTTCTGGTTCCATATAAATTTTAGGATTATTTGCTCCATTTCTTTGAAATAAGTTGATGGTATTTCGATAGGGATCGCATTAAATGTGTAGATTGCTTTAGGTAGAATAGACATTTTCACAATATTTGTTCTTTCAATCCATGAGCATGGAATGTTTTTCCATTTTTTTATGTCTTCCTCAATTTCTTTCAGGAGCACTTTGTAGTTTTCTGAGTACAGATTCTTTGCCTCTTTGGATAGGTTTATTCCCAGGTATCTTCTCATTTTGGGTGCAATGGTAAATGGGATCGACTCCTTAATTTCTCTTTCTTCTGTTTTGCCATTGGTATATAGAAATGCAACTGATTTCTGTGTATTAATTTTATATCCTAACACGTGACTGAATTCCTGGATGAGTTCTAGCAGTCTTGGAGTGGAGTTTTTTGGATTTTCCACATAAAGTATCATATCATCTGCACAGAGGGAGAGTTTGGCTTCTTCTTTGCCAATTTGGATGCCTTTGATTTCTTTTTGTTGTCTGATTGCGAGGCTAGGACTTCTAGCACTATGTTGATAGCAGTGGAGATAGTGGGCATCCCTGCCGTGTTCCTGATCTCAGAGGAAATGCTAAGAGCTTTTGCCCATTGAGAATAATATTCACTTTGGGTTTTTCTTAGATGGCCTTGATGATGTTGAGGAATGTACCCTCGATGCCTACACTGTGAAGAGTTTTGACCAGGAAGGGATGCTGTGCTTTGTCAAATGCTTTTTCAGCATCTATTGAGAGTATCCTATGGTTCTTGTTCTTTCTTTTATTAATGTATTGAATCACATTGATTGATTTATGGATGTTGAACCAACCTTGCATACCAGGAATAAATCCCACTTGGGAGTGATGAATAATCCTTTTAATGTACTGTTGGATCCTATTGGCTAGTATTTTGGTGAGAATTTTTACATCTGTGTTCATCAGGGATATTGGTCTGTAATTTTCCTTTTTGATGGGGTCTTTGTCTGGTTTTGGGATCAAGGTGATGCTGGCCTCATAAAATGAGTTTGGAAGTTCCCTTTCCATTTCTATGTTTAGGAACAATTTCTGGAGAATAGGTATTAATTCTTCTTTAAATGTTTGGTAGAATTCCCCTGGGAAGCCATCTGGCCCTGGGCTTTTGTTTGTTGGGAGATTGTTGATGGCTGCTTCAATCTCCTTACTGCTTTATGGGTCTGTTCAGGTTTTCTATTTCTTCCTGGTTCAGTTTTGGTAGTTTGTGTGTCTCTAGGAATGCATCCATTTCTTCCAGGTTGTCTAATTTGTTGGCATATAGTTACTCATAATATGTTCTTATAATTGTTTGTATTTCTTTGGTTTTGGTTGTGATTTCTCCTTTTTCATTCATCATTTTATTAATTTGGGTCCTTTCTCTCTTCTTTTTGATAAGTCTGGCCAAGAGTATATCAATTTTATTAATTCTTTCAAAGAACCAGCTCCTAGTTTCATTAATTTGTTCTGCTGTCCTTTTGGTTTCTATTTCATTGATTTCTGCTCGGATCTTTATTATTTCTCTTCTTCTGTTGGGTTTGGGCTTTCTTTCTTGTTCTTTCTCCAGCTCCTTTAGGTGTAGCATTAGGTTGTGTATTTGAGATCTTTCTTGTTTCTTGAGAAAGGCTTGTATTGCTATATCCTTTCCTCTCAGGACTGCCTTTGCTGTGTCCCAAAGATTTTGAACAGTAATGTTTTCATTTTCATTTGTTTCCATGAATGGAAATGTATTAAATGAATTCATTAAAAAATGAATTTTTTAAGTTCTTCTTTCATTTCCTGGTTAACCCATTCATTCTTTAGTAGGATGCTTTTTAGCCTCCATGTATTTGACTTCTTTCACACTTTCCTCTTGTGATTGAGTTCTAGTTTCATGGCATTGTGGTCTGAAAATAGGCAGGGAATGATCCCAATCTTTTGGTACCAATTGAGACCTGATTTGTGTCCCAGGATGTGATCTATTCTGGAGAATGTTCTATGTGCACTTGAGAAGAATGTGTATTCCATTGCTTTGGGATGGAATGTTCTGAATATATCTGTGATGTCCATCTGGTCCAGTGTGTCATTTAAAGCCTTTATTTCCTTGTTGATCTTTTGGTTAGATGATCTGTCCATTTCGGTGAGGGGGGTATTAAAGTCCCCCACTATTATTGTATTATTGTCGATGTGTTTCTTTGACTTTGTTATTAATTGGTTTATATAATTGGCTGCTCCCATGTTAGGGGCATAGATATTTACAATTGTTAGATCTTCTTGATGGACAGTCCCTTTAAGTATGATATAGTGTCCTTCCTCATCTCTTATTATAGTCTTTGGCTTAAAATCTAATTTATCTGATATAAGGATTGCCACCCCAGCTTTCTTTTGATGTCCATTAGCATGGTAAATTGTTTTCCACC
>CM053613.1:64217757-64241430 GCA_028646535.1 Procyon lotor
CTGTTTTTCCTCTGTGTTCTGCCTCTGCGTATACCCACAAGACTGACCAAGAAGGGAAGCTCAGCTCTTCAAAGTTAATCCCAAGTAATAACAATGCAGCACGGGAGTTATTCTGGATGGAAAATGGGACCACAGCAGCTCTGGAGCCTTTCCTTATTTCTTCAGTGTTGAGCTCTGACACTTACTTGTGAACTTTGATTCTTAGGTTTACATGCTCCTACTTAGCAGTTCCTTGGACATCAATTCTGTATCAGTATCTGAACACTCTTTTATGTCTCAGCTATTACTTTGGTCTCTCTCCACATCCATTCCTCACTCGCTATGTTTACTCCAAGGTTTCTGGTTGATTACTTTCATCCTGACACTTACCCACTAACACTAGGATTGCCTTCCCTTTGCGACTGAGAAGAGAGGAGAAAATTAATACTTGTCATCAATCAGTTCTGCTTCCACTTATGAGCTAAAAACATCACCAGAGTACATCATTCCCAATTTAACGATAAAAATAAGTCATAATTTTAAAAGTCACATTTTTGCCTCCTCAGGGAGCTAGCATCACAGTGAAAGCAGGCAAACTGATTACAGCACATGGCAAGGCATGCTGAGGAGAGACAGGAAATATGAACTGTTTTAGCTCACCAGAATATGAGAGGAGGGGGTAAAAGGGGTAAGGAGGAAAGAACTGAAATTTTAACAAACGGATTGTTTCTAATTCCCGAGAATGCAAGACACTAGGGCAGTACATGGCTACTCACCAGCTCTTTTCCACAGGCTCCACTGGATGCCTGTGGGAAAGACTGGGAGACCCAAGAGAAGACACACTGGGCCTGCTAAGCTCTGAGTTGCTGGAGATGTCCCTGGAGGACCCATCTGTGCTCTGGGCTCCAAGAGCACAGGGTGTTAACTGGCTTCTGTGGGACAGGCAGAAAACCTGCTCAGGTCATAGATCTTTCTTCGATTTGAGGAAAAGACGTCGGCTGCTGGGAAATGGGGGGAAACATTTGCACCTCTACCCAGGTCTCTGCCCTGTTGCCAGGAAAAGATTAGCCACCTCTGGGAAAGGACTAAAAATTCTGCCACCAAGTTCCATTCTGTGCTCACACTGGAAGAAACCCCCTAAGACAAATCTGGAAGCTTGTACGGCTGTCTTTTTTCTCATTGAAGATTGAAGGGGCTTTACTGGGTTTCTTTCTTGAGGGAAAGGCACTTTTCTCAAAACATTTTTCTCTTTTGATAAATATATGTAACTTTCTCCTGAAACTGTGGAAGGAGCTGAGATGCCCTTCAACAGACAAATGGATAAAGAAGATGTAGTTCATACATATAATGGAATATTACTCAGCCATCAGAAAGGATGAATACCCACCATTTGCACTGACATGGATGGAACTAGAGGGGATTGTGCTAAGTGAAGTAAGTCAAACAAAGACAATTATCATATGGTTTCACTCACATGCTAGGAAGCACAGAGGACCACAGGGGAAGGAAGGGAAAACTGAATGGGGAGAAGCAGAGAGGGACACAAACCGTGAGAGACTCTGGACTCTGGGAAACAAACTGAGTGTTACAGAAGGGAGAGGGGGGTACAGGGATAGGGTAGCTGGGTGATGAGTATTAAGGAGGGCATGTGTTGTGATGAGCCCTGGGTGTTATATGCAATTACTGAATCATCAACACTACATCAAACACTAATGATGTACTATATGTCAGCGAATTGAACATAATGATAAAAAATGATAAATATATGTAACTTTCTCCTGATAGATTGCTTTGTATGAGGATACAGCTACAGAAAACTCCTTTCATTATTACTGCCATTGTGACTTCTTGGATTTAGTAATATGTCTTTCCTGAGTTTCCAACAGATTCTCATCCTCATTATTTGTAGATCTTGTGACATTTCATACATGATAATAGTTATCTTAGGCCTTCTTGACTCCAGGCTAGAAATAACATTTATAGGGCACACCCTCAGTTTTCTCTGTTCTTTATAGCAGAAATTCTGTTTTGATATTTCCAGAAACTCTTGTATCATCTAAAGTAACTTAATAAAACAAAGTCATATGATAAAAAGATCTTTTATGAATAATTGGACAAATGAGGTTCTCAAGATAGCATTTTATAAATATTTTATACACCAGTTATCATTCTTTAGTTAGTTTTTTCTTTGGAGAAAAATATGGGATACATTTCCCCAGAGAATCATCTTTTAGAATTGAAGCCATATATCTTTTTTTTTTTGAAGGGAATCAGTTTTTTTACTTATTTAATAGATTATAATATCAATTACAGAGCATTTTAATATATCATAATATGCATTTTAGTAATCATCTTATGATGTATTTTAATTATTAAATATAGCCCCACCCCATATGTATTGAAACTTCTTTGTAACCATTTCTCAATCATGTGTTTCTGAAAAGGTGGCTAAATGATTTAATAATTCTTAACTCTTTGAAAGCACAGCTTTAAATTAGGAAATGCTACCAAACTCCAATCTTAGTTTTATCTTTATTATTTGTATTTTTGGGGTAATACACATCTCACTATAACTCTTTTTTTCCCAAATACTTTTATTTTATGTTTTAAGTGTTACAAGATTAATTGTTCATGCACCACACCCAGTGCTCCATGCAGTACCTGCCCTCCTTAATACCCACCACCAGGCTCGCCCAACCTCCCACCCCCACCCCTCCAAAACCCTCAGTCTGTTGCTCAGAGTCCACAGTCTCTCGTGGTTCATCTCTCCCTCTGATTTCCCCCCATTCACCCTTTCTTTCATTCTCACAATGCCTTCCATGTTTTTCCTTATGCTCCACACATAAATGAGACCATAATTGACTCTCTCCGCTTGACTTATTTCACTTCGCATAATCCCTTCCAGTCCATATATCTTTTTTTCATAGTTTACTTTTTAAAGCATTTCAGTGTGCTTCACAATTAATGCTTCCCCCCCATTTCCTAAGCAAATTTCTCTGAGGTTATAAATTTAGTCATGGATCTCTTAAAGGAAAAAAAAGCCATTCAAAACACTTTTTCTAGATTCTTTTCAAACAATTTGCTATCCTATTTTATTTTGTTATCACATTATTAAAAGCTTGGTCTCAGTTGACATTTTCAATTTGTATCCTGTTTTCATTCTATTAGAGTTTGACTCTCATCCTCACCATCTGTTATGTGCTCAATTATGCCACCCCTGGCCCCCTTTATAGGTTGAAGTCCTAATCCTGAGCACCCCAGGATGTGACCGTACTTGGAGATAGGGTCTTTAAAGAGATATTTAAGTTAAAATGTAATCATTGGTCCTTATCCAATATGACTGGTGTCTTTTCTATAAGACAAAATGTGGACACAGACATGTAGGGAGGGAAAGCCATATGAAGGTACTGGGAGAAGATAGACATGTACAAGCCCAGGAGAGAGAAACTAACCTTGTCAATATTTTGATCTCAGACTTCTAGCCTCCAGAATTGTGGGAAAATACATTTCTCTTGTGCATGGGAGCCCTAGCAAACTAATCTATCACCCTACGGATTGTGTTTCTGATGTGATTACAGTGACCTTCTCGTTGGTATGATAATAGAACTGAGAGGGATTTTCACATCATACGAATGAAATTTTTAAATTTAAGATCTTATTTCCATCAATTCGTAATTCTGAAATATTTGGTCATTCTGAGCCTCAGTTTTCAAGCTTCTAAAAATGGGGTAATAAATACTTTAAGTTTTAAGAAAGGTAGTGTAAATGGAAATGGCTTGCAGCATATTCAGCAGAGATTAATGAAACTTAAGTTTTATTTCTTTCCTATTGTCCTATTAGCATGTTTCTTTAATTCAGCAGGCTGCTGCTGTATTGAATGACTAAGTTAAGAATAATTTATTTAATACTTTTTTTCTCAAATCTTCCACAAACTCTTCCTTATCCTTCCAGTCAACCCCTACCTTATTTAGAGCTGATGACCTCTTCTCATATTTCAGTGAGAACAGGGAAGTAATTGAATCAGAAGACCCTAATTTTTCCAACACCAAGTTTACAAACACTCATGCATCTACATCTACTTTTTATGTCCATTCAGGCATAAAGGAAGACCCATCCCTAATCATTGCAAAGGCCTACTGGGCTTTGGACCTCAAATCTCAAGAACCTTTCTCTGGCAGATTTTCCCTCTCACTAACATGTCTCTTCCTCTGTAGTTTTTCAATTCCAGTGGCATACAAACATTCTTTAAGATCCTTTCTTTGTGGGTGCCTGGGTGGCTCAGTCGTTAAGCGTCTGCCTTCGGCTCAGGTCATGATCCCAGGGTCCTGGGATCGAGCCCCGCACCGAGCCCCGCATCGGGCTCCCTGCTCGGCAGGAAGCCTGCTTCTCCCACTACCGTTCCCTCTCTCACTGTGTTTCTCTCTGTCAAATAAATAAAATATTTAAGAAAATTTTTTTTAAATTTAAAATGGGGTGCCTGGGTGGCTCAGTTGTTAAGCGTCTGCCTTCGGCTCAGGTCATGATCCCAGCGTCCTGGGATCAAGCCCTGCATCGGGCTCCCTGCTCGGCAGGAAGCCTGCTTCTCCCGCTACCATTCCCTCTGCTTGTGTTCCCTCTCTCGCTTTGTTTCTCTCTGTCAAATAAATAAAAAAAAATCTTTAAAAAAAAATTAAAAAAAAAATCCTTTCTTTTTAATAAGAAATAAAAAGTTTCAATTTCTCCTTTGGTCCCTTATCCCCTTCCCAGCTTCCCAACTCTCTGCTCCTTTTCTTGTCAAAAGCTTTCAAAGAGTTGTTTAGAACCCACTTAATCTGATTCCTGATGCTCCCATTCTACTGTAACTGTTGCTCTCAGAGAGCTCTCCCCACTGTATTAATCTTTTAAGAGCACGTGATGCATTTGTTCTCTCCTCCTCCTTCTCTTCCTCCTCCTCCTCCTCTTCCGCCTACATGGCTTTTATGACTTATTATCCTTGTTTCTCTCCTCCCTCATTGGCCAGTGATTCTCATCCTTCCTTGCTGATGCACCTGTATCCACTCATTGGGTTGCCAGATGTGGCTCTTCTCTATTTATTCTGAGAGCCAGAGTGATCTCTTCCACTTCCATCATGTGAAATAATGCCTATATGCTAAAGATGACCAAATATATGTCTCCAACCTCTTTCTTTCTTTTGAGTTCTATACTCCAAGATCCTTGGAGTATATATACTCCAAGAGATTTGGCAGCCTCTCTTCAGTATCTCATCATGATATCCAAAGGACCCTAATATATCCAAAAGAGAACTCTTGATTCAGTTTTATTTACTAAATTCATTTCTCGTCTAGTCTTTTCTACTTCAGTAATGGCCTCCTAATGGCTTCCCTAATGCTCCTAATCCCGAGTTTTCTTGATTTCACTTTTTTTTCTTTTTAGCATTAGATATATTTATATCATCATCTAGTCCAATCCTGTTAGTTTTGCCTCTCAAATACATGTGAGCTCAGCCTCATTCACAAAAACTCTATCATCACCCAACTGGTTGAAATTACTATGATCTCTTGTTTGGACTAGTGATAGAGTAATTCATGTCCCTATTGAAGTTCTGGCCCCAACAATCCATTTATCCCAGTAGTCAGGAGAACGTTAGAAAATGTCAATGATCTTAAATTTATTTCGATACCCTGATAAACCCTGATAAAATCATTTAAAATTCTTTCACTGTTCTTAGGCTTTGCTGATTTCTGCTCATCTCTTTAGCCTCATCTTGTACCAGATTTCCTATGGATGTAAGATTATCAACACCATCTTTTGCTTTGTTGGTTTCTCTGACACAAGCCAAGCTCTTTCCTGCCATGGGCCCTTTGAATTTGTTCTTCTCACTTCCTTAAATATTTTCCCAAAAGAATTTTCTGGTTGACTCCTCACAAGCCCAGTGTTATTTTACAGCCCATTTCCTAAGAGAAGCCAGTCTATCTAAACTGGAAATTTTCCAAGTAATTCTTTATTAAAATACATATTTTGTACCACATTATAGTGCTTAATTGAATTTTGTGTTTATTTCTCTATTTCCTGGTTTATTTGTGTTTTCCCTTTCTGGAATGCAAGCATCTTAATGGCAAGGATTTTGTCTTATAATTGTGTGCTAAGAACTTTCATATCCATTTATAAAAATATATTAATTATCAAAGCTTCAATTTCAGATAACTACTAATATTAGCAGAATTTTATGGCTGAGAAAGGGAAGACTTAAGGGACAATGAGCAGCTTGCCAGGAATCATGGAGCTAGATGTAGCAGCCTTGGGATTCAAAATGAAGCATGTCTATGCTGAAATCTGTGATCTTAATCACATGATTCATTGCCTCCTAGTCTTCTGATTTCCAGCCTTTTGACTTATTTTATAGCTCCGTTCATCCCCTAGACCTAATATTTGGTGCTATTTCAGCCATTCTGACCTTTGGCTCTCTAAATAATTATGGTGAGGACCTTCCTATAGTCACGCTGCTTCTGTCTTTCCTGGTTAAATATCCCCCTGTCATGTTGAAAAATTCCATTCTGTCTCTGGGACCTCCTGCTTAGCACCACAAGACCTTGAAATACTTTTCTCTCTGCTTTGCAGAAAACCATGTCCTTGAGCAGGTCACCATCTCTGGTCCCTGGCTTCCCTATTTGTAAAGCGAGGGGATCAGCTTGATCTTGGCATTCTCTTTCAGATTTAAAAATTCAGCAGAAATGATGACGACTCATGTTTTTTTATCCTCTTTCATTTGTGATTTTTAAATTATCAATACTTCAAGAAATTTAATTCCCCTAGTACTAAAACAAATTAATCCCGCAAAGAGTAGAGAGATGTCCCACATTGTAGGAGGAACATTCTTTAGGTTATTATAGTACATGGCTTCTTCATCAGCTAATAGGGTACAGTTCAATTCCCTTGGATTAATATTACTCCACCACAAAGTGTTATAGATGGCCCAGCAGATGGCTCCCTGCCTTAGAATTATCATACCACGCTTCAGTCTAATAAGTATTTAATGAAAGTGTCCTATGTGCCAGGGTCTGTGTTAGGTGCTAGACTCTGCTGGATGGTAGAGATGGTCAATACATAAACCCTGTCTTCAAGGAGCTCAAGATTTATTGGAAGAGAGAGAGAGAGAAACCTACAGTTGGTCTAACCAAAGCCAACTGATGTAAGAGTTCAATTGAATAATAACAGCAACAACAAAATCAGCCATGGGAATATGGATACGTATAACTATGATATTATAACAGTTCCCTGTTCTAGGGAATTAATTCTAATGCTTTAGAAAACAAACAGGGAACATTTTTAAAACTGGTTACAATCCAACGATAGGAAAAGATACCAAGAAACAGCCAGGTCCTCCTCTGCCATCCCATCTGATTCCTAGAGCAGACTTTAAGACATTTCTCTGGCTTCTGAACTCACCTCCTTCTATAACCCTGGGATTTCTGCCTTTCTGAGCAAGCTTCAGCCTTGCAGTCACCAGCAGGCAAGCAATCTGCTGTTCATTCCTAAAGCTCCAGGGACCTGCCTTCTGCCTGGACTATTTCTAGGCTGCCAAGCTGGCAAGGCATTTGCTTTATGGGCACGCGGATCAGGGCAGCCGCCTTTACGGGATGGCCCAGGGGATGCTTGAGGAGTAGATTGGAGGGGAAGCCTCGGCAGCAAACAGAGCCAACAAGTCTCCCCAAAAGATGTAATTAATCTTAGCTGCATTGTGAGGCAGGCTTGCCATCCCTGGAATGTTCTGCTTCATGTCTGTACCTAGCTGGGATTCCCGTGCACTCAAGAGACAGGCTACGGGAGAACTGATAGGGTGTTATCAATACTGAGGAACACAAGGAAAACAGGTGGGTGGGTAAGTAACAAAAGTACCATATGAGCTCTTAAAAGTCCCTTATACTCCATCCCCTTTACAACAGCTAGTTGTTGTATAATGGGTTACAGTTTTTGAAGTATAAACTGATATTCCTATGAGGAAGGCGGTATTATTACTGCCATTTTATAAGAGGCAAATAAGGCTGGGAGAGGTTCAGCAACCTTCCCAAGGTCACACAAGTATCACAAGGCAGAGCCAGGATGCTTACAGGCCTGTGAGGTGTCCTGGCTCATCGACTAGAGCACTTCTCTTCCACACTTACAGCCTGGGAACCAGACCACGAGCCCCTAGGTGGGGAGTGCCAGGCCTTCCTTCTCCACCCAGCCTTCCGTGCCTGGTGCCTGCCCCGTCAGGCTGATGGAGAAGAGCCCCACTCACATCAGAAGGGGGTTTAAGAATCAGTGAAAACTTAAGCTTCTGGGCACTGTCAGTGGGAAAACCATTTTTCCCATTTTTGGACCCTGTCTTTGTTCTCCTTCACACCCCCTGTACCCCGTGGCTCCCCGCCCCCCTCCACTTTGAGATTGCTAAGTGGTTTTTTTGTTGTTTTTTTGTTTTTTACCAGCTTCCTCTTGGAATCATCTCCTGCTGCACTAACCAGGCTGCTTTGCTAATGCCCAAAATAACCACATCTTCTGACAGCCCCTGCTCCTCTGTCGAGGGAAGAGGCTATTCTTTCTCTATACATTTCCTCCGCTAACTCTCTAAATTCTTTATAAAGAACCATGTAGTCCAGGTTCAGAACATAGCCTGACAGTTGACTTCACCTCTCTGTGCCTCAGTCTTTACGTGCCTCAGCTAAGGATGAAAATGGCACTTTACTGGTAGGATTGCCTGAAGCATTAAATAAGTCAAGCCACGTGATGCACTTAGCATTCAGTGCATGGTCAGCCCCCTTAGCTGTGTTCTTAGCATCTTACTGTGTTTTAACTTTCATTTCTTCCCTAAAGATTTTTTTGTTTTATTTTGTTTTTAAGATTGTAATTATTTGACAGAGACAGAGAGAGAGATCACAAGTAGGCAGAGAGGCAGGCAGAGAGAGAGGGGGAAGCAGACCTGTTGCAAAGCAGAGAGCCCAATGCGGGGCTTGATCCCAGGACCCTGAGATCATGACCCGAGCCGAAGGCAGAGGCTTTAACCCACTGAGCCACCCAGGCACCCCAAAAGTTTTTTTTTTTTTTTTAACCTCACGCTTCTGTGCCTTTCCTGTTCTGTTCCCTATGCATTGAAGGTTTTTACTACCAAAATTCACAAGTCAAAATCCCACTCATTCTTCATAAAGTCACCAGTGACACGAGTATTCCCCACAAGAAATCCTAACAAATGTTCATTGACTAGCCGCCCTGTGCGGGGCTCGGGCCGGTGCTACAGATCTAGGGGTTGAAGAGGACAATTCTCGTCCTGACATTTTGGTGCTCTTTTCTGTTCTTTCACATACCCTAGGCTATTAAACCACTGTGACTAAAGAAGTTGCATCTTGTTTTGTGTAGCTTAGTTATTTACATATCTGGACTGGGTGGCATTAGGTATTTAGTGGCTGCTGCAGCCCCATGGCTTCATATAGCACACGAAACAAAGAGGGCACTTATTATGGAGTTAACAGATGCGTGGATCCTGCGTGCAGAGGCGTGCTTGCTTTTGTCCATGGGAGTCCTTCTGGACTGATGAGGTGTCTAGGAAAGAGAAGTGTTTCCAAAGCTCCTTTTCTATGGCTCTGATATTTATCCACAGTACACCATTTGGTAGGCACCCATGCTCCTCTTCCTTCCTGAGGAAACTACAGCATAAAAACTCTGACTTCCATTCCTTAAACATCGGCTATGCTTGATGGGTGGTGTAGTGTTAGATTGGTTTCAAGTTTCAAATCCCTTTATTTTTAGCATGCCCCAAGTCTGGTCTTCTTTGAGAAAAAGAAGAAATTACACCCCAACCTATTCTTTCCTTTAGGGTAATCGCTCCACAACCTTCTCTTTTCACCAGGAAGTTGTTTTTTGTTGTTGTTTTGTTTTGGTTTTTTTTGTTTTGTTTTTAATAACAAACCTGAGAACAGCTAGAGTCCCTTGTCAGACCTCATTCTGAATGGCAGAGAAAAAAAAAACTATGAATTGGACTTATTTGTCAGTTACCTATTAATCATAACTAAAGAGCATGATTAAACTGTCACGTAGAAACCCGTGAAAGGCCTGTAATTGTGCTAATGCATTCTATTGTCATTACTTTAAAAAATATCCAGAATATTGTGAAGTCCAGAAAGGACCTTGGAGCTTTTATAGCAATCTATTCTTTTTACAGATAAGGATACGGTGGAACAAGAAGATAAACACGCTGATGCCACAAACAAAAGATTAAGTAAAAAAAGGTCATATGAAAACAATCAGCTTCTTAAGTGAGAAGCATACCATTGAAACTTAAAAGATAATTTTAGAATGCAGAAAATATTTGTAATGTTTATGACAAAAGGGCTAACTTTTAAAAATATTATGAAGAGCCTATATAATTTAGTAATAAAAAGGCAAAAAAAAAAAAACCCAGTCTAAAATAGCAACAAATGTCAACAGATTTTAGGGAAAAAAATCTATAATATGTATAGAGAATAGAGAAATTTGAATAGATATTTTTCTACTTTTCAGAGTAGCAAAGGTTAATAAACCTGATGACCTCTCTCTCTCGTGCAAGTGAAGGTACAGGGTGAAGGCAATATTTTCATTCTCTACTTGTGGGAATGTAGTTGGCACAATCATTTTTGAAAGGCAATTTAGGAATACCTACAAATTTTAAATATATTTAACCTCTCACCTTCCAATTTCTACGTTAAGAATTTGTTCTTTAGCTATACTCACAATGTTCAAAATTATATATATGTTATATGTATGTACATATATATATATAAATACATTGTTTAGCAAAAAAAAAGAAATAACCAAATGCCTATTAAAAAGTGATTATTAAAGTGTATCCATACAATGGATTTTTTTTTACATGTTTATTGACTCATTTAAAGAGAGCAATGATGAACACATTGCATACTCATGATATCTTCATATAATGAAATTAGTGCTGGCCTTATGGAGCCCTTAAACTCTTTTTTTTTTTAATTTTATGTTAGTCACCATATAGTACGTCTTTAGTTTTTGATGAAGTGCTCCATGATTCATTGTTTATGTATAACACCCAGTGCTCCATGCAATACGTGCCCTCCTTAATACCCAAACTCTGTCTTAAATGTCCGTTTGTTCCACAATATGAAGGAGCTAATAAAAGACAAAATTTGGAAAGTAAATTTTATTTGACCTGATTTAGAATACCTAAGTTTGAAAAATAGTTACAAAATTTGTTAAAAATCTTAGCAAAATGTTTTCAATTTTGATGGCTTTTCTTCCTTAGTTTATTACATATTGCCTTTGCCTACAACATGAAAAATTATTCTTCACTTTCTGGATAGCACAGATTCTGTGTCTGACCAGAATAATTTTCTGTACTTTAGGTTGACTTTATTATATTCGTGACTATACAAGAAAGAACATAAGAACAAAGGTTTCTCTTTCCTCTCTTGTAAAAGAACCAAGATTCTTTATAATCATGTTACCTTCTTTTTATTTTAAAATGTTTTATTGACATTTTGATTAAATATATAACCAAATATTGTTTCTCAGGCACCTATAATCCCATCGTAATCAAGTGTTTAATTCTCCTCTGATAACTTCTTTAATTTCTGTCTTGCTCACATCAGATCCTAAATATAGAAAAAGTTAAATAAATCTTTTAGAATATCTTTTACACATAAAACTCACTTTGTGTTTCTTAGAGGGCTCCCAGAAAACCCAAAAAGCTTTGTTCTTCCATCTGATGAAAAGAGAGATAGAAATAAGTAGGTTTATTTCTTAGCTACTATTGATGAGTTACATGGGAAGAGTTCTCAAAGAGGAAGAGATACTCAGCCTTCCTTAGGTTAAACTGTATAAGTAAATAACACTAATATTCATTATCATTAATATTCATATAATTAAATGACTATTAAGTCTTCCAGAAATTGTATGCTTTATGGGAAGTTCCTAAAGATTCTTCAATCCTGTCATTGTCCATGTCCCTGATATCTTTCTGTTTATGAGTCCTCATGATGCTCTGCCTGATATTAAGCAGCAAGAATACAGTGTTGTGTCATAATTTCAGTTATTTAAAATGCTAACTAGCCCATAGCCTTCTCCCTTTTTGTTCAGAGACATTTTAGGTTCATAACAAAATTGAGAGGAGGGTACAGAGATTTCCCATCTACTTCTGCCCCGACACATGCATCACCTCTTTCATGAGCAACATCCCTCACCAGAATGATGTATTTGGTACAACTGATGACCCTACATTGATGCATCTTTACCTCCCAGAGTCCATAGTCTACATACGGGTGTATTCTTGGTGGTATAATCTTCAGGTTTAGAAAAATGTATAACAACTTATTTCCATCATGATAATATCCCAGAGAGTATTTTCACTGCCTTAAAAATCCTCTGTGCTTTGCCTCTTCATTGCCCCCATTCTCCCCTCTGGTAACCACGATCATTTTATAGTCTCCATAGTTTTGCCTTTTCCAGTCTCCATAATTTTGCCTTCTCCAGAACGTCATACAGTTGGAATTCTGCAATGGGTAACTCCTTCAGATCAGTTTATCTTACTTAATAATATATATTTATGTTTCCTTCATGTCTTTGTTTGACTTGATAGCTCGTTTCTTTTTATCTCTGAACAATCTATTGTCTGAATGTAGCACAGTTTATTTACCCATTCACCTCCTGAAGGACATTTTGGTTACCTCCATGCTTTGGCAAGTATGAATAAGGTTGCTATAAACTTCCATGCACAGATATTTCTGTGGGCATGTGTTTTCAGCTCCTCTGGGTAAATACCAAGAAGTATAATTGCTGGATCATATGGCAAAAGTAGGTTTAGTTTTGTAAAAAGCTGCCAAATATCTTCCAAAGTAGTCATATCATTTTGCATTTCCACCAGCAATGATTGAGAATTCCTGTCCTACTCCATCCTTACCAGTATTTGGTGGTGTCAGTAGATTCTGGCCATCTTAATAGATGTATTTATTATTGTCTTAATTTGCACTTCCCTGATGACATATGATGTAGAGTAGCTTTCCATAGGCTTACTTTCCATTGTATATCTTCTCTGGTGAAGTCTCTATTAAGAATTTTGACTCACTTTTTAATTGGACTCATTTTCTTCTTCTTGAATGTTAAGAGTTCTTTTTATATTTTGGGTTAGGTCCTTTATAAGATATGTGTTTTACAATTATTTTCTTCCAGTCTGTGGCTTATCTTCTCATTCTTTTGATATTCAATGAAATTCCATAAAGCTTCAAAAGGAAAGGAATAAACCTACATATACAGATGTTGAAATATATCTGAGATTATTAAGTTGTAAAAAAGTACAGAATTATGTGCAAATACAATTAGTGAATATTAGAATGGTGGAGTGAAGCTTCTCTTGTTAATTTGTTCCTTTTTCTACTTTTCTGAATTCTCTAAATTGCAGAATGGATTTTAGGTAATTTCCCCTAATCTGCTCCTTTATATTGTCTTTTTTTTTTTTTAATTTGTGAGAAAAAAATAAAATATTTCAATATAATCTTTAAAGGAAGTCTTTCAAAGAAGGCAAGAACATGTCAGGGCCCTCAAATCTAATATTAATCTTGACACCACTTATGGGAACCTGTTCTCCAGCCTGGCTTAATGAAATTTCTTCAACATGATTTCTTCTATCTTAGGATTTACCAATTTTGTTCTCTAAGTATGACATACACTTCCTTCCCTTCCATGTCATATCTGTAACTTTTCCTCATCTTTAAGAATAAATCAAAGGAGAGCCTTTACTAGAAAGCATTTCATTTTCAAGGCAGAGTTAAGCTTTTCCTTTCTGGATTCATATACCTCTCATGCTTCTTTTATTGGCTGTACTACATTGCTATGATTATTAATTTTTTTTCTTTTTTGAAGGACTATAAGCACCCAAGGTCAGGACTTTTTATTCATCTCGACAAATAAAACAGGCAGAGTATCCAACACCGTTGGATACTCCAACAAGAGTATCAACCAAATATAGTATATGGAATATAGTATACGGAATATAGTAAAAACTTCAAATGTTTGATGAATGAATGAATTTTTTTGAATGAAATGAATTTTTAATAGAAATGGTTTATCCTCAATCTAAGAGCAATCAGAAGGACACTTATATTTCAGATTCCCAAGCAGTTGCCCATAGTGGTTAAGTACCTGGTTCTATAGTAAGACTACAATGTTTAACTTTCAACTCTGTCCTTTACTAGCTAGATAATCTCCATCTCTCTTTTTTAAATCTATAAAGTAGGATAATACTAGAATTGCATTATAGACTTGGTGTGAACTGAGTGAACTAGAACTTGTGAAGAGTTTAGAACAGTGCCTCAAACACAGTAAAAAATAAATATATATTATCTTTTAAAATTGTTATATTGAATCTATTCTCTGATTTTTTTTTAAGTGGTAGAGAGAATTGGAATTAGCTTTCATCTTTCTTTTCCCAACAGTGGCACAGTTTGATGACAGACTACTTGGCACCGGAATGTCATGAGCTTTGAGGCTTATTTCCTTGTTTTGGATGCCAAGCTTGCATTTTTTTCTTCAATTTATACTTCTCATTTGTGACTGGTCTCAAGGAGACGGGGAGTTGTACTCCTGATCTTGAATATTCATTCTTGTCTTGTAGGCCTGCTGCTCTTCAGGGCTGGGCTCTTATATCATCCTTTTTTTATGCAGCTTTCTAAGAATGTCTCCCATGATTGTGCATGAGTCATAATGTACTATCATGGCTTGTTTATATTTGCCACTAGACTATGCTTTTTCAGACCAGGGATCCTCATTATTGTTCAAGATGTCTCATTATTGTTTCCTCAGTGCCTACAGCCAGGTCTGATGGTCTAGAAACATACTAAAATCTTAAGTCGTATTCATAGCATTAAATGATTATTACATTTTGCTTTTCAAGACTTAAAAAAGTATTCCTTCAGTTAAAATGCCTTCTCTGTAGTTCCTTTTGTAGCTGTGGCAAATGTAGTGTGCTAAGGTTTTTTTTTTTTCAATCATTTGTTTATTTGATAGAAATTGACATTTGCTTGTTGTATGCTAGACAAAATACTGTGAGAAAAACAAATATAATACAAAGCACAGGCCCTGCCATTAGGAGTTCACAGACTGGTGAGAGAGACAAAGCACAAATGAGTAACAACATAATCAAGAACAATATAAATGTTGGGTCCTAAATGAAGAGTAAAGAGAGAATGTGGTATGAATTCATAGATGGCGGAGTGGTGTCCTGGCTATTATTTTAATAACTAGCTGTCAGAATAAAATCCTTGATTTGTAGCTTTTGCCAATTTCGTGGTATAAATACTCCCATCGTGGCTAATTTCAAACTAGACCTTGAGGTCCCTAAAGCAAAGTTGGGAAAAGATGTCCATGTTAGATCTTGTTAGCCACTGTGAGCTGACTCCAGCACATTTTGGGTGGGAGAGAGGGTTACAGACAGCCATGGTCTGGGTCGACTTCATGGAGGAGGTGAAAATTGAAATTAGTCTTAAAGATGGCATAAAAATTAAATAACTGAAGGACAGTATGTTCCAGGTTTGGATAACGGTAGAAGCAATGCAGAGAGGCAAGAAGGAATGTGGAATATTTAGGCAAATATACTCAGCACACAGTGGGTGCTCAATAAATACAGGTGTGAATGGCTGAATAGTGGTGAATTGACCATCTGATTGAGAAGAAACTTGAGAGGAAAGTGCAGGTGCCACAGTATTCTGCGGCAATCCACAGATCTTTAGCCTTCATGATGGTGCTTTTTTCCTTCCTCTCCATACCCAGAATCTGCCTCAGGTTGGCTCTGTGGGCTGGGTGAGAAACTACTTGGTCATTTGTTTATTATTTTTTAGTTATTTTAAAAACCATACAGATAGCTAATAGTAAGATAGGATCAGCAGAGAATTCTAATAGGGTAGAAAATTTTAATTTTCAAGAATGACAGAGTGACCTAAAAGCCATACATCTGCATAATGGCTTTATTTCTGTCAAACAATCATGCCTCCACACACTGAATTCAATTATAGTATTTTCTGTAAAGACAGATAAAGGCAAGCTAGCTAACGATCAACTTTTTTCCCCCTCTTTTCTGTTATATAAATATGGAATTCTGTTGTTTGGCAGGGGTCAGCAAAGTTTTTCTATGAAAGGCCAGAAACTAAATATTTTCCACTTTGTGGGCCATATGGCCTTAGTCGCAACTACCCAGCTTGGCCCTTATAGCGTGAAAGCAGTGGCAGACAAGTTATAAATGAATGCTTGCAGTTCCAATCAATCCTGATTTACAAATAAGTCAGGAGACAGATTGGGCCTCTAAGCCACAGCGTGCTGATTTCTTGCTTAGAGCATCAAGGTATCTAGGAATTCTAGAATTCTTTGAAGTTAACATTAAAGATCAAAAAATGCCAAGAATTCACAAGGACAATAGGATGTAAAAATGATTTCATAAAAAGAGTTCAATCTATCTTTTCTGGCAAAATGTTTTTCCAAGCCTCCTGCTCCCTCCTTTCCATATGGGTACAGGTACTTATGATGTCATATTAATATCATAGTTTTGGTGCTTATACACTTTCTTAAAAACTGATTTCTGAATGAAACTTGATTTGGGCTGTTACTTAATTCCTATAATATTAGAATTGTCCTGCAGACAATAACAATGTGCCTAATAATCTTCCAGGCTCATGGTCACTTTTTTATCTGATGTCATGTCCATGTTCCTGGGGAAATGAGTCAGTTAGAAATGGTGATAATGTGAGTAAGACATCTAATTTTCATGGTCAGTTTCTTTATCTTTAAAACAGGAAAAACAGAATTTGTTGTATTTACCCCCGAGAAGGAAAGCATTATCTTAATAGCAGGTATAAATCTGTGCCCTTTATTTACTGGAGAAAATTATCTAAGAGGGGACAAAAAAGAAAAAAAAAAAAAGATCCCTACATTTGTCTATCATGATTCAATGTTTTACTTCCTCCTCTCTTCTTGAAGAACTCCAGGAACAGACAGCTGACCTTCCTCCAGGAACTTTCTCTTCTGCTATCATCACCTATGATTAAGTCTAAATTCTTTAAAGACAAGGCACTGCACATGTAACAAAGAGGAAGAGGGTTCATAAGGGTGAAAAAGGCTCTGGGAGAATTAAGGCACATTAAACAAGATGGCTGGGCCACAGTGCATCATGTCTGGAGAGCCAATCATACAACGCTTAGGTGGATGGTTGAGATCAAGGACCGTATCTGCTTCTGTGTGAGGGTCTGAGATTGGAAACGAAGAAATAATAATAACATTGGCAGAGAGAAAGAAATTGTTTTGAAGAGAGATGTAGCAGATTTGTATCCTGCCGAGATGGCCTTAGATCCCTTGTGCCAGCTCTGTGCGCCCACCTCTCTGAAGCTACGTGCTTGACTCCTGGCCACAGGGCCCTGCCCCCTTCAGAAGACTGTTCTTGGGCACGGCAGCCACACAGCCAGTCTGGAATGGACTAGTGCCTGGGAGCTTTACAGCTCCTACCTCAGGGCAACCTATAGCCAATGACTGTTTGATATAGTAATGCAAAAACTCAGTTCCCTGTTTTCAGGCAAGACAAACTAAGGTGTAATTCACACTCTACCAAAATCTGGCTGAGTCTGGGACTTCAACCGAAGCTGTACTCTTATTTGGCTTCTTTCCCCTTCTGACTGTGCTTTACCCCATTTCTTACTGATTTCCATTTAATAAAACACTTAAACATTTGCATCCAAATCCTTAGTTTCGGGTCTGTTTCCGGGAGAGCCTGATCTGAGACAATAGACTACTGTGATATCTTAGCTTTTATGTAATAAAGTTCCATTACGTCTAACACCCATAAGCATATAATTTATGAAAAAGTGTCAACCAACCTGTCAACAAATGTATGATGAAGAAGAAAAATAGGATCGTTGGCAGATCCCTGTACCTGAGACATCGTTCCATTCATATAGATGTGCAGGGCATTGTGCATGCTGCTTTGAGAGGCATCTGCTATCCCAGTGAGTGGACTAGCAAATCCTGTCGGCAAAAAGAAAATTGGAAAGAAAAAATCAGTTTGCATTAATAATTGAAAACCTCAATGCTTATCTCCTTTGGTTTGCCACTACACTTGAGATTCTACTGAGATTCCTTACATATTGGATGCCCACTGAATATTTAATAAATCTTGGTAGAATGAAGGCTGTTAATCTGGGCACAGTGGACTGATTAACCAGATGAAATAGGTAGAGCCCATCGTGTTCCCTCCTATTGCTTCTGCCTATTATACCTTCTTTCTATATTGCAAAGTAATAACTTTTTATACTAATCAGCATAGTCACTGTCCCTTCAGTCTTTAATGGCACTTAGAGCAGATCTTCTAGCCTGTCTCCTCGCTTCCCAGCTCTGGTGGTTACTTTTAATTTTAGTTTCTGGTTCCAGAGAAAACAGAAAATGTGTGACCTTCCGTATCACAGCCCGGTGGACGTCAGGTCAGATTGAGTTTGATTTCGCAAGCTATTCACTTCAAAATTAATCAGAACTCCATTAAATGATTCTTTCGTTGCATCAGGAATATTAATAGTGGGAAAATAATGATAATATGAGCTATTACTTTCTGAATATTAATCATGCTAAATGCTTTTGGTGACATATGTCCTCCAACCTTTTCAGCAACTCTGTCAATTAGAAATTATTATTCCATTTTAACTTTGATCAACTAGGCTTCAAGACCTGAGCTCTGGTTATTTTGCGTTCTCTTTCACACAGTCCCTGAGAAGAGGAAAAAGATGGCATTTCAGAATCCATTCAGGCAAAACATAAAACACAAGTAGAACTCAGATTCAGAACCCAGACAAAGAAGTTCCATTTATCAAAGTTAAATTATAAGAAACAACCTAGTTGAGGAATATGGCCAAGGGCCCATTATTAAATTTCAGAATTTAGAAACTGGAAGAGAATAATAAGTATAAAGGTAGGATTCACACAGCGAAGGCACTATGATTTGGGCAGGGGAGGTCTAGCTAATGTTATGCAGCAAGGATTATTTTGTTGTCAGCCTGTTCCTTTTTAAAGGGGCAGATCTTGACTTCTGCACTTGATGTTTTGTACCCTCCCACCATTGTGGCTCACAGTGTTTCTGCCCCTCAGTTTTCCGCTCCATTTGAGCTTTCTGTGCTATTCTCAGAGATCATGCTAAACCTTGCTCCTACTGGGAGCTTAGCTTAAGAACATGTACTTCCTTCCCCTCTCGTCTATGAAACTTATGATTATATATATACATAAGGCTTTTAGTGTATGTAGGGATTTTTCTACGAGCTTAACATGGTTTTTCATATACCCTTCAGAGTGATCCTACAAATGAGGTACCTTTATCACCTCCATTAGATCAGTTTGAAAAAAGGAGCTTAGAGAATTCAAGTAACATGTGTAAAATTTAAAAATAAATAAGAAAAATTAAGATTTAAAAATTAAATTACACAAGTAACTTGTAAGATTTAAAAATAAATAAGAGAAATTAAGGTTGGGACACAAGCTTGTTTTCTTCTGGAGCTCAGGCTCTTGAGTATGCAACGGTTTACTCCCTTTCCTATGTAGCAATAAATCCCATATCATGGAGGACAAACTTCTATACAGCAATGGTCTTTAAGCTTTTACCCTTGATAACACCAAATGAAAGTTTTTTTTAAAAAAGATTTTATTTATTTATTTGACAGAGAGAGAGAAATCCCAAATAGGCAGAGAGGCAGGCAGAGGGAGGGGGAGGCAGGCTCTCTGCTGAGGAGAGAGCCTGATGCGGAGCTGGATCCCAGGACCCTGAGATCATGACCTGAGCTGAAGGCAGAGGCTTTAACCCACTGAGCCACCCAGGTGCCCCAGCAAATGAAGGTTTTTAAGACCATGTTTTATATATTTTCTCACATACTGTTAAGTAGATCCAGATTATTTTAATCATAATCGTAAATACTTTCAGAGGATATAACTTCAGATGTATTGCAAATAGTACAAATGTAAAACTAAAAATGTTTTTTTTTTTAAAGATTTATTTATTTGAGAGAGAGAGCAAGAGAGAGCATGAGAGGAGAGAAGGTCAGAGGGAGAAGCAGACTCCCCGTGGAGCTGGGAGCCGGATGTGGGACTCGATCCCGGGACTCCGGGATCATGACTTGAGCCGAAAGCAGTCGCCTAATCAACTGAGCCACCCAGGCACCCAAAACTAAAAATTTAATACCACTTTTTAAAAATGTATCCACCTCATTCATTATATGCATATCAACAATACCTAAACAAACTATTATCATGTGTAATTTTATGAGGTTTCCTTGTTGGACTTCATCTCATATATTTATTCTACTTTCCCACAGAAACATTCCTAAATATTATACAAATTATGCTTGATTTAAAAAAAACTTCTCTGCAATGAAAATAGGTATGGAAATTAAAATTATTTTTAAAAAATTTCATGGAAACATTAATCTGGGTTAATTTATCATTAAATATTTTAGCCATAAACAACTTATCAAAATCACACAAATATATTAAAACATTTTACAAAATATTAAATATAAAAGTAAAATTTTATTGAAAGTTTATTTCTTAATAATACTGATGAAAGATCATTAATTAAAAATTATCCAAGGATTAATATTATTAATTGCTTCATAGGATAAAGTTTAGCATGAATCTTATTCTAAATATCAAAAACTAAATCTGGGTCCTGAGAAAACTTTCTTCTCGAAAATAACTGCATGGGAATAAAAGATTTTTCATAGTAATCTCAATTATTTGAACTCTTTTTTAGTTATATGCTAAAAGTGATTCACTGATCTTGCATCAAAATAATGTGATTCATCAGTTGACAACTCAATCAAGAATCTTTAATGAAAGCAATCTTAAAAATTCTGAATTCATTTACAAACCACATGACTCGCAAGATATTCACCACCTAATCATTAAAGTCATGCCCTTTAGCAACGCTGGCACCAATATTTTGAATGCTCTACTTGTTTGGCACCCTGTGAGTTTTTACCCCTTCTGTGAATGTTCTCTGTTTTTCTCTGTTGAGGATGGATTTAGGATATGTGAGAGGAAGGCTTTTCTTCTGAAAAGTAGAGGAAAGATATTGGGTAAGGAGCAGAGGAAAAGAACTTTCAGGAACTTTCCCCTTCAAGATCCATTTTAGAAAACTATACTTGGGGTGCACCTGGATGGCTTAGTCCATTAAGCATCTGCCTTCAGCTCAGGTCATGATTCCAGGGTCCTGGGATCAAGTCCCACATCGGGCTCCCTGCCCGGTGAGGAGTCCGCTTCTCCCTCTCCCTCTGCCCCTGCTTGTGTGTGCGCTCGCTCTCTCTCTCTCTCTCTCTCTCTCTGACAAATACATAAAAAAATATTTTTGAAAAATAGAAAACTATACTTGGGAGGAGGACCTGGAAATAAATTTCTTTCACACGTTCTGTACCATGTATCCTATAGAAAGTCTCGGTGAACCTGCAGTAGCGTGTCTATCCCAGTTTGAAGTTACTGCCATAGAGAAAAGATTTGTAGAGCTCTGCACACCTGACTTTAAACTCTGTTACTCGCCAAACATAAGACTTCTGTCAAGACAGCTGTCTTTTCTCGAGCCTCAATTTCTTCACTGGTAAGAGAGGGACTAATTAACGCCCATCTGGATTCTGATGAGGAATAATTTTAATAGCAGGTGTGAAGCAACCAGTACAGAATCTGGCTCAAAATGGAGGCTTCCCGAGCCTTCTCTGATTCTATCAGCTCTTTGCATTTGATCAATAGGTGCTCATCACGAAAGCTACTAGCCAAGAATATGAGGCACTCCCACTGCAGAAAAGTCTCTTTTGCCACAACTACCCACCATCAGGACTCATCCCAACACCAGAAACCTCTCCCCTTCTTAAACTCCATGGCTCTACAGACCTTGCCTGCTGCTTGCGCTCATTCAATGTTAGGGTGATCTTAGAACGTGGGATTGTGTTCCTAACAGTGTTCTCAGCAAGGCTTAGTATTTCTTTGCTCATTTCTTTGGCTAATTTGCCAGATATTGCATCTGGGAAAGCCCCCAAAGTTATTAAGAAAGGACCTCTGAATAAGAAGCACATAGAGTTTGTCAGACTGTTGTGATACATGCTCAAAAATAGTTCAAAGATACAGGTTGAACAAACACCCAACCTCTTTGTGATAGGTACAAGATTATTAAATATAATCTTATTATATTAACTCTTTTAAATGAACTGTGCCTGTCTTGTTTCTTCAAATAGACTGGAAATGCCTTAGAAGTAGGGACCAAATATTTTGCTTTGATTTTCCTCAAAGACAGAGGCTTTCACATCTTTGTATTTAAAAGAAAACCAAATACAAAATATGTTTCAATCCTTCACTTATACCAGTCTGTAGAGACTGGGAATAGGAAAGATACATTTCTCTTCATAAAATCTTTTTTTAATTCAATTTCTCTCCATAAAATCTTAAGGGATCCTGAAAGAGCTCTACTCTGCTGCTTATTAAGAGACAAAATAGAGAAAATATCATTGACCTGAATAGTGTGAAAAATTGAATAAATGATTTTCTATTTTAGTTCACACAATTCATTTTTTGACCAGTAAATCACCTTGGAAAAATAAGAAAGGATTACACAAATATCAGTAGGTTCTCTTGCTGAGAATTTAATTCTTTTTTGGAAGAGCAAATTGAAGAGGAAATTCTAGGCACCAAATAAAGTTTATGCATCAAGCTTTTGACATATCTCTTATGTACGCGAACTCTCTCTTATGTATTCTTACGTACTCATTCGAATCCCAGGGGCTACTTGTGATATAAATAGTATCATTGTCCCAATTTACAGATGAGACAACATCAGTTTATATGGAAGTTTCACGTCTATTACTTACCACATCTAAATTCAAGTCATGGAGGGAATCAGGGAATTGAAGATAGCTCTGATTGGTTTCAAACCTGTGATTTTCGGTTCACTGCATTTGGGTTGTATCTGTGCTGACTTGCTGATTCACCTTAGAAGCTCCTTTTTCCTGTGGACTACCAGATGAATTTATGAGCTTGCCATTTACTTGGATTAACAGCAAGATGCAGAATGTGTGACTGCTTGGCTCTGGTCCAAGGATTCCCCAGGATGGGAAGTCCAGTAAGCCAGCAGGCACCCTGTTAGTCGCAGACGCCAATGGCTCCCAGTTCTTTGTGAAGGGCAGTGACAGTTGCCCAAAGTACTCTGGGTTAGGCCTTCAAGTCTGCATGCTGCGTTCCTACGGGAAATTAATAACCACAGTTTCTGGCTGATCCTAACAACACAAAACTTCAGCTCACCGATCCGTCTTTTCTCTTTCGTTTCCTCCCCAGTAGTACTCTGGAGAGTTTTTCTGTTCGTTTGTTTGTTTTTTAATATTGAAGCCTCTCTCCAACCCCTGGAGATTGAGATTTAATTGGTAGAGAGTGGGGCTCAGGCACTTGGAGTTTTAAAAACACCCAAGTGATTCTAATGTGCAACCAGGGTTGAAATTCACTGATTTAGGCTAAATTGCTTTCCATCTTCCAAACTTGAGCTCACAGTTTAAAAACTTTACCTCTGAATGTATTATTCCCTTCACTTGAAATTTTCTCCTCCTATATTCTGGAAGCCCAAAAATGCTGCCACCTTTAAAATCACATACCACACCCTTCTGCCTTAAAATATTTTCATGTTGGAGCTTC
>CM053613.1:64241930-64263169 GCA_028646535.1 Procyon lotor
GACTTTATTTCTCCCAAAAAAAAATTCTCTATATCTTCTATGTTTTTTTCGAGCCCTGCTAGCATCTTGATAACTGTCATTTTGAACCCTATTTCTGACTTATTACTAATGTCCGCATTGACTAGGTCTCTAGCCATCGGCACTGTCTCTTCTTTTTTTTGTGGTGAGTTTTTCCACCTCAACATTTTGTCAAGGTAAGAGTAGATAGGTGAGAGAGAAAGATTCTCTGGAGTTCTGCAGTTTTCACTGTTTGATTAACTAGGTCTTGGCTTGATATTCTCACTGATCTTCTGGGGGAGGGGCCCATCGCCATGGTTCTCAAATGTCTTTGCTCAAGCTGGAATTGCACCACCCTTGCCAGGGGATGGCCAAGCACTTTGCTCAGGTTTGCTCTTGGGAGTATTTGTTCCCTGAGTGCTTTCTGTACTGCCCTGGAGGCCAGGAATTAAAATGGCGGCCTCCCAGTCTCTGGCCCAGTAGAGCCGAGTGCTGGGCGCCACGCTTCTCTGCATGCCCTCAGAGGAAAGTGGTCGATCACTCTCGGCTCCCTTATCTGCTGCCTGTGCTCTGTGCTCAGCTAGCCCGTGTTGGAGAGCTTCTATCTATGTCACGCGCGTCCCTGTCTGGAGTCCCCAAACCACCAGATTCCTTCTGCACGCTCCCGCACCACTCCTCCCAGAGAAGGAAGGAAAGGGTGTCTCTGGAGCTGCCTCCCATGGGATCCCCGCTTGAAGTACGGTAGCCCTATATGAACTCTATGTCTCAGTTCCTATAGTCCAAGGTAAGCCTAAGTGGTCACGGCATTGAGCGGCTCTTACTTTGCCTCCAGCTTCTCCGCCCCTATACCTGGGAGCTCTGCTGCACTCGGGCTCCCCTCATCCCTCAGTGACCCCACGGGTCCTGAAACCACACTTTTCCCGTGAGGGCTGAACCCCTCTTAGCCTCCGTAGCGATGTCCCTCAGTGGAGCATACTAAAAGTTCCAGATTTTGTGCTTGGCGGCTTTGAGGCTGCTGGGAGCCGGCCCCTCCCCCTGGGGTCTCTCTTCCTGTTGCTTTGGATTCACTCTTTCCATACGTCCTACCTTTTGGAAAGTGGTCGATTTTCTTTTCCTAGAATTGCTGTTCTTATTCTCTTCTCTCTCCTGTTGTGTTTGCCGGCTTTTAGAATGCCTTGTTGCCTTTCTAACTGGACTTCTGGGACCCAGTGCTGTCTGTGCCTCCTACACCTCTGCCATCTTGCCTTCTCTTACTTACCCCTTTTAAATACTGATACCTCTGAAACACATATCTCCATCTAGCTTGTTAAATTCATGTGTTTTTTGATGGTATTCTGAGATGGGCCTTTGGGAGGTAATTAAGTTAAGATAAGACCATGAGAGTATGGCCCTCAAGATAGGATTAGTGTCCTTATGAGCCGAGACACTAGAGAACTTGTGCTCTCTCCCTCATTATAGATTATAGTACAAAGTACTACAGTACAATGTACAAAGTACTATAGTACTATATTAAGTATAAGGTACTAGAAGATTATAGTACAAAAACAGTGCATGCAAGTCAGAAAGAGAGGTCTCACCTGAAACCAAATATACATCCTGAACTCAGATTTCTAGCCTCTAGTACTGTGGGAAAATAGATTTCTGTTGTTCAAGTCACCCAGTCTATGGTATTTTGTTATGACGCTCTAAGCAAACTAGTACACCGTCTCATTCTGAATCAAAGCCAAAGTTCTCATAGTGGCTTGAAGAGCCCTTAACATGTAGTAAGAGATTTTTTCTCACCACCTACTTTTTTTCTCATAATGATGTTGTGGATGAACATAATTATAAAATATATAAAGAAAATGTGATTCTTATCATTAATAGAGAAGAATAAAATGTGATATTCTGTATTTTTGTCAAAGGAACAAATTGAAACCTAAAGGATTGGAATTATTAATTGAAAGCATAATCATACTGAAGAATAATGATTTAATTCTAGTGCCTTGCTCAGTCAGTTAAAAGGAGAACTCTGAAAATGTCTCAGGAAAGTCAAGTAAAAAAATTATTGCTGAAGAGGCAAGGTTAAGTGTAGCAAAAATAAGCCAGGGCTTACTCAGTGAAAGAGGCCTGCTCTGATACCTATTATGATCTCAACAACTGCCTTCTTTTTGGTGGAATAAGGTCATATATTATTATGAAATGAGTATATTACATGATAAATAAAATCTCAGACCCAGATGTCTGTCTCTCATCATCATGTAGACTATCATAGCATACCTATTTAACTGATACTTAATTCTAGTTTGTCCCTCATTCTTTTTTCTTTCTTACTTCTAATCATAATTATCTTATTATTTTATCAGAATTTTATTTTTTTATTTCAAGTTTTTATTTAAATTCCAGTTAGTTAAATATAGTGTAATATTCATTTCAGGAGTAGAATTTAGTGATTCATCACTTACATAACACACCCAGGACTCACCACAACAAATGCCCTCTTTAATCCCCATCACCCATTTAGCCCATCCCCCATGTACCTCCCCTCCAGCAACCCTCAGCTCTATAGTTAAGAGTCTATTTCATGGTTTGTCTCTCTTTTTTTCCTATGTTCATCTATTTAATTTTTAAATTCCACATATGAGTGAAATCATATGGTATTTGTCTTTCTCTGACTGAATTATTTTACATTCTAGCTCCAACTGTGTCATTGCAAATGACAAGAGTTCATTCTCTTTTATGGATGAGTAGTAACTCATTGTATTCCATTCCAATATATACAATTCTTTTGTATATATAAAATAAAAATTTTATTTAAAATCAATTAATTAACATATGGTGTATTATTAATTTCAGCTGTAGAGTTTATTTTTTATTTATTTATTTTTAAAAATTTTATTTATTTATCTGACAGAGAAAGAAATCACAAGTAGGCAGAGAGGTAGGCAGAGAGAGAGGGGGAAGCAGGCTCCCCGCTGAGCAGAAAGCTTCATGTGGGGCCTGATCCCAAGACCTTGTGACCATGACTTGAGCCAAAGGCAGAGAGGCTCAACCCTCTGAGCCACCCAGGCACCCCACAGAGGTAGAGTTTAGTGATTCAGTGGTTGCATATAATATCCAGTGCTCATTACATCACATGCCCTCTTTAATGCCCATCACCCAATTATCCTTTTTCCCACCCACCTCTTCTCCAGCAACCCTCAGTTTGTTTCTTATAGTTAAGAGTCTCATGATTTGTCTCCCTCTCTGAATTTATTTTATTTTATTTTCCCCTCCCTACCCCTATGTTCATGTTTTGTTTCTTAAATTTCATATATGAGTGAAATTATAATTGTCTTTCTCTAAAAGACTTATTTCACTTTGCATGATACACTCTATTTCCATTCACATCATTGCAAATGGCAAGATTTCATTTTTTGACAGCTGAGTAATAATAGTTCATTGTATATACACACCACGTCTTTAGCCATTCCTCTGTTGATGGACATCTGGGCTTTTTCCATAGTTTGGCTATTATGGACATTGCTGCTTTAAACATTGGTGTGAACGTGCCCCTTTGAATCACTATGCTTGTATCCTTTGGATAAATAGCAGTACTATTTCTGGGTCAAAGGATAGGTCTACTTTTATCATTCTGAGGAACTTCCATAGTATTGTCCAGACTGGCTGTACCAGTTTGTATTCCCACCAACAATGTCAGAGGGTTCCCCTTTCTCCCTATCTTCTCCCACATTAGTTGTTTTCTGTCTTATTAATTTTAGCCATTCTGACTGATGTGAGGTGCTATCTCATTGTGGTTTTGATTTGCATTTCCCTGATGCCAAGTGATGTTGAGCATTTTTTCATGTGTCTGTTGGACATTTGTATGTCTTCTTAGGAAAAATACCTTTTTTCATGTCTTCTGTCCATTTTATAACAAGGTTATTTGTTTTTTGGATGTTGAGTCTTATAAGTTCTTTATATATTTTAGATACTAACTATTTATTAGGTATGTCATTTGGAAATATCTTCCCCCATTTCAGAGGTTACCTTTTTGTTTTGTTGATTCTTTCACTGTGCAGAAATCTTTATCTTGATGAAGTCCCAATAACATGTTTTTGCTTTTGCTTCCCTGTCTCAGGAGACATATCTAGTAAGGTGATGCTAACTGAGGTTAATGTCAAAGAGGTTACTGCTTGTGTTCTCTCCTAGAATTTTAATGGTTTGCTGCCTCAAATCATTTAATCCATTTTGAATTTTTTTGTGTGTGTAGTGTATTAATGTGGTCTGATTTCCTTCTTTTCATGTTGCTGTCCAGTTTTCCTAACACTCTTTGTAGAAGAGATTGTCTTTTAATCATGGATATTCTCTACTACTTTGTTAAAAGTTAATTGACCATATAGTTGTGGATCTATTTCTGGGTTGTTTCTTGTTGTTGTTCTGTTCTATTGACATATGCATCTATTTTTGTGCCAGTACCAGTCTTGATCACCACAGCTTTGCAATATAATTTGAAGTTTGGAATTGTGATGCCTCCAGCTTTGTTTTTCCTTTTCAAGGTTGCTTTGGCTATTTGGGTCTTTTGTGCTTCCATATAAATGTTAGGATTATTTGTTCTAGCTCTGTGGAAAGTGCTGTTGGTATTTTAATAGAGATTGCATTAAATGTGTAGATTGCTTTGGGTAGTATAGACATTTTAACAATCTTTGTTCTTCTAATGAATGTTTTCCATTTCTTTGTGTCCTTGTCAATTTCCTTAATTTTTAGAGTACAGATCTTTTATCTCTTTGATTAGGTTTATTCCTGGGCATCTTTTGGTTTTTGGTACAGTTGTAAATGGATTGATTCCTTGATTTCTCTTTCTGCTGCTTCATTATTGGTGTATAGAAATGCAACAGATTTCTTTATATTGAGTTTGTATCTTGTGACTTTACTGAATCTGTGTGTTAATTCTAGCAGTTTTTTGCTAGAGTCTTTGGGGATTTCTGCATAGAGTATCATGTCATCTGTGAATAATGAAAGTTTGACTTCTCCCTTGCCAATTTGGATGTCTTTTATTTCTTTTTGTTGTCTGATTACTGAGGCTAGCACTTCCAGTACTATATTAAATGGTTTAGAGAGGATCACAATGGTTAGAGTGGACATCCTTGTCGTGTTCCTAACCTTAAAGGAAAAGCTCTTAGTTATTCCCTCTTGAAGATTATTTTAGTTGTGGGTTTTTCATATACGGCCTTTATGATGTTGAAATATGTTCCTCTATCCTGATTTTGTTGAGGGCTTTTACCAAGATGGATGCTGTACTTTGTCAAATGCTTTTTCTGCATCTATTGAGAGGTCATATGGTATTTATGCTTTCTTTAACTAATGTGGTGTGTCACATCGATTGATTTGCAAATATTGAGCCACCCTTGCAACCAAGGAATAAATCCTATTTGACCCAGGTGAATGATTCTTGTAATATACAGTTAGATTTGATTTGCTAGTATTTTATTGAGAATTTTTGCATCCATGTTCATTAGGGATATTGGCTTCCAATTCTCTTTTTTTGTGTGGTCTTTGTCTGGTTTTGAAATCAAGGTAATGCTGACTTCATATAATGAGTTTGGAAGTTTTCTTTCCATTTCTATGTTTTCAAACAGTTTGAAAGGAATAGGTGTTAACTCTTCTTTAAATGTGTGGTAGAATTCCCCTGTGAAGACATTTGGCCCTCAGTTTTGTTTGTTGGGAGATTTTTGTATTACTGATTCAATTGATCTGCTGGTTATCAATCTTTTCAAGTTATCTCTTTCTCCTGTTTCAGTTTTGCTAGTTTATATGTTCTAGGAAAATATCCATTTCTTCCAGGTTGTCCAATTTGGGGGCATATAATTTTTCATAATACTCTCTTTTAATCATTTGTGTTTCTGTGTTATTTGTTGTGATCTTTCCTCTTTCATTCATGATTTTATTTGGGTCCTTTCTCTTTTCTTTTTGATAATTCTGGCTAGTGGGTTGTCAATTTTGTTCATCCTTTCAAAGAACCAGCTCTTGGTTTCATTGATTTATTCCGCTTTTTTGTTTGTTTGTTTGTTTCTATATCACTTATTTCTGCTCTAATCTTTTTATTTCCCTTTCTCTACTGACTTTAGGCTTCATTTATTGTTCTTTTTTTAGTTCCTTTAGATGTAAGGTTAGGTTGCATATTTGAGATTTTTCTTGCTTCTTGAAGTAGTCCTGTATTGCTACATATCTCCCTCTTTTAACCACTTTTGCTGCATCTCAGTGGTTTTGGAACAACGTATTTTCATTCTCTTTTGTTTACACACACACACACATACATATATACTTAACCAACTGAGCCACCCAGGCACCTCTGCCATTGTAATACTTGTTAAGTCATTGTTTCTGGAAGTTTTCTCTGTTCCTTTTCTAGTCTTTTCACTTTTGTGTCCCCTTTGATACTTCTTGCAGGGCTGGTTTAATGGTCACAACCTCCTTTAGTTTTTGTTTGTCTTTTTTTTTATTTAAGATTTTATTTATTTATTTGACAGAGAGATTAGAAGTAGGCAGAGGGGGCATGGGGGGGGGGAAGCAGGATCCCTGCCCAGCAGAGAGCCCGACGTGGGGCTCAATCCCAGGACCCTGAGATCATGACCTGAGCCGAAGGCAGAGGCTTTAACCCACTGAGCCACCCAGGTGCCCCAGTTTTTGTTTATCTTGGACACTCTATCTCTCTTTCTATTCTGAATGATGGCCTTGCTGGGTAGAGTAGTCTTGGCTGCAGATGTTTCCCATTCAGCACATTGAATATATCATGCCACACTCTTTTGATCTGCCAAGTTGTTGTGGAGAGAACTACAGCTAGCTTTATGGATTTTTTTCTTTATCTCTATGTTTTGCAAATTTGACTCTACTAAGTCTTGGTGTTGGTCTGCTTTTGTTGATTTTGATGAGAATTCTCTGTGCCTCCTGGATCTGGATGTCTGTATCCTTCCTCAGACTAGGGAAGTTTTGGCTGTAATTTCCTCCAGTAAACCTTCTTCACCTTTTTCTCAGAGTCTCTGGAACTCACATGATATTAATTTTAGTGTACTTTATGGAGTTTCTGAGTACCCTAAGTCTACATTTGTCATCCATTATGTTTCTTTGCTTCTCCCTTCAGCTTCATATTTTTCCATAATTTTATCTTCTATATCACTTTTTCATTTCTTTGTTTCTTCCATCCTTGTAGTCATTACATCTAGTCAGTTTCACATCTGTGTTATAGCATGCTTTATTTTAGCCTGACTAGTTCTTAGATTTTTTATCTCTGTGTTAAAAGATTCCCTTGTGTCTTCTATGCTTTTCTCAAGCCCATCTAGTATCCTTATGATCATTGCTTTAAATGCTGGATCAAGCATATTACTTATATTTGTTTTGATTAGATTCCTAGCTGTGACCTTTACTTGTTCTTTCTTTTGGGGTAAATTCCTCCATCTTGGCATTTTGTTTAGATCTCTCTCTCTCTCTCCTGTAAGTTAGGAAAGCTTGCTATGTTTCATGCTTCTGAGAGTAATGGCTTTATGAAGAAAAGGTCATATATTGCCCAGGGT
This sequence comes from Procyon lotor, assembly GCA_028646535.1. Lineage (NCBI taxonomy): Eukaryota > Metazoa > Chordata > Mammalia > Carnivora > Procyonidae > Procyon > Procyon lotor. The sequence goes on from CM053613.1 coordinate 64,249,457, forward strand.
TTGGCACTTCAGGAAGTGTGTCTGGTATATGTTGTGTGCACTCTGCTGCTGTGTTTTGGCTTCTCTTTGTCTTAGGTCAGTCATCTGCAGTTTCTCTTTGCCTGCAGTGGGAGTGTTTGGACCTTGGCCAGAGTGTGGTGAGTTTTAACCAGATGTGCTCTGGTCTGCTTGTTGAAAAAGACCCACTACTATTTTGAAAGAGACACACTACTATCTCCACTAGAACTGAAACTTTGCAGAATTCCGTGGTCAGTAGATGTGGTGCATGTGGAAGGTGTTTGCATTGGTTTTCTGGGGGAGAGGCCTACTGCTCCGATTCTTAAGCACACCTGTCCCTGAAAAGCAGCACCTGCAGATACAGGGGATGCCAGTCTTGGTGTAAGGAGCTTAGGCCATCAGTGTTGGCACTGTACTGCTTACAGAAGCCAGCTTATGCTGAGGGGCAAGGGAGAGAACTTGTGCCGGCCCCCTCCCTTATCCCAGAAAGAAGGGTTTGTACCCACCAATGTCTAGGAAGCCCTCTAAGAAAAGTGAACAATCTGTATGGCCCAGGCTTCCCTCAGATCTCTGACTTTACCTTGACTTTATCTGGGCTATCTAGCCACCTGGCAGTGCAATGAACCTGTGTTCTATCCCAGGCACGTTGGCTGAGTTTTAAAACTCCAAACTTTAGGGACCTGACATGGTGGGGACCCATGCTGGTCCTCTGGGGGAGGGTCTTGCCATGCTGGGATAGATGCAGGTTTGTCCCAAAAGAGCAGCCACACCAAGGCACAAGGGGGTGGATTTTGGAGTACTACCCAGCAAAGAGCCAGTTTCCCTGTTAGCTACCCTTAGCAGGTGTCTCTGCACCTATACTATGGGGCAGGAAATAGTAATGGTGCCTGCCAGCTCTTTTGTCCCTGGAGATGCAATGCTACCTTTATTAAGCTCATGTAAAATAACTGAAAAAATGTGCCAATTCTATTAGTTAAATTTTGCAGGTCTTTAGACAGTTTGTATCAATCTCCTGATATTAGTTTATCACAATCCATATTTATTACAGATATTTGGACCACCTAACATCCCATTAAAATCAAATATTACTAAAAAATCAAATGTTACTATTTCTAAGTATAGCAGCTACTATAATTCAGCAGTACTACATAAAATTATAAACAGTTATATATCACAGAAGAGTAAGTACTATTCAGAAATAGCCAAAAGATCCATTATCTCATTACCTCAAATGGTTGTACAATCAACCTTTTTTGTGTGAATAGAAGAGAAAGCTAGGATTGATTTTTTTGCAAAATAACCATTTAATTTCCAATAGAACAATATTAACTCCTGTTGGTAATATCTGTTAATGGAAACATCTTGACTGGATACTGAGGTAGTTACTCACCTATTAGAAAATATCTTTTTCTAGACAAGAACATCTGCTTAGGATGATTTTGGTTGCCAAAAAAAAAAAAAAGTACAAAACATCTAAGAGTTTAGTAATTTTGAAAATCAGGGCTATATTGTAAAATGAATGTCTATCAAAATGAAATAAGCCTCATAAAACCTATAACCAAATACAGACTTATCTTATGGTTTAGAGGTTATCACCATAGATATTTTTAAATAAATAAAGCAGTAATTAGTACTTTAAATATGTTTTCTTCATGTTAAAGTTATCTCAGAAACTTGCACTGAAATGGGGCTTAAACTTCTTGTATGAAGTATTAGGCTTTAGTCAAAAAAATATATGAGCCTACCACTCCACAATATAACAATTATATTTTCACGTTTACTATAATATGTAATCTTTGCAAAGCATCTGAGTTGGAGATTATCGTCATTCTTGTTTGTACTGATGATGAATCTAAGCTTCAGAAAGATTAAGTGAAATACTTAAGCTCTTATACTTAGTAAATCATGGAACCAGGATTTCAATCTTTGATACATTTCATACCATATAAAGTACATTTTGGTTAAAGCTATATTAAAACCTTCACAGCATGAATACAAACAAGACTTTTAAAAAAAATTATTTTATTTTTTCAGTGTTCCAAGATTCATTGTTTATGTACAACACCCAGTGCTCCATGCAATACGTGCCCTCCTCAATACCAACCACCAGGCCCACCCAACCCCACACCCCCTCCCCTCCAAAACCTTTAGTTTGTTGCTCAGAGTCCGCAGTCTCTCTTAGTTCATCTCCCCCTCCGATTTCCCCTAATTCTCCCTTCCTTTCATTCACACAATGTCCTCCATGTTTTTCCTTATGCACCACATGTAAGTGAAACCATATGATAATTGACTCTCTCTGCTTGACTTATTTCACTCTGCATAATCTCTTCCAGTCCCATCCATGTTGATACAAAAGTTGGGTATTCATCCTTTCTGATGGAGGCATAAATTCCATTGTATATATGAACCATATCTTCTTTATCCATTCATCTGTTGAAGGGCATCTTAGCTCTTTCCACAGTTTGGCGATTGTGGCCATTGCTGCAATGAACATTGGGCTACATGTGGCCCTTCTTTGTACTGCATCTGCATCTTGGGGTAAATAACCAGTAGTACTATGGCAGGGTCATAGGGTAGCTCTATTTTTATTTTCTTGAGGAATCACCACACTGTTCTCCAAAGTGGCTGCACCAACTTGCATTCCCACCAACAGTGTAAGAAGGTTCCCCTTTCTCCACATCCTCTCCAACATTTGTTGTTTACTGTCTTGTTGATTTTGGCCATTCTAACTGGTGTAAGTTGGCATCTCAGTGTTATTTTTTTTTTTATGATTTCATTTATTTACTTGACAGAGAGACATCACAAGTTGGCAGAGAGGCAGACAGAGAGAGAGAGAGGAGGAGGAAGTAGACTCCATGCTAAGCAGAGACCTCGATGCGGGGCTCCATCCCAGGACCCTGAGATCATGACCTGAGCCGAAGTCAAAGGCTTTAACCCACTGAGCCACTCAGGCACCCCTCAGTGTGGTTTTGATTTTAATCTCCCTGATGGCTAATGATGATGAACATTTTTTCATGTGTCTGTTAGCCATTTGTATGTCTTCTTTGGAGAAGTAACAATGGAATTATCAACCTCTCAAAAATAATGCTTATTTTATTATATCAAAATTGTAGTAATTTTTTCATTCAATGAATGTTTTCTGAGTGCTTACTGTCTTTCAACTAATGAGTTTAGCTTATTTATATTTGTTTCTATCATCTATCACTAATTACCGTGCTTTTTCTATGACTTATTTGCCTTATTTCAATTACACTGTCTCTTTTTTTAAAGAGGTAGAGGTTAATTGTATTTTTCCCTTCTACTCATTTCAAAATTACATATTTTATTTCTGTTATTTTAGCAATTATACATTAAATCTTAATATTCCTAATTAAAATCATTCTGATCACTTTAAATATATTTGCTCTTGGTGACCAATTGATCCATTCATTCATTCATCAGGCAGAATTTGAAGAAGAACATGAACTCTTTTGTGGCTCTATAACTACTTCCTATCAACTAGAAAATAAGGTTGGTTTGATGTAATAAGATTAGTTGAGTTCTTGATATATGAAGTGTTAGTTACTTATAAGTACAACAGAAATGGGGTATGAATCTGAAGTCTAAGAAAGGGATCTAAGCAGGGGACTATAATTTTAATAATAATTAGAATAGTCATCTCAGGATTAATCAAAAGATTGTTTGGGTTCTCTCGAGGAGAGTGTTTACAATGTGAACATCATATATTACTCTTTCTGTGGAAAAAAAGAAAACCACTTGTTTTGTTTTTATGATAACAACCAGTTTAAATAGCTGCCAATTACTGGCAGAATTTGTGCATTTGTGTTTTACAATTTGAGTAGATCTCAGATATACATTAAAATTGCTAACATCTGCAGTACATTTTTTAGCTCCAACTATTTGTAAGGATTAAGTTAGATGCAAAAGAATCATTGACTATGTAAGGATTATATTGCTGTGGTTCTCAAACACACAAGATCTAAAAGTTTCAAAGTTTGATGCATCTTCTAGATGCCCAGGAACACCAAGGGTTCTATGGTTGTGAAAGAGAGGAATTTATCCTCAAGAAAAGGATAAATTCCTTTTATCCAAGAAAAGGATAAATATCCAAAGAAAAGGATAGCAAGAATCGTTATTTGGTATCTCTATTATTTGCAGAGACTTCTAGTAGGTCCTGAGACAAGGTATAAAAAGAGAATAAAAGTTACAAGCCTTGTCCTGACAGTCCTTACATTCAAAAGGAGAAACGCCAGAGTACATAAAGTCACTTATAGCCAGAGATAAAGCATAAAATATAAGAAACAAATTTTTTAAAAAAATTATCATTTTTCATATTCTACTGCCTACACCCCTAGCTTATTCTCAATTCTACTAGCCTAGTATCATTTTACCTTGGTGATTTTGTTAATTTATGTGGGATTGAGTCCCAGGCAAAATAAATCCCCAATTATTGATATATCTGACTTTCTCAAAATTTAAAACCATGGACACAGGTTCAGTTCTCTCAAACATGCTCTCCATTCCAACCAGTCTACCATTATTCCTTCAATCACATGTCACTCATGGGGAGTAGTAATGCTGAACTGAGACTCAAAGTAAAGGAGAATAAAACCATAATAACTAATTATATAGGAAACACCAAGGAACATGTATTAAAGCATTATGAAAAGATTTACAGACTAAAATTTCCTTCTGCATACTATGTGTTTTGAGACATCGTGGAATATAGCTGAATTTGGAAAGTAAGTGAGCTATAAAAAGGCCTATGTCTGAGCATGCAGCAAACACAGGAACACAATTTACTTGGTTGTTCCCTTAACATTTTCTAATTTTAAGCTCTATGTAACATAATTTATTCAATTTAGAGAAATGCTCACACAGCATTAGACACTAAAGGACTAAGAGCTCTGGTCCTGTCCCAGATGCTAAACCTTAGGAACCCCTCAATTGCTGGAGGCCTGAAGTATTGGTTAGGATAGAGCTAAGGAAGCCTTCAGTTCTCCTGTCAAACATGTTAACATTTCAGCTGAGAAATTTTTCTACTGAAGAAAAAAAGAAAGGATTTTTTTCCTCTAGATTGAATATATTTTTACCTTGCCCTAATTTAAAACAGGTAGACAGATTCACCAGCCTTAAATCCATTGTGGAATCAGAGTTTGTATAAATAAATTTAGAAAATACAAATATATGCCATCTTAGACAGTGTGATGGAGAAATGCTATGTCTGCTTCCAAATAGTATGCTAACCATAATATTTCATCTAGGATTTGGATTTAGACAGCCAAGGATTTCCATCCAAGTTCTGATACTATTGGCTTTGTTTGTTAAATTAAGTCTTATTTTTTTAATTATAGATTTATTTGTTTGTTTGTTTACTTATTTATTTTAGAGCGTGAGAAAGTGGGGGAGGGGCTGGGGGCAAAGCGGGAAAGAGAGAGAACCTTAAGCAGACTCTGGTCTGCTTAGAGTTAAATGCAGGGCTTGATCTCATGACTCAAGAGTCAGAGACTTAACCCAGTGAGCCACCCAGATGCCCCAAACGAAGCTTTATCTTACCTGTAAAGAAGGAATTATAAAACTACCTCATGGGATTGTTGAGAAAATTAAGAGACAGTTTGTGTAAAGCGATTAGCCCAATGCTTGGAGGATAGTGAATATTAAATTCAATTTTGTCCTGAAGATCAGTCTTAAAGAATACTCTTTAAAATGCAAATTCCAGGGCGCCTGGGTGGCTCAGTTGGTTAAGCAACTGCTTTCGGCCCAGGTCATGATCCTGGAGTTTCGGGATCGAGTCCCGCATCTGGCTCCCAGCTCCACGGGGAGTCTGCTTCTCCCTCTGATCTTCGCTGCTCTCATCCTTTCACTTTCTCTCTCTCAAATAAATAAATAAAATCTTTAAAAAAAAATAAAATAAAATGCAAATTCTGTTAGAGAAGTGATACCTTAAGTCATTATCTGCTAACATTAATCACCAGTTGGCAGGGATTAATTGACATCAAACTGACAAAAAAGCAACTGTAGGATGAGTGGCACTTAGAAATGTGAATGTGAGGGTTTGAGATGGGAAAGAGATCATTGAAAGAAGAAATGAACTCTGACAGTAAAGTAAAAGAACACCAGGTATCTTGCTATCTTCAGATGGCCTCTTTATCTTAGAATAGTTGGTACCAGGCATTATTCCCTTAAAGCCAATCTATATAAAATGGGAACAAAAATTTAACAAAGGTGAAAATAAAATATTTTGGTTGATAATTTTTTTTAAAGATTTTATTCATTTATTTGACAGAAAGATCACAGGTAGGCAGAGAGGCAGACAGAAAGAGAGGAGGAAGCAGGCTCCCCCTCTGCTGAGCAGAGAGCCCGATGTAGAGCTAGATCCCAGGACCCTGAGATCATGACCTGAGCTGAAGGCAGAGGCTTTAACCCACTGAGCCACCCAGGTGCTCTGACAATTTTTTCTTAAAAAATATATTTTACATTATAAAATTTATATCATAACATTAAAATTTTTTAATAACTGTAACTACTCATGAAGTGTTTTTGGCACTCTTTTTCAACATTTCTTTAAAATTTCCACAAATATGTTTTAAAGTATACTCTTTTATTCTTTTCCTGCATGAGCTGTATTTTGCCGTAATATGTTTTCTAGATGTCACTGGAAAGGAAAACTCAGTGTGCTTTTTAACTGTATCTGACAAAATTTATACATGAAAAGCTAAATATCACAAAGCAAACATTTCAGCCTGGAATTTGTTTTAGAATATTTAGGAAAAGCAGAAAAAGAAGATTTAGAATATTGCAATAACCCCTCTTTTTGCTTCTTCTATTTGTTTGGGATTTCTACATAGAGCACATTGGGTTTATTTAATTATGTGTGGTTGTTTAAGCAGATTTGACCACATATTCCCAAATTTAAAAATAGTCTATTTTTCCCCTCTTTATGAGATACTTTACATAGAAGAGTGTAATAACAGTGGATCAGGAGAGCAAGTTGCTTACTCTTTTGATGCAGGCAGGGCGGTTAACAGTCAAATTAGTGTGATAAAATGCAGCCATGTTAGATTGGACTGATGAGCTATAAATTAAAAGGCCTCATATTTTTTTTAAAAAATGAATATTCCTTTTTTTCATATGCTGTGATGTACCAGAGAAATTTTACTTCCTCATTGACTCTGAACTAATAAAGGAAGATGGTAAAAAGAAACACATAAAGATAGTTGAGTGTGAATCCCAATTACACTATTTCCTCAAATGTTGGTTCAGAATGCAAGGAGTAAAACTTACTCTACCCTCATTTTCTACCCTTGAAAAATGATAGAAAAAGAGTCCTGAACTTAGATAATATTTTTAAATAATATAATATATTGCTATTATTTTTCCCAAACTTCTCCTCAGGTAATTAAATAATATAATAGATCTTTGAGAGTAATGGACAACCATCACATATATTCAAAAAAGAAGAGCCAAGTAAAGTAAAAGCAGGTGCTGGCTTTAGATGAAGATTGACTAGCATAGAAAATAAGAGAGGCAACAATGCTGAAGTCCAATCCTTTGTTTTCTTCTCTGAAAAATCTTACTATTCTTTGTCCATATTGTATTTAGCTCACTAAACTAAGCACAATCTTGTTAATCAGGGGTAAGCAAACTTTTCTGTAAATAGCCAAATGGTAAATATATATAGATATAGATATATAGATATTTAATTTTGTGTCATATAATCTCTGCCACAGCCACTCAATTCTGCTTCTGTAGCATAAAAGTAGCCATACATAAGACAAAATGAATGAGAGCACCTGTGTTATAATGAAGCATTATTATTATATTGTATTTTATATATATGTATTATTATAGCTTTTGAAATCCACATACTTTTCATCCATCTTTTAATTTTTTTTAGCTATTTAAAAATGTAAACTCTATTTCTATCTCACTGTCCACAGAGAAGCAGAGAAGACCACAGAGAAGACCAAAATTATCTTTCCAGGCCTATTTTTCTTGAGAGGTTCTCTTGATAATGCTAGTTTCTCTCTAATTCTTTGTGACCCTTCCCTCTATTTATAATATCTATGTTGGGATAGAGGCAGGGAAAAAAATATACATTATTTAGCACTTTTTCATTGCACATGATAGAAAGATAACCCAAAATAGCTTAAGCTCAATCCAAATAGGGAACGTTATTGGCTCTTGACGGATTCATTAAATATATGTGTGTGTATATACATATAACACATAACTTATTTTATACATATAAAATAAGTAATTTTGTGTCCTAGGGTTAGAAAGATTTAACTCTGTCATCTACCAGCAGTGTGATCTTGGAGAAGTTATACAGCTTGCTCTTACCATAATTCTTCATTTTCAAAATCCTACATGTATGAGGAGTTGAAAAGATTCTGTGAGATAACATATGTACAGTGCTAAACATAGTGCGTGTTGTGTTGCCTAGTAAATATTCCATAACTTAGTGATTATGGTGATGATACCTAATTCATTTTTTCTTTTTATAATCAACTAAGTTATAAAAGTTCAGTTTTCTCTCCTCTGTCCCTTATCAGTATTCCTAAGTGCCTACAAACAAGTTTTCCTATCTTGTCTAATTCCTATAATATACTCCACTGTATAACAGTCATTTCTGACATCCTTCCTATTTGATATGGACTGTTGAAGCTTACTTCTTTGTAACTTTTATCCATCTTGGATGGATCAGGTGCTCAATATATACAGCTAACTGACCTTCTTAAACTAGTTTAAAAGGCCAGTCCAACACACCCATCTTAAATATCTCATTTCTGCATTTTAAAGAAGGTTAACATTAACTTTATTATTATTTAATTTTCAAGAAAAGAAATGTAGTGATTTTGTTATAATACTTAATATAAATCTTACTACAAAAAAGTATAAATAAATAGAAAAGATTATCTTCATTTAAGAATTTTAATTAATGCTCTTAATTGAAACATTTGAATCAATACTTTTTTCTCTTTAGTTTATATCACTCACTAAATATGGGTTATTTTAATTAGATGTGTTAATGTATAATTAACATATACAATTTTGTGTACAATTCAATGAGATTTAAGAATAAAGTCATGTAACCACAACCATAATTTTTTCTTTCTCTTTTTAATTTAAATTCAGTTGACCTTCTGAAAGTATATCATTAGCTTCAGATTTAGTATTCATAAGTTATCACTTGCATATAACACCCACTGCTCATCACATCATGTGCCCTCCTTAATGTCCCTCACACAATTACACCTGCACCTGCCTCCCTCCAGCGAACCTGTTTGTTTCCTATAGTGAAGAGTCTCTCATGGTTTTTCTCCCTCTCAGATGACTTCCCATTCTGCCTTCCCTCCCTTCCCTTACAGTCCTCTGCCCTGTTTCTTATATTCCCCTTGTAAGTGAAAGCATATGATAATTGTCTTTGACTGAATTATTTTGCTCAGCATTAACACACTCCATTTCCATCCACATCTAAGTAAATGGTAAGTATTCATCCTTTCTGATGGCTGAGTAATAGTCCATTGTTTGTATGTATATGTATATTTATACATACATATATATATATACATACACATATAAATATATGTATATATCATATCTTCTTTATCCATTCATTTGTCAAAGGATATCTCAGCTTTTTCTACCATTTGGTTATTGTGGACATTGCTACTATGAACATTGGGGTGCAGGTGCCCCTTTAGATCACTATATCTGTATCTTTGGGGTAAATACCTGGTAGTGCAATTTCTGGGTTGTAGGGTAACTCTATTTTTAACATCTTGAGGAACCTCCATACCATTTTCCACAGTGGTTGTACCAGCTGGCATTCCCACCAACAATGTAAGAAGGTCCCCCTTACTCTGCATCCATACCAACATTTGTTGTTTCGTATTCATTAATTTTAGTCATTCTGACTGATGTGATGCATTATCTCATTGTGGGTCTGATTTGTATTTCCCTGATGCCAAGTGATGTGGAACATTTTTTCATGTGTTTGTTGGCCATTTGTATATCTTTGGAGAAATGTCTGTTCATGTCTTCTGCCCATTTCTTGACTGGATTGTTTGTTCTTTGGGTGTTGAATTTCATAAGTTCTTCATAGATCTTGGATACCAGCCCTTTATCTGATATACCATTCACAAATATTTTCTCCCATTCTGTAGGTTGCCTTTTAGTTTTGTTGACTATTTCCTTTTCTCTGCAGATGCTTTTTATCTTGAGAAAGTCCCATTAGTTCATTTTGCTTTTGTCTCCCTTACCTTTGGAATGTGTCTAGCAAGAAGTTGCTGTGACCAAGGTCGAAGTGGTTGCTGCCTATGTTCTCCTCTAGGGTTTTGATGGAATATTGTCTCACATTGATGTCTTTCATCTATTTTGAGTTTATCTTTGTTTATGCTGTAAGAAAATGGTACAGTTTCATTCTTCTACATATGGCTGTTCTTTTTTCCCAGCACCATTTATTGTAGAGACTGTCCTTTTTCCATTGGATATTCTTTTTCCTAGTTTGTTGAAGATTAGTTGGCCATAGAGTTGACAGTCCATTTCTGGATTCTCTTTTCTGTTCCATTGATTCATGTGCCTGTTTTTGTGCTTGTACCATGCTGTATTGTTGATCACAACTTTGTAATATATCTTGAAATCAGGCATTGGAATGCCCTCATCTTTGGTTTTCTTTTTCAATATTCTTCTGGTTATGTGGGGTCTTTTCTGGTTCCATATATATTTTAAGGTTATTTATTCCAGCTCTGTGAAAAATGTTGATGGTCTTAATAGGGATTGTTGCCAGAGTCCAGCTTCAGATGGGGTGGGTGTCACGAAGGAAAGAGCAGCATCGGCGAGTGAGGAGACACAGACACACAGTCAAGGTGCAAGCATCTCCTCCTGAGGATCTCAGGGGACCTTTATTTATACCTCAAGATTTTACATTGTTTCCCAAATATTCTTTGTTTACAGCTCAATGAGTCTGACTTATAACATACCAATTATAGATACAAATCTTTTCCTTTCAGTTTCTTCTCTGCATTCATAGTTTGACCTTTACTTTTTATGTATTTTTTTAAAATTTGTTTTTATTTATTTGACAGAGAGAGAGATCACAAGTAGGCAGAGAGGCAGGCAGAGAGAGAAAGAGAAGCAGGCTCCCTGCCAAGCAGAGAGCCCAATGTGGGGCTCAATCCCAGGACCCTGAGATCATGACCTGAGCCAAAGGCAGAGGCTTTAACCCACTGAGCCACCCAGGTGCCCCGATAGTTTGACTTTTATAAGTTTCCTTTCATGCTCACTAATGGGTACAAGCAGTGTAAGAGGTGATAGACAAAGTTATAATAGAAACATAAAGTATAAAGTATATGAGGAGTTAGACAAAGAGAGGGTTGGTGGTTTTACATGATCTTTAAACAATCTGATCAAAGGTTAACCTTATATCACTCAACTATTTTTCATGAAGATTAATAATCAGCCTCTACTAGCATGCAATAATAACATTTGATTCTTGTAGAGTATTTATTCCAATGCCTGATTTCCTTTAAGCGAGCTCTCCTGGGGATAGGGCACCAAGGTGGTGACCTTCTTTTTTTTCTTTACCAGAGGGACACAGAAAATGCTCTAACCATTTTTCCATTACTCTTAAACCATTCATTTATATCCTCAGCATAAACACCTGCGTGATCATAAATGCCTGTGTATGTAAGATATGGGAGGGGTGCTTGGTCTCATTGTTCATTCTTCTGGAATAGTCGTCATTGATGTTAGCATAAAGATTATTTCCCTTAAGCCCATAGATTAAGCCCACAATTACAAGAAATGCCATAAATAAAATGAAAGGAAGTAGCAGGGACCAGCTGTGGATTCTCCTGACTTTCAGGATGGTCCCTAATACCCGGACTTTGTCAGACAGCATGAGTAGCTTGGTCTGCGCCAGATTGTATTGAATGTATGGATTGCTCTGGTTAGCATAGACATTTTAACAATATCTATCTTCTAATACATGTACATGAATGGTTTTCCCATTTCTTTATGTCTTCCTCAAGTTCTTTCATAAATGCCCTGTAGTTCTAGAATGAGTTTGGAAGTTTTCCTTCCATTTCTATTTTTTGGAATTGCTTCAGAAGAATAGGTATTAATTCTTCTTTAAATGTTGGGTAGAAATCCCCTGTGAAACCATCTGGCCCTGTTTGCTGGCAGAATTTGTATTACTGCTTCAATTTTCTTGAGGGTTATGGATATGTTCAGATTTCCTATATCTTCTTGTTTCAGTTTAGGTAGTTTATAAGTTTCCAGGAATTAATCCATTTCTTATGGATTGCATAATTTGTTGGCATAGAGTTGTTCATAATACGTTCTTAAAATTGTTTGTATTTCCTTGGTATTGGTTGTGATCTTGCCTCTTCCATTCATGATTTCATTAATCTGGGTCCTTTCTCTTTTCTTTTGGATAAGTCGGGCTAGGGGGTTATCAATTTTTTTCATTCTTTCAGAGACTAGCTTCTAGGTTCATTGATCTGTTTTACTATTCTTTGTTTTTATTTCACTGAATTTTGCTCTAACTTTTACAATTCTCTTTTCCTGTTTAGTTTAGGCTTTATTTGTTGTTCTCTCTCCAGCTTCTTTAGGAGTAAGGTGAGCTTGTGTATTTGAGACTTTTCTAATTTTTTGAGAAAGGCTTGTATTGCTATGCACTTCCCTCACAGTACTCCCTTTGCTGTATCCCAAAGGTTTTGAACAGCTGTGTTTTGATTTTCATTTGTTTCCATGAAATTTTTTAAATTCTTTTTTTTTTTTTGATTTCCCATTCATTATTTTGTAGGATGTGCTTTAGTTTCCAAGTGTTTGAGTTCCTTTCAAATTTCCTCTTGTGATTTAGGTCAAGTTACAAAGCATTGTGGTCTGAAATTATGCAGAGAATAATCCCAATCATTTGTTATCAGTTGAGACCTGATTTATGACCCAGTATGTGATCTGTTCTGGAGAATGTTCTTTGTACCCATGAGAAGAATGTGTAGTCTGTTGCTTTAGGGTAGAATGCTCTGTGAAGTCCGTGTGGTCTAGTGGGTCTTTCAAAGCGCTTGTTTCCTTGTTGATCTTCTGCTTAGATGATCTGTCCATTGCTGTGAGTGGGGTTGTGGAGTCCCCCTCTTGTTAATGTATTATTATCAATGTGCTTCTTTACTTTGGTTATTAATTGATTTATATAATTTACGCTTCCATGTTAGAAACATAAATGTTTATGATTGTAAGATCTTGTTGGATAGACCTTTTAAGTATGTTGTAGTATCCTTCATCCTTAACTATAGACTTTGATTTAAAATCTAATTTGCCCGATATGAAAATAGCTTTCTTTTGAGATCTACTAGCTTGATAAATAGTTCTCCCTCCATCATTTTCTTTTTTTTTTTTTTTAATTTTTATTAACATATAATGTATTATTTGCCCCAGGGTACATATCTGTGAATCTTTGGGCTTACACATTTCACAGCACTTAACAGCACATACCCTCCCCATTGTCCACAACCCAGCCACCCTATCCCTACCCCACCACCCCCCCGGCCACCCTTAGTTCATTTCTTGAGTCTAGGATTCTCTTATGGTTTGGCTCCCTCCCCATTCCTTCCTGTTTAATTTCTCTCCCCCACCCCCCCAAACTCCTGCCTTGCCTATCAAGTTCTTCATATCAGAGAGATCATGTGATACTTGTCTTTCTCTGACTGACTT
>CM053613.1:64263669-64284265 GCA_028646535.1 Procyon lotor
ATATCGATGGGTCTTGTTTTTTTATCCATTCTGATACTCTGTGTTTTTTGATTGGGGCAATTAGCCCTTTTGCATTCAGGGTAACTATTGACAAATATGCATTTAGTGCCATTTTATTGCCTATTAGGTGACTGTTAACTGTACATTGTCTCTGTTCCTTCCTGGTCTGTTAGGCTCTCTCTTTGCTTAGAGGACTCCTTTCAACATTTCCTGTAAGGCTGATTTGGTGTTCGCAAATTCTTTCATTTTTTGTTTGTCCTGGAAGCTTTTTCTCTCTCCTTCTATTTTCAGTGACAGCCTAGCTGGATATAGTATTCTTGGCTGCATATTTTTCTCATGTAGTGCTCTGAAGATATCCTGCCAGTCCTTTCTGGCCTGCCAGTTCTCTGTGGATAGGTCTGTTGTTAATCTAATATTTTTGCCTTTGTATATTACAGATTTCTTGTCCTGAGCTGCTTTCAGGATTTTCTCTTTGTCACTGAGGCTTGTAAGTTTTACTATTACATGCCGGGGAGTAGACCTATTTTTATTGATTTTGAGGGGGGTTCTCTGTGCCTCCTGGATTTTGATGCTTGTTCCCTTTGCCAGATTAGGGAAATTCTCTACAATAATTTTCTCCAATATACCTTCTGCCCTTGTCTCTCTTTCTTCTTTTTCTGGGATCCCAATTATGCTAATATTGTTGCATTTTACAGTATCACTTATCTCGAAATCTCCCCTCATGGTCCAGTAGTTGTTTGTCTCTCTTTTTCTCAGCTTCTTTATTCTTGTCATTTGGTCTTCTATATTGCTAATTCTTTCTTCAGCCTCATTTACTCTAGCAATGAGAGCCTTCATTTTTAATTGTACCTCGTTAATTGCTTTTTTAACCTCAACTTGATTTGATTTTATTTCTTTTATTTCTCCGGAAAGGACTTTTCTTTCTCCCAAAAGAGATTCTCTAATATCTTCTATGCTTTTTTCGAGCCCTGCTATCATCTTGGTAACTGTCATTTTGAACTCTATTTTGGACATATTACTAATGTCCGCATTGACTTGGTCTCTAGCCATTGGTACTGTCTCTTCTTTTTTTGTGTGGTGAGTTTTTCCACCTCGTCATTTTGTCAAGGTAAGAGTAAATGGGTGAGAAAGAAAGATTCTCTGGAGTTCACCGTTTTCACTGACTGATTAACTAGGTCTTGGCTGGATACTCTTGCTGATCTTCTGGGGGAGGGGCCCGTTGCAGTGGTTCTCAAACGTCTTTGCCCAAGGTGGAATTGCACCGCCCTTGCCAGGGGATGGGCCAAGCACTTTGCTCAGGTTCCCTCTTGGAGTCTTTGTTCCCTGAGCGCTTTCCATACCACCCTGGAGCCCAGGAATGAAAACGGTGGCCTCGCAGTCTCCAGCCCGAGGAGCCGAGGGCTGGGCACCGCCATCCTCCACACGCCATCAGAGGAAATCCGTTATCACTCCTGTCTCCCTTGTCCACGGTCCGCGCTCTGTGCTCAGCTAGCCCGTGGTGGAACGCCTCTATCTGTGGTGCGTGGCCCTGGCTGGAGTCCCCAAACCAGCAGATTACTGCTGCACGCTCCCGTACCGTTCCTCCTGGAGGAGGTAGGAGAGGATGTCTCTGGAATTGCCTCCCGTGGGGTCCCCACTTGAAGTACGGCAGCCCT
Organism: Procyon lotor; assembly: GCA_028646535.1. Lineage (NCBI taxonomy): Eukaryota > Metazoa > Chordata > Mammalia > Carnivora > Procyonidae > Procyon > Procyon lotor. The sequence goes on from CM053613.1 coordinate 64,265,325, forward strand.
ATATAATCTATATGTCTCAGTTCCTATAGTCCAAGGTAAGCCTTTGTGGCATTGCATCGCTCCTCTGCTGCAGGCTTCTCCGCCCCAATACCTGGGAGCTCTGCCATACTCGGGTTCCCCTGGTCCTTCGTTGACCCCACGGGTCCTGAAACCACACTGTTTCCGCGAGGGCTGAACCTCGGATTAGCCTCCAGAGTGATGTCCCTCAGTGGAGCAGACTAGAAGTTCCAGATTTTGTGCTCCAAGGCCTTGTGGCTGCTGGGAGCCGGCCCCTCCCCCTGGGGATCTCTCTTCCTTTCACTTTAAATTCACTTTTTCCACACGTCCTACCTTCTGAAAGTGGTCGATTTTCTGCTCCTAGAATTGCTGTTCTTATTCTCTTCTCTCTCCTGTTGTGTTTGCCGGCTTTTAGAGTGATTTTCTGCCTCTTTAGCTGGACTTCTGATTCCCAGTGCTCTCTGTACCTCCTACACCTCCACCATCTTGCCTCCTTCTAGTTTTAGATTCTTAACATTCTTCAGGGAAATTGTTCCTTTCAGAAAAATTTCTTACCTATAGTCGTCTATTTATTCATACAGTAATCACCAAGAAGTCATGGGACTTAAAATATCTTGGAGGAATTAGTTCTGCTAGCTCATTTGATCAACTGCCTGGTTGCATAACTCTGGGAGGAATACTTGACAAATGGGTTGTTTTAACTATTGTTAAGAATTTATTTTTATACTTTAATCTGCACAGATTGTTTTCTCACTTCATTCTTCTTATTGAAAATGCCAGCATTCCTGCTGCTAGCACTCAGATTTGAGATACTAAACATACCAGGCCACCAGGGCCATAATCAGGCCCTGCTTTACTCTGTAAACAGTTCACCACATATTTTGTCTTATAAACTCTTACTGATTTCAAAGACTCTATGAATGATATGGTTCAAAGGATACATATTTCCAGAAGGGGAATGTCAGTTATCACAGCCTCATCACGAGGCTTTCTGTACATTAAAGAGTCTAGATGTAAGGAGAGAATAAATATTTTGAACACCTGCTATAAGCCTGGTGCAGTAAGTGTATATAACTAAATTGTCATTTAAATCTTATAAACACAACAAGGTAGATATGATTATCTCTATTTTAATTAAGAGGAAAATGAGTATTTAAAAAGTTAAATAACTTGCTTAACGTCATTGAGCTGTTAAGTGACAAGTAGCATTTCAAATCTAGGCCTATATTAATTCCAAAACCAATTTCCTTTACCCACAGCCCTCCCCACCTAACCATATTAATCTCTGTTTCTTTGTCTGTATCACTCTATTTCATATAATATATATATATTTTATATATATGGATTAAGAATATAGTTCTAATTGATTATGTAGAAAATGTGTGATAAGTAACATAAGAACTGAGAATATTTTTAAATTTATTTTATCTTTTAAATTTTAATTTATTTATTTACTTGAGAGAGAGAGAGAGAGAGAGAGAGAGAGAGAGAGAAAGTGCATGAGCAGGGGTAAGAGCAGAAGGGAAGGGAGAAAGAATCTCAAGCAGACTCCACACTGAGCACAGAACTCAACAGGACCCTGAGATGATGATCTGAGCCAGAACCAAGAGGTGGAGACTTAACTGACTGAACCACACAGATGCCCCAAGAATATTTTATGTTTATGCATTTTGATAGTTATGTTGTTTCCATTTTGATGAAAGTTGAAGGTAATGTTCTAAGCTGGAATAATAAAATCTATAGATTTTAAAATTATTGTGATATGGTCATATGAGAATAAAAATATTTTGTGAATGAATAAAGTGATAAAGTCTCTCCATTTTTCCATAATCAATTGATTACCAGGTTCTATTAATTTGCTTGCTATAACATGTTTTCTATCCATTTCTTTCTTTCCATGCTGATTGTCATTACTTCAGTTTGAATTCCCTTTCATCCAGTTTATCATCTAGGGCAATGTGGAGATACTTGGCGGCATGACTGGTTGTCATTAAGGCCTCATAGAATTACATATAAGAGAAAATAGAAGATATTTGAGATAGAGTTTAGACAACACTTGGAAGAAGTCTTGCTATAAAGGAGAGTAGAGAAAATAAGATGGGAGCTGGATGGGAGAATATTGAGCCAAAAAAAATTGCATTTAAGATAGTAAGTATTGTAAAATGTTTGCTGATGAGAACGATCCAGTTTGGAGGAAACAAATGATCCTTACAGGAGAGAGAGGGGAAATTGCAGAAACTCCTTGAATTAGATCAGAGAGCATGGGATCCAGGACACAGAAATGCCAAGAACAGCTCATTAGTTGTAATAAGAGGTGGGGTAGCATGAATAGATACCGATACAGGTAAGATGTTATGCTTATTGCTGCAAAAATACATAAGATTATTAAGTTAAGGCAAAATCTGTATCTAAAGTTATGTATCTTTTTATATCCACAGTTTCACATTTATAACTATGAAGTGAATGGGGCAAAGCCTGAAGTTGGAGTTAGAGATGTGCCAAGTGAGTGGAAAATAACAGAGAGGTTTGGGAGATAAAGAAGCAGGGGCACCTGGGTAGCTCAGTGGGTTAAAGCCTCTGCCTTTGGCTCAGGTCATGATCTCAGCGTCCTGGGATCCAGCCCCGCATCGGGCTCTCTGCTCTACAGAGAGATTGCTTTACCCCCTCTCTGCTTGCCTCTGCCTACTTGTAATCTCTCTCTGTCAAATAAATAAATAAAATCTTAAAAAAAAAAGAATGGAGAGTGTATAGAGAAAGATGTTTATAATGAGTGACTATGTCATCTAAAATAGAAGGGGAAAGTACTTGAGAACAATGAGGATGTGATGGACAGAAATATATAGTGAATTGCTCAAAGGATTACAGAGCTTGTGGCTGAAGAATTGTTTGAATGGAAAGTACTAAACAGACAGAGAGGAGGCTGTGGGCAGAGAGCTGTTACTAAAAATTGAGATTTTGATGAAGTCAGAATCATTGGTAATAGCAAAATTCAGGCTATGACCTCTGTAATGGGTGCCTAAAGTAAGATGGAGTGAAAGTTCAAGGGTGGTAAGGAGGTTAAGAAACAGAGAGGTCAGGACATTGAATGGATCACTGCTATAGATGTGGATATTAGCCAGACAGAGTAACATCAATAAGTGAGGAAGATTGAACTAGGAGGATTAAACATTATTGCAATAGATTTGATTGAGACTGCTGAAAGCATGCCGTGGATCCTTTCTCTTTACTGATGTTTTCATTTCTTAGCTTCCCACTTAAGACTTCAATGTTCTAGTCCCAAGTTATCTTTTCAAATTTACCTATCACTCTTCCCTTTCATGCATCCATTATTCTATGTAACAGAAATGCTTGCTATTTTCTTTTATTTTTTCAAAGATTTTATTTATTTATTTGTGAGAAAGAGAGAGTGTGCATTCGGGGGCAGGGACAAAAGAAGAGGAGAAGCAGACTCCCCCTGAGTAGGGTGTCAGAATCAGGGCTCCGTCCCAGGCCCCTGAGATCATGACTTGAGTGGGTCAGACTCTCAACCAACTAACTGAGTCACTGAGATACCCTGCCATTTTCAAAATACATTTTATTCTTAATTGGTTATGAGACTTGCACATGCTGTTTGTCCTTATTTAAAAATACTTTAATATCACCCCATGCACACTAAAGTTTAGTTATCAGTAAATTTCACATACCATCTCAGAAGATGACAATGATGACAACAATGACAAAGAAGAAGAGTAAGAAAAGAAGGGGAAGAAGAAGGAAAAGTGAGAGGAAGGGGAAAGAGAAAGAGATGAAAGAAGAGAGAGAGGAAGAGGAAGAGGAAAAAAAGAGAGAGAGGAAACACACAAAAACAGTCCCCTCCCAGTAAAAAACAAATTTCTGTAATTTCCCTAGGAAAAAATTTTGTCCCCTACTTATGGACTACTATAGTGTCTTATTTCTTTTGATACCAATTATGTTATACCTTGTATTACAGTTAGTTTTATACAGCTACTCTAATTATCTTACTGGTTGAAACTATTACAAATTTGAACTCTCTTATCTAAGCCAACCATATTCTTAATTCTTCTTTAGTCTATCTTTCTGATGTCTTTGTGATTTTGCCTCTGAACTCCTACATCATTATAAGCAAACATCTTTTTGTACAACTGCTGTAACTCCTCATCCTATCTGCTCACCAAAAAGTAATCTGTTTTTCCATATAATATTCATTTGTCTTATCTTACTCAATAGAATAGAGCTGTGACATTCTGTCAATACATTCCTTTCTCCAACAAACCAAGATTCCAGATCAACATCTAATCTGTTGGTCTGTCCTTCCTACCACAAGAGTTATTGTCCTGAAGGCAAGCAAATAAACAAAGAACAAAAATAGCAAAATACATATATTTAATGCTAATTCCCTACTTCAAAGACTCTGCTTACTCAGGTGTGATTTAAAATAAAATCTGAATCTTCTACATTGCATTCAATGACATTCCCAGTTTGGACCTTTCCTTTCTGGTTAGTCTTATCTTTAGTGACGCCTCTCACAGATCTCACTCTGTAGCAACACAACACTTTTCTCCACTTCTCAAAGTAACCATGCCACTTTACAACCACACGCTTTTGCCTTTCTCTGTAATTTGTTTAATCTTTCTTCTACTTAATAAACTAACATTGAGGCTTTAAAATCATACTCAAATTTCATCTTCCCTTTAGAAGAATTAATTTTCCTCTACTCTTTGTTTTCACAGTGCACAGTTCAAACAATTATTTTAGGGCATATCCTCACTGCATTTTAGTGATGCTTACTTCTCTATATTCCTCACTCCATTGTGGTTTCTATCAATGAGGAAATGAAGTTTGTTTTTTTTGTACCTGCAGTGCCAATACATAAAATGATTAACTTCTATTTGGCTACATGTTACTCTTTGGGTGTGCCTGGGTTCCATGGTCCATAGCTTTTCCTATGGACCATTTAATCTCATTTTCTTATTAAAATTTTTATTTATTATCTTGGATTGGTTCTTACAAACATTTTCTTTACACCTCATTTTAAGTTTGAGAGCCCTTCAGGAGCAAACCAAGGAATTTCCTCATACTCTTTCTAGTATTTCTTGTATATATCTCTTCTGATTTCTTTCTACAGACATAATTTAATTCAAACTTTTGACTTCAGTCTCTGGTATACTTAGCCCTGATTCTGCTGTCTTTTCCATCCAATACATTCTGTACATTACTTCAGCTTAATCTTTATAAAGTAGTATTATCATAATTTGTTTTCTTGTCTCAAAAAAAAAATAGTGATTCCCCATTGCCTTATTGATAAAATTCAAACTCCTTATTTTGGCATGTAAGGCCTTAAAAATCTGCTCTAAATCTAATTTCTCAAACTTAGTTTCCAACTGATTATAATAAACCCATTGCTCTGGTTAGAATGTCTCCAAAATGGCACTTATTTGTTCCCATGTTATAGTGAGGTTATTAACCTATATATCCATTCAAATACCCTCCATTAAGGAGATTAAGATTCCCACCCCCCTTAGGATTACCTTCCACAGCCACAATGCCCCACACTATGGATCCATCCTATAAATTCTTTTTTTTTTTAAGATTTTATTTATTTGACAGAGAGAAACACAGCGAGAGAGGGAACACAAGCAGAGGGAATGGTAGCGGGAGAAGCAGGCTTCCTGCTGAGCAAGGAGCCCAATGTGGGGCTCGATCCCAGGACTCCCGGGATCATGACCTGAGCCGAAGGCAGACGCTTAATGACTGAGCTACTCAGGCGCCCCAAATCCTATAAATTCTTATAGCACTTACTATTTACATTTCTCATCTGTACTTAATTATGTTTTATTTAATGTTTACTGTTTATATGTCTTGTTTCTCTAATGAGATAGATAATTTATTGGTGGCTAGGGCCATGCTTTACACTTAATTCTGGCTCATAGAGGCTCAGATCATGGTAGGTTCATGCACATAGATAGTCCTAGTTTACTATAAGCCAAGTGATGAGGGCTAGTTATTGAGCACCAATTATACATACCACATAGAAATAGCCACTAATCTCCAAATTCATTTAAGAATTTTTCATTACTCAGGACTGGGAAAACATCATAAATCTTCCAGAATTTCCCCCCAAATCCTCATAGGCAATTTCATATTATATCATTTGGGAAGAAAAAATGAATTTGCTAGCTTTTTTTCTATATAGATATGTACATGTGCATACAACAAAAAGATATAATATTTAAAAATGACTAACTCATTAATATATTGCAGTACCATTTATTCTTGGTCATTAAATGATTTTTCTTTGGCCAGTAATACTTATGAAATGGAGCTTCTATCTTAAGGCTGTTAATGATGATGAATAAACCATGACGTATTTGAGATTTCATTTTTTTCCTCTCACAAAAGAATCTGTCCTGATGATATAGACTAACAGGACTATATTAATAAGTTTCTTTATTATTTTTACTTGTGGAACTTATTATCCAGTATTAAGCCAAAATAAAGGATAAAAAGAATTTGGCCCCCAAATAAATATAATTGTTGAATATAACTATTTACACTAAAAAACAACAAATAGGAACTGGTATTTAATAGACTGTAAAAGATATACTTTCCCTTTTTTTGAAAGAGAAGAGAGTCAGGAAAGAATTCATAATGGAAAAAGTACTCTCCTTTGCAAATTGTCTTAGTTCTGCCTGAGTGTGAGTAAATACTTTCTGAAGAGAACCAGAAACAGGGCTATACTTACAGTAAGTGTTCACTACAAAATGCTAGCTTTACAAATGTTGAATTTTTAACACTGAAAAGCCTTTGGAACTCTGCTTATAAATTTTTTTGTTGATATTTTTGTTTTATTTTATTTTTCATCATGATAATTGTTCTTTTTAATTCCCATCACTTTTTTTTACCCATACTTCCACTCACTTCCCCTCTGGTAACCATCTGGTTGTTCTCTATAGTTAAGAATTGGTTTCTTAGTTTGCCTCTCTCTCTCTCTCTCTTTTTCTTTTCCTTTGCTCATTTGTTTTTATTATTTTCTCTTTTTTTAAAGATTTATTTATTTGAGAGAGAAGGAGCATACACAAGTGGGGGAGAGACAGAGGGAGAGAATCTTCAAGCTGGCTCCCCTGATGAAGGCAGAGCCCAATGTGGGGATTTGACCTTATAATCCAAGAGATCATGACCTGAGCTGAAGCCAAGAGTCAGACACTTAATTGACTGAGCCACTCAGGCACCCCACTTGTTTTGTTTCTTAAATTCTACATATTAATGAGATCTTATGGTATTTATTTTTTCTGACTTATTTTGCTTAGCATTATACTCTCTAGCTCTATCCATGTTGTTGCAAGTGGCAAGATTTCTTTCTTTTTTATGGCTGAATAATATTCTTACATATTAATATAGCTATATATAGATCTATATCATATCTTCTTTATCCATTCATCTATTGATGGACTCTTAAAAAAAGAATTAAATTACATTGCACCTTATCCCAGATCAACAAATCTGCTTGTTCCCCGGGATTAAATTGGTTTAGTGAAATCAAGATCTGTGGAAATAAGAAATTTCATGATAGATGCAAATATGATCTGTAAGATCTTGTTTCTCACTTCTAGTTGTATTACAATTTGTTTATAGTGCTAGTAATTAGATTTGTGAATATTTTTTGTAGTTTATAACCCACCCTCCCCCTTATTTCTCTCACCTTTTTATAGGATTTCTAAAGCTGTAAAGATTAATTAAAATCTAAAATTACAATTAGAGGCCTAGTGTTATATTTCAGGTCATGCTTTTATCACCGTTAAATGTATAATGATAACACATCTAACATCTAACTTGATCCTTCTGGGAAGTTTACTATATACCAGGTACCTCTCCAAGGCCTTTAGATATGTCAAATATAATCCTTACAAACTTTTGAATTGGTCTACCTTTTGAATTACTCAGAGGTAAAATGAGGAAAGTAAATTAGAAAGGTTAAAATTTCCTGAAAAAAAAAATTCTGGGACACATCTGTGTAGCTCTGTTGGTTAAGGGTCTGCCTTCAGTTCAGGTCATGACCTCAGAGTCCTGGGATAGAGCCACCTGTTGGGCTCCCTACTCAGCAGGAAGCCTGCTTTTCCCTCTCTCTCTGTCTGTTGCTCCCCTTGTTTGTTCTCTCTATCTATGTCAAATAAATAAATACAATATTAAAAAAAAATTGTCCAGGGGCACCTGGGTGGCTCAGTGGGTTAAAGCCTTTGCCTCCAGCTCAGGTCATGATGTCACAGTCCTGGGATCAAGCCCAGCCTCAGGCTGTCTGCTCAGCAGGGAGCCTGCTTCCCCCTCTCTCTCTGCCTGCCTCTCTGCCTATTTGTGATCTCTCTCCTCTCTGTCAAATAAACAAATAAAATCTTTAAAAAAATTGTCCAAAGTTATGGCTATTAAATACTACAGGCAGAATTTGAATTCAGGAAGTCTGGTCCCAGAGTTTATGCTCTTCTCCACAATGCTATACAATGAACGAATTGTATTTCATGTGTTCTGTGGTAAATAAGTGCTTTAGAGCCAAACACATTTTTCCATAGAAAATTGTAAGTAATGATTTGGTTGCTATTTAACTTACAAGATACTGCCTACTTCATAATAAGTGATGTATAGTACTAGCATAGCTCTTTGGATCTCTGGGTCCTAGAAGCAAGGATTAGGTTAAGGGGGAGGAGAAAATAAATCACCTCAACTCTCTCTATATGCTTCCTTCCTTGAAGCAGAGCCTTCCTCAGATGAAAACTTGAAAGACAAAGTTTTTGTCATATTCTATTTTTTGTTTACCTTCTTCTCTGGTTCCTTTGCATATCTTTCTCCCTCTGTCTATAATACCAGCCCAGAACTGGGACAACTGACAGACTCCTTTTCTTTCTTAACACTGCACTCAAATATCAAATCTGCTCTACAAAGACTCCTGATGGCCCTATAGAGTTGGTTCCTGCCTTCTTTGCACCTCTGACATATTACTCTTCACACATTGTGATGTTACTTAACAGAACTATCACCTTGTCTATCTTCCCTGTTAAATGATGAGTTCTTTGAGGATCAAAGGGTGTGTTATTTATCCTGAATCCCAAGAACCAAAAAAACCTGTGAACTATGCCAGATTCTTTATATGCATAATTATTCTAATCTTTACAACAATTTCAAGGTAGTTATAATCCCCGTTATATGAATCAAGAAACCAAGGTTTGCAAGGGCGGGTCACATAATTAAAAAGAAGCAGTACTGGGATTACAAAATAATTAAGTCTGCCTCAAAAGTTCTCTGCCTGACTCTATCTATCTATCTATCTATCTATCTATCTATCTATCTATCTATCATCTATCATGTATCTATCTATCTATCTATCTATCTATCTATCATCTATCTATTATCATCTTTCCTTATAAATTTTAAGAAGTGATAGTAAATTCCTGTTATTCTTTATAGGCTTATCCGACTCTCTTCCCTTATAACCCATACACTCCTTTCTCTCTGGCATATTGTCTCAGTAAGATGTTAAAAGTAAAAAGATATGATTTAACTCGTGTTCTGAAGTAAAAATTACTTTTTTCTGAAGTAAAAAAGTAATAAAAAAATATTTTTAAAGCATATTGCTTATTTATCTAAATGACTATTTAATTTGTGGAATTTGAGCCTGAGTGATTTAAGTAATACGGCATAGGGGAGGAAGAGGTCAGAGATAGTGGGTCTATTGCATTTAGCTGGATCTGCCTGAGAGTCCATTTCTGTGGTTAGAGTCTCTAAAATGTTCCCATTGTTTCTTCTTTTTAAAACTTGTTCTCTTCTTTCACTCACTTCTGTATTTCAAATTCTCTAAAAGCTTCTTGGGGATACGGCTTTTGTTTAAATAAAGAGAAAGTCAGAAGGGCCTGTGGCAGTGACTAGCCTGTGGGAGGACAGCTATTCATACATATGAATCATTTCTAAGTTGGTAGTCTGTAAGATTTGTACTACGAGTATTTGATCATCTGGATATCAGGATGACCGCAAAATATTTCTTTATGTTAGCTTTAATTTACTCATTAAGCCAGCGAGTGATAGAAGTATTCTTTAGGATACTGAATTTGGTATACTTTTCATTTTCTTTTCTTCATAATTAAATTTTTTGTACTCTGACATTTTACTTATTTATTTATTTTAAAGATTTTATTATTTGACAGAGAGAAACACAGCGAGAGAAGGAACAAAAGCAGAGGGAATGGTAGCAGGAGAAGCAGGCTTCCTGCCGAGCAGGGAGCCCGATGTGGGGCTCGATCCCAGGACTCTGGGATCATGACCTGAGCCAAAGGCAGACGCTTAATGACTGAGCCACCCAGGCACCCCTGTACTCTTGACATTTAAAAAGAAAACTTACATTTAAAGAAAAATTTGCTGTAATATTATGTATCCTACTAATGATTAAGAAAATTAGTCTATGTATTCTCTTGATAGATATTTTGGCAGATAATTAACACACTGTATAGTGGGCAACTTACATTTTCTATAGATGAATTGTGTCATTCCCAAAGATCATCATAACCCCAATTTTGCTTATATGGGTTACTCATTATACTCTAATTTAATAAATTTGATGAACTCTCTTTCTTGATGAATTGAGGAAAAAAATCCCCACATGCTATTCATACTGAAGATCATCTCTAAGCATACCTTTTAAATTTGATTTAGGTAATATTGATAAAGTAACCCAAGACCCCAATTTGGCAATGATGTCATAAAAGAGGCATGATGATAAAATGGAAAGCACACTGTGAGTTAGAGATCTGATTCCTCATGTCCCACCAACTCTGACCTTGAGCAAGTCCCTTAACTGGCTGGCAACTGAGCCATGAAGTAGAGCATTTAGCAGTATACTTTTTAGAGTCATACAAACATAGGTAAGGAGACCTGATACCTGTCCAAACAGCAGATTCTTTAACTATAAAAGTAAGATAAGCTCAAAATACTGTTTTGTTATGAAGACTGAATAAGAAAATGTATGAAAAGCTTTCAGCACAGGTTGTCTAGTGCTTAGGAAAAACGTTAAGCATTATCAAGCCTTCCACTTATGTAGCTGCTATCTTCCCTGCACAACACAGAAATACAGGGTTATAAAATAGTAATATGAATCACTGAGTTATAAAATCTTTTGAATAATGGCAAGATTATACTGATAAAAGTAAGTTGCCTCCCAATATGTCTACTATGAAAGAGCACAGCATTCATTTGAATATAGGAGTCTCAGTATATTTGTTAAAAAAAAAAATCAGTCTTACTAATTTACGATAAATTTGCAAAATATCTCATGGGGGTGAACTGTGGAAGAAACATTTCTAATTATTCCAAATTGCTTTCCAAAAGTAGTTTTGGAAACCTCAATATCCTGCATGTGATTTTTAGCACTGGATAATAAAAGTGTTCACAAAATAAAATATAATTCAATAAAGAAGAGTATAAATATGGATATGTATTAAGTATCCTTGTAGAATAAAAGAAATCTTAAAATATCTACCATAGCATTACTCAATTTTAGACAAAGTAACTGAGACAAAATGTTAGAATTAGCTCAGGAGAAAAAAAATAGAAAGAAATAATTTAAAATTATTTATAAAGAAACTTAAGGTTATTTTCAAATACTTTATTGGACACTCAGAAAAAAATCAGGTAGATTATATTAAGAATAGCAGTGCAAGCAAAATGAGGAAAACTCGCAACCATAGGAAAATGGGCATCTATTTAATAATATAAAGATTATCTAAATAAATTGAAAAAACTTATGGCATCTATGGCAGCTCAGCTATGAGGACATTCCTCCAAAATCAGCGTATTTATCTAAATTTCAGTAATTACCTTAAAGGTGATCAAAAACAATGAATTAAATACAACTATTGGGACTTCATCAAGATAAAAAACATATGCACAGCAAAGGAAACAGTCAACAAAACCAAAAGACAGCCAACAGAATGGGAGAAGATATTTGCAAATGACATATCCATATGTCATTTGGAATCCAGATTCCATAAAGAACTTACCAAACTCAACATCCAAAGAAAAATAATCCAATCAAGAAATGGGCAGAAGACATGCAAAGACATTTCTGCAAAGAAGACATCCAAATGGCCAACAGACACATGGAAAAGTGATCAACATCACTCGGCATCACAGAAATACAAATCAAAACCACAGTGAGATATCACCTCACACCAGTCAGAATGGCTAAAATTAACCAGTCAGGAAATGACAGGAGTTGATGAGGATATGGAGAAAGGGGGACCCTCCTACACTGTTGGTAGGAATGCAAGCTGGTGCAGCCACTCTGGAAAACAACATGGAAGTTCCTCAAAAAGTTGAAAATAGAGCTACCCTATGACCCAACAATTGCACTACTGGGATACAAATGTAGTGATCTGAAGGGCCACATGCACCTGAATATTTATAGCAGCAATGTCCATGACAGCCAAACTATGGAAGAGCCCAGATGTCCATCAACAGAGGAATGGATAAAGAAGAAGTGGTAATATATGCACAATGGAATACTATGCAGCCACCAAAAAATGAAATCTGGCCATTTGCAATGATGTGGATGGAACCAGAAGGTATTATGCTAAGCAAAATATGTCAATCAGAGAAAGACAATTATTGGGTGCCTGCATGGCTCAGTTGGTTAAGTGACTGTCTTTAGCTCAGGTCATGATCCTGGAGTCCCAGGATCAAGTCCCACATCCAGCTCCCTGCTCAGCAGGAAGTCTGCTTCTCCCTCTGACCCTCTCCCTCTCATGCTCTCTCTCTTTCTCTCATTCTCTCAAATAAATAAGCAAAATCTTAAAAAAAAAGAGAAAAACAATCATCACATTACCTCACTGATATGAGGAATCTGAGAAACAAAACAGAGGATCATAGGGGAAGAGAGGGAAAAATGACACAAGAGGAAACCACAGAGGGAGACAAACCATAAGAAACTCTTAATCTCAGGAAACAAACTGAGGCTTGCTGGAGGGTAGAGGGGTGGGAGGGATGAGGTGGATGGGTGATGGACATTGGGGAAGGTATGTGCTATGGTGAGTGCTGTGAATTGTGTCAGACTGATGAATCAGAGGCCTGTACCCTTGAAACAAATAATACATTGTATGCTAATAAAAAAAATTCCAGAACCAATAAACCAATTGAAGAAATACTGTGACTGATGATCTCTTTAAAGCCACGGTTGCTTTTTGAGATAGAATAAAATGTCAGACGTTCCCTAAGCTGATTGAACATAAAAATTCCCAGTGAGATAGTAAAAATTAATATCTTTAATCTTCACTTCTCGCCTACCAAATCATAGCATCTAAGAGAAGGACACAGAAATCTGAATTTTTAGAGGATTCTTCCAATTCTGTCTGGTATATAAAAGAATTTAAAAAATATGAAGAAGTATGTAATATTAAGAATAAAAAATACTTGGCAAGAAAATGATTTAGAACAGTGGACAGAGGGTTTTCAATTGTACAGAATATGAAATATCTGGGAAGTGCTATGGAAAATGCAGATTCTTGGAATTTGCAGGGTGAAGACAACTTGCACACAGATATTAAATTATTTCTTTTTTCCAAATCCTTTTCACAGGAATACCTGGAACGGTGACTCCACTAGTGGAATCCAAGTGGTGAATTTGGAGACCAAGGTTATTCTGAGAACTGCCAGGAAAAGAGTTTGTCTAGGACTTTCACTTTTTAGAAGTTTCCTGAAGGATCAGCCTTTGGGGGCCTATGACATTTTTAAAGACAGTGCACAGTCTTTTAGCAGATGTGGTTTGGGAAGGGCCTATTGACTCACTATTCCTGAAGTAGTGCTTTTCCAGTTTAGGGAGAAAGATCATTTGGATTTGAATCTTCCTACTACTTTCAGTTGGGAGAGAGCTGCTGGGAACATCTGGGGAGGGAGGAGAGCAAAAACACTCCTTGTGTCTCAACATAGAAGTGTTTATTGATAATTTGTTCATTATGCATTTCTGGGGATAAAAATACTGATTTTTAAGACTACTTCGAATATTCTGATTGGATAGATCTTGGGTGTGCCCAATATTTCAATTTTTTATAAGCACCCAGGACTATTTTCATACAAGTATTTGAGGATCACACTATTAAACTTTGACCTATTAGGTACAAGTATATAGATTTCCAAAAGGTTTTGAGAAATTTTATTATTAAATGTTATTTTATTATTATTTTTATTTTTAATTGAAGTATACTTGTCATACAATTTATTTTAGTTTCAACTTTACAACATAGTGATTCAACAATTATATAGTTTACAAAATGCTCATCATGATATATGTAGTTACTATCTGCCACCAAATTTATTATAATATTATTAACTATATTTTTTATACTTTACTTTTTTTCTTGTGATTTATTTATTATATAATCAAGAGTTTGTTCCTCTTAATCTCCTCACTTATTTTGCTTATCCTCCTCTCTGGCAACTATCAGTTTGTTCTCTGTATTTATGAATCTGTTTCTGTTTTTTTTATTTGTTTGTTTTGTTTTTCAGATTCCAGACATAGTGGAATTTTATGGTATTTGTCTTTCTTTCTGACTTATTTTACTTAGCAATAATACCCTCTAGATCCATCCATGTTGCTGTGAATAGCAAGATTTCATTATTTTTATAGCTGCGTAATATTTCATTGTGTATATGTACTGCATCTTCTTTATCTATTCATCTATTGATGAACACTTAGGTTGCTTCCATATTTTGACTATTGCAGATAATGCTGCACAATTAATTAAATAATATGGATGAGTAACATTTTGTCATGGCTACTGAAATACCTTAGATATTGGAAGCAATATGTTGGTGAAATGGAAAAGCCCTCAGTGACTCAAAAGTCAAGTTGGAACTGGCATTTGTTGATTATTTTGTAGAATATCTTAATGTGGGGAGAATAAAATCTGAAAACTTCTGGGTAATGGGGATAGCATGGATACTTGTCTTATAGTGTTATTGTGAGGATTAAATGCATTACTACATGCAAAACAATTGGAAAAGGGAAATAGCAAGCTGGAAAATACAATTTCCATTAAGATATCATAAGGTTGTGTAAGTGGGTATTATGAAAGTGGCAAATGATTTTCAATATGGACAAACAAGGACATAATTTTAGAATAAAGTTCAAACTATCATTATTTAGTAGATTTTATTCCTGTTTATTGTAACTAACTAGCTGTATGAGCTAGTTAGTCATTCAAATACTTGCAGACAGAAGTAGGAGTTAAAATGGCTTCTCAAGAAGAGAGAACACAAAACAAAAAGGATGGAGTCAGAAAATCCTGGAGTAGATTTTAAATGAAGAATGACTGAAAGCAAGTGATAAAATATAAAACGTCTCCCACTGCTACTCCCTCCCCCACAAAACAACTCTATTAAAACATCAGTTCTACACAGAGGAGTTTGAATTTACACAGTAAATAACAGCAACAATAAACACTGCAGTAATGGAACCAGGAAAGTATTTCCTATCTGCAATGACCCACACACTAGTGAAATACAGCGGGGATTCTGTGATACTGTGTTAATAGCTAACTTTTACTAATGCTTACTATGTAATAGGTGCTTTTCTAATTGCTTTACATATATTAATGCACTAGTCCTCACAATAATCCTATGAGACAAGTATCCATGCTATACCATGTTCAGAAGAATAAACTGAACTATGGACAAGTTAAGTCTCTTCTCCAAGGATAATATAGGTAGTAAATCAAACTCAACTTTCTGATTTATTTTAAACAAAATTAATCAAAATAGATTCTAGTTTAAATCTCTGAAATGATGCTACTCTCATGAGCCTGCTTCCTGTAAGCTTTTTTGATTGATGATAAAGGAGATGGTATAACAGCCAGTTTACTGACATTGCACCTGCAGCCTCTCTTTTCTTCCATAGTCTTAACTGTGGCAATCCTTTTGAAAGTGAGTTTTGGGTAGAAATACTGTTCACCTTATGTGAATTGTAGAAAAAGGTGGTTGAAAACCATTGATCTATGCAAGAAATAGAGTATTATAATTAGAAGTTGAAAGAAGAAGATGAATGAGAATAACATCACAGATGTAGAATTCACAGAGCTTGCCAAACTCTTGAAATTTATACGGTCATGAGGTTTGGAGGATTTTAACTGACCCAGCTATTGGGTGTCTAGGAGAAAGGTGATCTTACTAACAACACAGCTAGAGAAATTTTCATGGTAAGATTCTAAATTGGAAACAGAGAAATAGAAGTCCTCATTAAAGAAAAAAATAGAAATAAAGTTGGGGCTCAGGAGTAGAATCTTAGAGGAATATCTATATTTATAAGATTAATGCTCCTTAAATCTTTTCTAAAACAATGCCAACTGCAAACAAGGCAGAAAAATGGATGAATGGACACAGGTAGACAGACAATTAAATGGAGTGATTGATTTAGGGAATAGATTGAGAAGAGATAGTTAAAGGTGCAGATGAAACTCTTTGGGATAGTCTACTCCCAGGTAAGTTAAGGAAAACAAGTATTTTCAGGTTTAAACATAAACCACAAAGAGGTCAAGAATGATGAAAGCTGAGAAAACACTGATCTATTTAATTAACAGATAGATGATCAATTTTGAGAAAACACATTGAGTGGTGTGGTGAGACTCAATGCAGATTTCAGGTTATTAAATAAAGATAGTGTAACAATTGAGACGGTGTAGAACAGCATGACAATGGAAAAGGAAATCAGACCAAACAACTGAACATACATCTTCCACTCTTATAAAAAATAACTCAAAATTCACCTTCCTTTCTTATATTAAGAATGATATATTCACTGTTAAAATGCTAAATATCAAAATTTTACATCTTTTGGGATCTTATTTCTTGAATTACAATAACAAGGAAATAAGTAAAAAGCCCAGGTTAGATACATATTTAACAATTTTATCTTCTTATCTTAAATACTTATATATTTATCTTAAGTAAATATAAATATATAAATCTTATCTAAATATAAATATTATCTTAACTACTTACTAAATATTTCTTCAAAATTTCTAAGACATATTAAGAGAGTTGATTGAATGATGAACATTGTTTTTCTTGATAAAAATTTTTCTTTCTTTCTTTTTTTTTAAAGATTTTATTTATTTGACAGAGAAACACAGCAAGAGAGGGAACACAAGCAGAGGGAATGGTAGCGGGAAAAGCAGGCTTCCTGCCGAGCAAGGAGCCTGATGTGGGGCTCGATCCCAGGACTCTGGGATCATGACCTGAGCTGAAGGCAGACGCTTAACGACTGAGCCACCCAGGCACCCCCAAAATTTTTATTTCTGTAGATAAAAGTTCAAATTGTTTTTTATAAGTCTGTTTGAGGAGAAATGGAATTGTATGCAATGACTGATTATTGAGGACATCTGAGCAAACCAAATATTCATTTTATTCTTGAATTATCCAATGATTTCTTGATGTTCTTATTTCATTTGTATCATACCAAGATGATATGCTTTCCAGAGAGACCCATAGCAAACTAAATAGAAGATTAATAAAAGCCAAATAAGTTTCTATATTCCTGAAGAATTTGACATAAAGCCTTAGTGTTATTCAGTTTCCTTCACATGGAAAATATATTTGAGTAGGAGTGTTCTTGTCATAAGCTTTCCATGTCCCCTAGGAACTATCCATACGTTGAAAATTCTGAACAAAAATATCAAGCTACCAAGAAGTGAAGAGAAGTACACAATCAACTCTTGCAAACAGATATAAGACAGCTCTCACACACTGCTTCAGGAACCACAAATATTCCACAAGTCAAATAAAAATACTTTTCTCTAGATTTCTGTTTTCTCTTTGTATTAGTTTTCCATGATTGTTGTAACAAAATACTTGGTAGTTTAAAATTAACATATTCTCTTAAATTCTAGAGGTCAGAAGTTTAAAATTTGAAGATTAAAATCTCATTTGACCTAAATTAAGGTGGTCTCCCTTGAGGCCGGACTACCTTCTCTATGGAGGCTCTAAAGAAAATCAATTTCCTTGCCTTTTTTAGCTTCTAGAGCTATATTCCTATATAGCTCCTGATACTTCTCCGTCTTCAAAGCACATCTCTCTAATCTCTGCTTCCATCATCACATTGTCTTTACCTCTTCTGTGTTCAAATCTCCCTTTGTCTCCCTCTTATGAAGATATTGGTGACTACATTTAGGGCTGACACTAATCATCTAGAGTGATCCAAAGAGTAATATCTCCATATTAAGATCCTTAATTTAGTCACATCTACAAAGTCCCTTTACCATAAAAGCAACATTTAAAGTTTCTAGGATTAGAATTAGGGATTATTATTCAGTTTACCACAATCTTCAAGGGCATGCCATTTTTTATCCTTCCATTGCTCATGGGATCTGAATTATTCAGTATTAAATTAATGGAGCTGTGTATAATTTCCTTTTTGACACAATTCTCATCTTAAAAATAAACCTGTTGTCTACACATAAATTCTCACCTGATGACTTTGCCTGTAGTTCATTAAAAGAAAAAAAGTGGGTGTAGGTAGGAATGGGTGAAATAAACATCAAGTACACTTATTTTGATGAATACTGAGAAATGTATAGACTTTTTGAATCATTATATTATACCCTGAAACTAACATAACAATGTATATTAATTATATTTCAATAAAATATCATCAGATTTCCCATCACCAAATAGTAGTTATCTGCATCTACAATCTTTATACTTTTCTCCTCACTGTGACAACTGATGAGCTTTTTAACAAAGCCCAATATTTCTGGAAACACTCTGAATCTATTCCTACTCACTTTCTCAAGCTAGTTCTTCAACTATTCTCTCTACTGTACTCTCCAACTCCAAAGATGGGAAAAGAATCATGGACCAATTCATTTGTTCTTTCTTTCACTCTTCTTTCCTCCTTCCTTCCTCCCTCCCTCCCTCCCTCC
>CM053613.1:64284365-64307335 GCA_028646535.1 Procyon lotor
AGGATATCTTCTAGGAGAAGATCCCATCTGTACTGGAAGAAAAATGAGTAGCCTGGTCCTGTACATAATGGATAGTAAGAAGATGCTTTGCTATATCTTCTCAAAGATTTAAACTTGTTATCAGAATGTGCTAATTCTTTTTAACCCTAGAAACGTGTTTAATATCTTGCATGGTATCAGTAGAAGTAGTTCAACTTCTTTTTTAGTTAACATTTGCTTTGATATATTTTCCAACTTTTAACACTTATGAAGTGTTTAGTGCAATGCCTTACGTGTAGTAATTAAACATAAATGTTGATTACACAAAAATAAAATTGCTTTAAAAATCTTCAAAATTGGACTGGGAACACAGATGAGAGGAGAAATAAAAGTATGAAATTGCCATAATTAAAAAAGAGATAGGTAGACCCTGAAGGGACACTAGAGGGAACAGTGCTGTGGGAGAAGGAGGAATATGTTGAGGGAGAGATGTGGCAGCTGCAGGAATAACAATTTAGCAAAAGAAAGATGTGGTTAAAGGGGAGTGTTCAATAAATTTTACTGTGTTATATGGAATGCTAGAACTTCATTAATTATCCTCCAAACTATTAGCAAAAATCGGTATTACTCATAAAAGCTTTGTTTGTTTTGGTTTTAATGAAGTGATATGTGACACTGGCCTCATGGAGGCACTCTGAAAACAAGCAGATCCTAGGATGCAAGTTACATTCAGCCTTTAGGGTAATATCTTCCCTTATAACTATAAGAGAATTATTACTGTATTTGTTTTGCCCTCCATTTGTCCTTAGTACCTCACAAATTATCTAACACATATTTGGTATGTGATACACATTTGTGAATGTGTGAGGATAACTTCACACAGGATCAGCAGAGGGAAATCAATCACGTCATTCATGCACTTTAAATCTAAAGCTTCACCATCTATGTTTTAGACCCCTCTTATATGCCAGTTCAAATAATCTTGCCTGGATTTTTTACTAACTCAACTACCCCTGTAACCAGTCTGTGCAGGAGCAACAAGTTTCACACAGTTGAACTTGAGGACAGCAGTTCAAGTACAGAGTTAACTGCTTTTGGTGCCACTTTCAGGGACTGGGAGATGGAAGATCAATGATATGTCATCCACCAAAAAGACTGCTCTCAGTGCATTTCTTAAGGCTCTGCTCCTGTGGGATAAAGCTCCAGTGGCTTGTACAGGTGGTCATCTCCATAATGCAACCCCTCTTTACACTGTTTCATGCCTCAAGTCCAACTCATCCCTCACTCCTCTCCAGGATAAATTCCAATTAACTACCTAAAAGCAAATTTTGGGGGTGCCTGGGTGGCTCAGTGGGTTAAAGCCTCTGCTTTTGGCTCAGGTCATGATCTCAGGGTCCTGGGATGGAGCCCTGCATCAGGCTCTCTGCTCAGCAGGGAGCCTGCTTCCCCCCTCTCTCTGTCTGCTGCTCTGCCTACTTGTGATCTTTCTCTCTCTCAAATAATAAATAAAATATTTTTAAAAAATAAAATAAAAGCAAATTTTGTTTCAAACTTTGCTTTAGGAAAATCTAAGCTAAGGCCACACATTCTGCAATAATACATTTTATAAAGTAAAATTTTAGATGTCCTTGAAAGGAAATAATGTGCCTATGTATATAGCTTTATTATTTTTAGAAAGGTCTACTTTTTCTTTTTTCCAGAAAAGTGTAAAGACACAGTGTTCTTGAAATGATTTTCATAGCTAACTGTATGGTCACAGCAGATTAAGTGTAATTTTTATATTCCAACCCTTGCAGGGATGTTTGCCAAGTTTGCAGAAATATCCATTACAATGCCTGTCTCCGCATTGAGAGGTTTGTAAAACCCAGCAGGAATTGCAGCTGACCATGCTACAATAAATGGATTCATCCACAATTGTATTCTATTTTTATTTTCAGACTAAGTATTTAATATATGCCACCTACTTGGGAAATTATTCAGGAATATGTTCTTCTTATGAATATACTTTTCAATTATTCTCTTTTTGAGGAGAGATCAAATAGTGATATGAAAGTTTTGAATTAAAATGATTTCAGTCTAATCTGTGCCTCTCTTGGAGTAATATTAAAAGCTTCCTATTTTTTACACATTATTCTGGTATGAATTCTATAACCATTCAGTAAACTCAGTAATTTTTAATAAAAACTGTTAACTTAGATTGCATATAAATGTAAAGTTTGGGAAGCTTGGAAGTTGATGAGAGTTAACTATAAAATTAGTTCCCTTCTGAGGTAGGGGTGGGGGATATCTAAGTGAAATGTGTTGACAGTCAGCTCTGCTTTGATGTGGGGGCATGGAACTGGTTTTCAGGATGCAGACACCCAAATGCCAGAATAAGAAGGTTTTATATTGTACATCACCATCATAGTAAGTACTTCAATCTTCCATGAAAAGTTCATTTATATGAAATGAAATATATTTATTTCATTAATAAATAAATAAATATATGAAATATATTTATTAAGAAATCTGTCCTTTGGGGGCGCCTGGGTGGCTCAGTCGTTAAGTGTCTGCCTTCGACTCAGGTCATGATCCCAGGGTTCCGGGATTGAGCCCCGCATCGGGCTCCCTGCTCAGCGGGAAACCTGCTTCTCCTGCTACCATTCCCTCTGCTTGTGTTCCCTCTCTCGCTGTGTTTCTCTCTGTCAAATAAATAAAATCTTAAAAAAAAAAAAAGAAATCTGTCCTTTGCTCTTTTTGCATGTAGGTATAGGGAAGGTGTGAGATTCCAATATTTCACTGAAACAATTATTCTTTATACATATTTTTAATCTCTCTTTGTTCACTCTTATGATCCCCCTCACAACTAACTTTGATTTCAAAGCTTTTCTAGGCTTCCACTAGGGACATGGTCCTTGGGTCCTTCTGTAGAAACTTTAAACTTTATTTTAAGTTTCAGTTTTCCCATTTGTTTAATCCTTTAATTCACATCCTTCCTTATTTTCCCAGAAATGTGTCAAAATATCTCATGTGTTAGTGAAACATTTTCTATCCTCCAGCATTCTCATTAAAGATACGGATTTCTTCTTGTAAGGTCTCAGAAAGGGAACAGGCAACAAATATATGTACCAAGTCACCATTCTGAGCTGTATGCTCACATCTTGTTCAAATACTTATTTCTGGGGCGCCTAGGTGGCTCAGTGGGTTAAAGCCTCTACCTTTAGCTCGGGTCATGATCTCAAGGGTCCTGGGATCGAGCCCCACATCGGGCTCTCTGCTCAGTGGGGAGCCTGCTTCCTCCTCTCTCTCTGCCTACTTGTGATCTCGCTCTATCAAATAAATAAATAAATAAATCTTTAAAAAAATTCTTATTTCCATTGGCTTTCTTGATACTGCACTTCTGTTTTTCCCATCATTTCTCTGACTTCTTCTCATTATCTTTTGTGGGATTTTTATTCTTTACTCTCCCAAAGCAATTTCGATTATCCAAGACTTGGTCCTCAGCTCACATCTCTTCATATCATACTCTTTTCATGGACTTTCTTAACCATACTAATGGTTTCATTTACCATTTGTTTTGTGATGACTCATGTCTATATTTCAACAATATTATTAAAAGATAAGTTGTATCTTAGGAGAATTTTAAGAAAAATCTACATTCAATATTTAAAAAAAAAGAAAAACCAGGGTGCCTAGGTGGCTCAATCAGTTAAGCATCTGCCTCTGGCTCAGATCATGATCCCAGGGTCCTGGGATTGAGCCCCTGCATCAGACTTTCTGCTCCATGGGGAGCCTGCTTTTCCAGCTCCCTCTGCCTGCCACTCACACTGCTTGTGCTCTCTCCATCTCTCTGTGTGTCAAATAAATAAATAAATAAATAAATAAATAAATAAAATCTTTGGGAAAAAAAAAGAAAAACCACATTCAAAGTGTATCAAAATCTTAATAATGTGGGGTGTCTGGGTGGCTCAGTGGATTGAAGCTTCTGCCTTGCCTCAGGTCATGGTCTCAGGGTCTTGGGATCAAGCCCGTTGCCCGGTTCTCTGCTCAGTGGGAGCCTGCTTCCCCCTCTCTCTCTGCCTGCCTCTCTGCCTACTTATGATCTCTCTCCCTCTGTCAAATAAATAAATAAAAATCTTTAAAAAAAGTCTTAAAAAAATCTTAATAATGTTACTAGCCTACTTTTCCTTGTTATATTCAAAGTTTCACTTATTAAAAACACATCTAGTACAGCATACACATCTAAAAATAGCTTAAAAACCTGTAACAATATGATATTGAATGATAATTATATAGTAATAATTTGTAAATTTGATTTTCAGCTTTTACAGTTAGTCCATGGGAAAATTTAGAACACTTGTAAAAGTGTAACAGTAAAAGTAGCAGACAAAAGGACATAAATGTAGTGTAGAAAGGATGAAGGAAAAAGTAGAGAAAAATATCTCTATGTCATGTAATAGCAGGTCAAGAATTATTTTTCAAGAGTTAAGAGGACAGTAAAGATTTAGGTACCTTATCAAAGTAAGCAATGGAAAACTATTATATATAGATTAGAGGAGGTTGGAAGATACACACACACACACACACACACACACACACACACACACACACACACACGTATATATACATACACACACAGAAGACAAATAACCATCAAGGAAACAATAAACTTAGATAATTCACAGAAAGAAGGAATGTGAATTTTCGAACTTCTCTTATAAAATCTTTTTTTTAAAGATTTTATTTATTTTTGACAGAGAGAGAGAGAGAGAGAGACATCACAAATAGGCAGAGAGGTAGGCAGGGGGGAAGCAGGCTCCCTGCTGAGCAGAGAGCCCGATGCGGGGCTTGATCCCAGGACCCTGAGATCAAGACCTGAGCTGAAGGCAGAGGCTTTAACCCACTGAGACACCAGGCGCCCCTAAAATCTTTTTTTTAAAGGTGTTATTTACTTGAGAGAGAGTGAATGAGAAGGCACAAGAAGGGGGAGCTGCAGGCAGAGGCAGAGGTAGAAGCAGGCTCCCTGACTAGCAGGGAGCCTGATGTGGGGCTCTATTCCAGGACCCTGGGATCATGACCTGAGCCAAAGGCAGATGCTTAACCATCTGAGTCACCCAGGCGCTCCTAAAATATTAGATAAAACTGTCGTTGAATGATGTAATTGAAATTCAGAAAATGTTTTCCAACTGTTTCTTTTTAATTTAAATATTAACTTCAATATAACAGTTCATTTTACTTTTTATTGGCTTTATTAAGCCTTTCATATAGTACTGCTCAAATAATGATTTTTTAAATACAAATCCTCATAAAAGAAAAAAGTAGTGAACAATGAAAACTACATCAGTAAATTCAATTAGTATAAAATATTAGTTTAAAAGACATAGTACTAGTTATATATGAAACAGTGTAATATACTGTAAAGGCCAAAGGAAAGTGTTAAGAATGGAGCAATTGGTGTTAGGAGGAGGGACAATATAATAATTCTATTGAAATAGTTTGGGGAGAAACAGTATGGATGAAAATGTAGTTAGATTTAATTTTGTTAATAAGAAGATGAATTTAATAACATACAGTTTTTGTGACATGCTGGTGATGGCGCAGTCCAGTTTAAGGAAAGCAGAGAAGCTTTTTTGGGAGATTAGCTGTCCACAGAAACTTAGTAAAATTAAGAGACATTCCTGAAGGCCCATTTGAATTTGGCAATCATGAATCAATGGTAGGTGTAGCAGCTCTCACAATCTCAAGTCACAGATTAAGGGCATATTTGAATTCATAGGAAGTTTTTGCCAAACAATAGCAATAGAAGATAGAGAGGCAAGGGAGTTTAAATAACAATAAAAATTATTTTATTTTATTCTTGAAATGTTGGACCATGGAAGAGAAAGGATAAAGTTAAGCAATACATCTGTGCCTGGGTAATGAACTTTAAAAGTACTAGTGAAACTGGTATTTGTTTTTGGATTCTGATTTATACATATACTTTCTCTCATGATGATCAGTGTAATGTTTAGACCAACTAAGTAAAAATAAAATAGTCACTGTTAACCTCAGCCACTATCCAAGTGTACATTATTACATAAATGGATAGTGTTAATGGAAATATTTATTGACTAGTCAGCAAATTTTTATAACTTTCAGGCAAAGATGTTTTAAATTCTTAAGGAATTAATGAGAAAATGCTCAGAAACATTATGGCAATGGTAGACAGAAAATCACCTTAATTCTAAGCTATTAATTAGGTAAATTTTAAAAATCATATTTATTTCCTTTTTTCTTTTGACCCTGTGGATGGACATTTTCGTATAATCTTGGAGTTGACGCCATATATTCACAATCATAGCTTTAACTACAGTGAGAAGATACACAATGGTGAATTTTAAATATCTTTCTTTAGCCTAGCCTTCTTTTATATATGTTAGACATATGTATCTAAATACTTACTGCATATTTCCATATGGATTTCCCAAGAAAACTTCAACTCATAATACTGAAAACTGAATTACTCACATTTACCAAATCCTCAATCCCTTCCTTTATCTGTGTTATCTCTTTTAAAGAAAATCTTCACACATTTCATGAACTGTGCCAAAACTTCCTACTTTAGAACCTGATATTTAATTAATTATTAAATTTTAGTAATTCTACCTCTTTAATAGCCTGCATATTTCCTGCTCTCTAATGCAATTACTACTGTTTTCATTCTGTCCCTCGTCACCTCACAATTGGCGATTTTCAATAGTCTGAATTAGTTTCCCAATTTGCATTCTTCTTTCCCAGCTATTCCTCCATGCTGTTACCTAGCTATGTGACCTTTGGCAGGCCCCTTCATGTCTTTACTATTGGCTTCTTCATCTCTAAACTGGATATTGTATGTGTACTTTCTACCAGATAAGATATATATTATATATGTGAACATATACATATATATATCAAATATATAAAAGAGAAACTGCGTAGTAAGCAAAAATCTTGTGATGGAACTCAGCATACACTGCAGCGGCATATATCCTAAAACTAAGCATATAAAAGAGTAATGTCAAAATAGATTATTTTTTAAGCTTGACAGTCAATCAGGATTCTCAAGCTCACTTCTTAATAATGCCTTCATGGATTTTTTTACTGCATGACAGAGCAAGCCACATATCATATATCAACTGTTAATATAGCATTTGACTTCTTTAATACAATGCTTAACTGTAAATGTCTATAACTACAAATAAGATGTTTAAATTTGAAGATACTTTAGATAGATGGCAATACCTATAATTATAGAATCATAATTTCTGCCTGAATTGCACTGAAAAGTTAAATTTCCAACTGCTTCTATTATTGGAAAAGTAATAATAACAATTATAACTATACATGAAGTATTAAAAGCTGAACACTGTATTTGAAGGTAGCTAAAATAAAAAAGTAATGAAAAGTGAGTCTATAAAATGCTTGCAATTCATACACATATGTTATATAGAGGCACTAAAGAACAAAGAAAAGAACTGGAGTCTTTATTACAATTCATCTTTTCAGATGTTCCTTCTTTCTTTGGCATTAGGATAGTATTATGGTTAATACTTCTCATCCAAAATTCATCAGTTTCCAATGCCAAAAGTTTTATTCTAAGGTATACATAACCTCAGACTTTAAAAGTGTAGAACTTTTATATATAATTAAAAATATTTGTATTAGGCTTACATGTTTAGAAATACATCTTTATTTTTCACAGTCAAGGTGGCTGACTGTTTTAATCCAGGCCATGCAACTTACCATCATTACGTAGAGTGAGTGGCGTTGGAGGACTAAGTACTCGAGCGTTTGTCACTGTGTTTTTCACCAGACAAATATAGCTGCCAACATCTGATGATTGGACTTTTGAAATATAAAGGTTGCCTGTCTCCTGGGAAATGAACCGCCGGCTGTCCTCCACCACAAAGGAAGGGAACTCATTAAATACCCAGCTATAGATGATCTCTGAAAATACACAAAATTCAATTGTTGAAAGATAAAAATTATTTTACAAACAGTTAAAACTTAAACAGCAAATTCTTTACTAAGCGTTAGACATATTACAAGACCATATATATTTGATCCAGATACCTATAATATCTGGATTTTATGTTCAAAGAACTATTGTTCTTAATGATTCTAAGAAGATCTGAAATGTTTCTTAAGGATGCTTAACATTTATCCATCCATTCATCCATTCAATTCCAATGCGTGTTGAATGTGTGTTGGATGATTGGCACTATGATACCGCCATAATTAAAAAGATGAGAGAGACAGTTTCTCATCATCAAAGATCAATTTAATGAGAAATTTACCCAAACCTATCAATCAATGTGGAATAAAGAAATGGAGATATGTACTCTATTGTAAAGAAAGCATGAGAGAGGAGTACTTAAGCAAGCATGTTGATCAGTGAAAATTACCTGAGATAAGAGACACCTAAGCTACATTCATTTACTCATTTATGCAAAAATATTGGTTGAGAGTCACAATAGACCAGGCATTGTTCTAAGTGGGGGGAAAAAAGTCCATAGTCTCATGGAGTTTTCATTTTAGTGGAAAGAAACCAGGAATGCACAAGTATATGTCAAGTGGTGATAAATGCTATGAAGAAAACTAAAGCATGTTAAGAAAGAGAGTGATAGAGGTGAGAAGAACATGTGAATTTATGTTTTAAAAGTTCTCTCTGAATAATGGGTCAAAGAAAAGACAATGTGAGGACAAAGCAGGCATCCAGAGGGGAAGCAGGAGGAATAATGGCCACTAGTCTAAGAGGCTGTTTTCAAAATAGCCGCGAAAGATAAAAATGATTCATATTAGAATGGTAGTGGTAGTGATAGTATTGGTTCTGGTAAAAATGTGATTGTGGAGGTGACAGGAATTGCTGAGGGATTCATTATGAAATGTGAGAAAAAGAGGACTCAAAGATTTAGGTTTGGGGACTGATTCAATGAGCAACTAGAAGAATGTATTTGCTTTCACTAAAATGGGCAGACTACAGAAAGAGTAGTTCTTTGGAGATATGGGTGGAGTAAAACTAGAATTTTAATTTTGGCAAATAAAATTTGATATAGTATCTGGTATCCAGTTAGAGAAGTTGATAAGACAGGCATATATTTGAATAAAGAAGCCAAGAGAAAGTTCATTCACACAAGGATTGGATGGTATGAATGGGCAACCACAAAACATTTTGTGTTATTGGACTGACAATTTCAAGAAAGGGAGTGGTAAGAGAAGAGGTTGGAGAGATTAGAGATAAATCCAAATTATTAAACAAAGATTAACGTGGTGTGTGTATGTTAAGAAACTTGTGCTCAATATTGTATGTAATGTGGTACCACTGGATGTTTAAAAAAAAAAAGGTTGACATAGATACATACATTAGTAGGTTAGACATAATAGTGATTCTGCAAAGGTTGGATTAAATGCAAGAGAGAACAATAAGATGATATTGCATACTAAAAGTGAAGGCTAAAGAAATCTGAATCAGAACCATGATCATAAAAATGGGAAGAAAGATTTTGGTCCAAGAAATATATCAGAGGTAAGGCCAAGAGACAAATAGTCCTAGTCCAGAAATAGTGATGTCTTCCTTGAGTGACTGGAAAGAGGATGGTCCAAGGGGTTCAGTGGAAATACACCAAGTCAAACTAGTTTAAGGAGAAAGATTATTGCTTCATTTTCAGGACATTTAGAGTTGGAAGTCTATGAAGCAAATCTGGGTAAGTAGTTCTAGCAGCTGCCAAATATATGTTTGAAGTCCAGGAAAGGAAATCTGAGGTAAAGGTTAAATTTGGGCGTTGTCAGTATATTGGTATAATTGAATCCAAATAAATAGATGAAATAAATCAAGAGGGGTAGATATAGTGAGAAGATACTCTGGAAAGCACAAACATCTAATAAAGGTAAGAAAGTCTCTTACAGGGTAAGAGAGAAGAGACTGCTAGAAATATTAAAAGGGAATAAAGAAAATGCAGTGGTATAGGTGCCAATGGCTTAATCATTTCCACAAGATTAAATAATGTCAAGAAAGGAAAAAGGCCCAATAAAATAAAGGAAAATGTTACTTAAGATTGACATTGGTGTATCACTGAATGGCAACTTCAATAAATGAATGGGCCTCAAAATCAGACTGCAATTGAGGAATTAAAGGCATTGTGTGTAGTTCTATAGTATTCAAATCTCAGTAAGTGTTAGAGTTACCTATGTTATGATTTAAAGAGCAGATTCCAAGGCCTCTTTTTTCCTACCTACCTACCTACCTACCTACCTACCTACCTACCATGAGCAGTTAAAAGTAAATTCATCAGTCTGGCCCTATATGTTTTCCAGTGGGGAGTCTGGCATTCAATCAGCCTTTCTGGATACTCAGGCAGAGACTTGAAGCTTATCCATTCATACTGAAAGTCAGTATAATTAATTTTGAACTTTATATATATTGATCAATTAATTTTGAATACATTCTTGATCTATTATTATTACTATTTTTGTCTTAACTGAATCAACATAATATGTACAGTGAAGGTAAACCATTAATATTTTCATGAATATATATTTGATAAAGTTGATGTCATATACTAACTTCTGAGAAGGATCAGAAACATTTTTATAGACATCATCTTAGGTATACTCTAAAAAATCAACTGATAAACATTAAAATGGTATTTCTTCTGTTCCCAAATTCTCCTCTCGCCCCATGTGTTTTCTTCACTTGGTTCAATTCATTACTTTAGTTCTTGTTTTTGAAACCTGGGGGATTTCCATTTCTTTCTTTCCTATTTAATTTAATTCAATATTTAATATTGAAATTTTCTTTATTTTACTCATCATTTTTAAATTTTGGTAGCAAGGAAGTTTCTATGTGATCTTTATCTCTGTATTGTCCTAATTGAAAGCCCAGGTTTCATGGCTTTATGCCTTGCAGACTTTCAACACAATTTCTGTAATTGATTAAGTGTCACAAAATAGGCTATCTTGTCTTTAAGCCCCTGACAAATAAGATGATTACTTAAATGATATATTTCCACATCTACAGAGTGTGAAAACAGGAGTGCCCATCTGGGCAACAATGCTCATTTTTCATAACTGTACTGCCATTAATGAAAAAAGTGTGAGAAAGGGGAATGAAATTGCATACTGGACTCTGAAGTCCTTGAAAACAATTTCAATGAGTACTCACATATGATTCATTTCAATACTCTTTAATATAAGTTACAAAATAACCATTCTTTTTCCTAATGTATGAACACATCAGAAGCTCCAGGTCAAAGGATTAGGAGAGAACACAATGGTTATAGCATCTGAGTTTGTTCACCGACCCAATAATGTCTTTCTCCTAGCAAGCCTATTTTCTTTATTTTTGTCAGCTATAAAAAGGACAACCTAAAAATCAGAAGCTTCTCTCTTTAATGATATGCTCAGTCTTATGGTTTGTACTAAAATTTTCCAAATGATGGGCTCTACTTACCAAAATCCCAACTCTTACCCTTTTGTAGTTATCCCTAAAATGTGAGATTTAATGTTATATGTATCAAAGAATTACAATTATAATTTATACTTCATTATAAAAATATAATTTTAGTTTGCTTTCTGAATTGTTTGTTTTATACTTATAGTTTGATATGCTTTTGCATTAATTTTTACTGGATGATGTTTGGTAGAGTATGTGTCATATGCATTTTAATATTTACTAATTGCCTTGTAATTATATTTGTTTTCATAATTCCACCATTCACTATGACTCCTCTTTTTTTTGATTAATTGATATGAAGATACTTGAATAGGGAAAATTTGTAAGTTAGTGGCATAAACAATAGGACTTTAAAATTGGTACCTCAATTATTTTGTTTATAGAAAGCTTGCAGCATTTTGGGTTTTGGAATCAATGATATCAAGAAGGAAATAGTAGAGAATTATACTATTAATTATCCATTACTACTAAGCATAAAGGGATACAACCTGAAATTAGAAGGAAATATGTTTTTAACATTGCTGATTTATTTACCTTCATTGTGATAGAAAGTGTTACTATTAGCCACATGAATTACTCTTGGCAAGGCAGAGACTAACTCTGCTTTTCTCACCATTATATTGTTAGAATCCAACAGGATACCTGGCATGTAGTTGCTCAATAAATATTTGATGAATAAATGGTCAGGATAAAAAATATTTATATATGTATTTTTATAAGTCTCTAAATTTTAAGAAAAGAGTGTATTTTTTCTCACATTTTAAACTTCACTGGAAACTTTCCAAGACTTTTTTATATAGACTTATTTGGCCTTGAGAATATGAGTCAAAGATAGCAGTTGAAGTGAGGCTAAATATAGATACTGAGAAATAATGTAGGCAGTTTTAACAGTCTGGAATGTATTGTCTGTGAACAGAAGACAAAGGGTCATGTTTAAAAAGTTACTATGAAGTGTTTTTATGATTTATTTTACCAGGTAAATTAGACAACATTTAAGGGGCATTAAATTTTGAGATGGCCCAACTTCTCTCTCAGGTTAAAGCCTCCATGATTGTCAGTCATTTTTCCTGTGCTCAGACATGTTCACTGACATTTTGTTGCGGAAGCTCACTTAGCAGCTCAAGTTACAAATGGATCATATATAAAAATTATATTGCCTGCTAGATTTAAGATGAGGACTGAGATCAAGATAACTGGAAATGTTGACAATTAAATAGCGATAAATTATTACATACAAAACACTCCTTAGGATATTCTCAGAGACTGGGAGAGGAACTGACTTGAGACTTTACTACGAATCTCACACTTTACACTGTTTTCCAACCCTACCAACTCCATCACCCCACTTCTGTTAGAAGGCAGAATCATGTGAATAAGACCATGGATTTTGCAATCACAAAGATCAGAATTTCAGAGATGCTTGTGTGATCCACTAACTATACATTTTTGGGCAAACTATTTAACTTTATTAAAATCTTACTTTTCTCATTTACAAAATGGAGGAAATTGTAGGTTACCTTAGATATTTCGTGTAAGGTTAATACTACAGAACTAGATGTAGTCAGTTATTATTGTTATAATCATCTTCATGATCAGAAGTCTGGGACTCAAACAGGTAAAGGAAACAATAGAAAATTAAGGCTAATTACATATCAGAGGAAAAATTCAAATTTGTCTGAGTCACTCTAAACCTATATTTTATCATTATATCATACTGCTTAAATTATTACTTTCTGCTCTTTCTGAATCTTAGTTTCAGTATCCATAAAGTGGGATAGTGAGGTTTACATTATATGCTGTGCCGAGGATTATGAGTGTTCAATGTAACTATTCAGTAAGAAGAGCTGTTAGGTCAGGATAAATGACCTAGTGTAATGCAGGATGCGGTATGGTGCAGATTCACCTTGAACCTTGTACATTTGGATTTAATTTCTACGAGTATCAAGAGTTGAACCTATAAAAAACATAGCTAGAGGCAAAGATCCTGAGAATAACAATAGAATAAAGCTGTCTACCTGACACTTGGTTAGTGCCTAGGGAATCAAGATATTTTTAAAGATGTTGCAAGAATATGAGAATATTTGTCATGTTTAAAAAACGAAATTGCTTCAATACAAAGGTAGGCTGTATTATTATTTTAAATTTCAGTTATCTTAATTGAACAAAACAAAGTACTAATTCCCCTTTTTTCAAAAGCTTTTATGGGACATATATTTTCATTAGTTTATTATTTAGAGTCAGAAGCAGCAGAGTTCTGCTTCAAAATTATAATATGTCACCAAGACAAAATAAAATTCTATAAACATATAACTCAAAACACCTTTAGCAAAATAAAAGACAAGGAAGAGAATATTTTTAATAGAAACAGTAGTAAACTGGCATTCTCCCATGATTCGCAACCCAATTGGATCTGAGTAAGTGAATTCCTAGTCACAGAGTTCAAGTGATTATACCACCTTTGTGACAGTAAGCTATTTTTACTTTCTCTGTGGAATGCTTCATACAGCTGAGGACTTTTTGTTTTTAAATCCCAAGAGCCCTGTGTCTAGATATAAAGGTCATTGCTAACTCTTTTCAAAAGGCAACCTAAATTTCTTGCTTTGCTAAGGGTTTTTTAAATTATTTTTATTGAGTTGTAAACTCCATCAGGTCAGGGACCAGCATTTACTTACCAGTGTGCTAGTTGGCACAAGTTCAGCTTAGGCTTGGAACTTTGCATTAAAAAACATTCACTCTAGACTTTCCACAATTCACTGTCAAAGCCCAGAGATCCCAGCTCTTAATCAACAACAGACTATATGTACTCTAGAATTTTGCTAGGGAACATCACCTTGATATGCTTATCAAAAGAGTTTACCTTAAAGAAAAGACATGCATGGAGAATTACTGTGTGGAGCCATCCATTAGGCATAACCAAGGTAATTTAAATTCAGTCTCATGAAATCAAAATATTAGACCACCTAATAATGATAATAATAACAACAACAGTGAAGGTCAGTTTTGTAGAAACGGAATCTGAGAAGATTATTTGAATGTGATTTATTGATGAAGTGTTCCAAGGAGAAGGAATTAAGAAAGGGAGGAAATAGTAAGGGGGGAAAATTAGCTAAGTAAGGATCTGGTTCCTGCCAGAGATTAGTTTAAGACTAATCCCACCTGTGACTCTGGAACACAAATTTAACTGCAGAATTGGTGAGTATTGCAGTGGAAGGTAAAGAGATTCAGCCTTTTGGATATTGGCTGCTAGCTAGGGTAGGTGAGGTGCCATGAGGGCAGGGAGCACAATTCCCTGGATAAGAGAAATTCTCTGGAGAAGAGGCAGCTGCTGGATAGACACATTAACCAGGTAAAGGAGATCTGGGTATGGCACCAGTAACATCCAATAAACTTGTAGAGCACTTAGTATGTACCAGACAGTGTGTTCTATGTATATATATTTATGTAATCCTTACAAGGATAGGTAACTCAATTTTATGATGAGCAAACTAAGATACAGAAATCAAAAGGACTAAGAATTCTTATTAAGCATAAATTTTTATTTAAAAAAAAGAAAAACTGATTAATAGGGGTTTCAAGTACTTATTAGGTTGAGTTATATGTGATATGGGGTCTGATTTTGCCAATTAAAACCTTGATTCTTCATAGTAACAGAGCAGTATCTAAATTCCATTTACCAAACAAAAGCAGATTTCTGGATATTCTTTTTAACTATTGAGTCACAACCTAATTAAACTGTCAGAGAACCACACCAGTCTTAACTATGTAAAATGGTAATGATGTGTCTTGTTGGCACAGAAACCTGCTATAAAATAGCAGCAGAGTATGCCTAAAATGCACATGTCCATTGGGATAAAAGCACTATTATTGCATGATTAGAAACATGGATCTCCTCTAACGTTGAGATCCACAGAATTTTCCAAATATTTAACCCCCCAAAAGTCCCATACATTATAATTTTTGTATTAATCAGTATTTTCTAGAATTAAAAGGAGTCCACAAGATGGCAGTGCTTGATGAATAGATAGCATTAATCTTGGGTAATATTCCAAAGGGAGAAAAATGGAAACCTTGATTTTAAAAAAGAAAAAGCTTTCTCATTTTTCTGAGCCATTCAGTAAAATATGACTTTCTCTCCAAAAAGTATTTGTCATTTGTATACAATTAAAATAATTAAATTTTAATTTAGTTCTATGTTCTAGTTCTACGAAAGAAAAAGAAAATTCATAAGGTAAGTATTCAAAACACTCAATATTTTTTTATTGATGGTGAATTTTTAAGATATCTTTACCTCTTTTAATTTAACGCTATGCAAATTTTATGGTGCAAATTTGAAGACTTATTGCAGGATAAATATTAACAGAAACAATTATGAGTTTTATGATTTATCCCCCTTCTCATAGGTAAATCACAGAGGACAAAACCCTGTAGAGCTGTGATTTGCCTAAATTTTGCATGTTAAATGTGGAACTTTGGTTATTTTTAAGTTACATTTATCATATAGGTGCAGTAGAGAATCTTCAGGTAAGATAAACTATTATAACAAGATTCTCTCCCACTCAACTTCTTACGCTTGATGTTATTTTTCATAAATGTTTTTTGTGCTTTTATGGCTTAACTAATGCTCATTAATCCTTCATGCAAATCTTTAATGAAGGTAATTTATTTGTCACATTCTCATGCACCATATAGAAATAGTGGATATTGTCTATTTATCAAAAGGCACTGGTATGGTTTATTTTCTGCTCTGGAGGTTTGTCCCTATGGCTCACCTGTTTCAGAAAAAAAAATCCTAATCATAAAATACATATTTATCTCTGTTGAGATGTAATCACTGTAATAAATCTTCAAACTTCTATTTGTATAAATTCATGTAGCATGAAACTTTTGGCTAGACTTTTTTAGTTGACTTCTTTGAAAAAATAGAAATGTTGGTATGATTTATACTAATAATATAAATGTTACAAGAACTATTTGAAATGTATGATCTTTCTAATTTTTTTTAAAGATTTTATTTATTTCACAGAGAGAGATCACAAGTAGGCAGAGAGGCAGGCAGAGAGAGAGAGGGGGCTAAGCAGGCTCCCTGCTGAGCAGAGAGCCCAATGCAGGGCTCGATCCCAGAACTCTGAGATCATGACCTGAGCTGAAGGCAGAGGCTTTAACCCACTAAGCCACCCAGGAGCTCCTGCTCTTTCTAATTTTATAAGGGATTTTTTGCAAAAATCAGGTGATTTTGAGTTTTCATAATTGTATTTATATATATATTTACATTTATAATGATCTTAGCCTCCAAGTAGTTAATCTCTTCAAATTATCATCAAAATCTACCTATGAACTAGATTTTATGATAAAGTCTGACTTGAACAATAGAGGTTTTTGAACAATTCAAGAACACATTTTAAAATAGGAATATGCCTTTTAAAAATTAATATCATTAAAATAATTAATTGTGATCATTATGGTAAGCCTAATTCACGTTAGATACAAGTATTAGATATTCAGGTATAGATATACTTTGGACATAAAAGGTTAGAATGGGGAAAAATATGGTGATTATCCCTGATTTATTTATTTTTCCATATTTCTCCTTTTCTGTTTTACTTATATTCCCAGAAGTTTTCAATGTTCTAAACTGGCTTTTCTTTTTTTTTTTTAAAGATTTTATTTATTTGACAGAGAGAAACACAGCGAGAGAGGGAACACAAGCAGAGGGAATGGTAGCGGGAGAAGCAGGCCTCCTGCGGAGCAGAGAGCCCGATGCGGGGCTCGATCCCAGGACCCTGGGATCTGACCTGGGCCGAAGGCAGACGCTTAACGACTGAGCCACCCAGGCGCCCCTAAACTGGCTTTTCTTTAGTCAGTGCCCAACCACTTTAAAGTTTAACAATTCTAATTCCTGGATACAGAAAGGATTTACTTCTTAAAAACACAACTTGATCAGAATTTTTTGTTTAGTATGGATTATTTAGATATTTTCCACAATACATAAAATAAAATATATATTTTATATATAAATATATATATAAATATATTATTTTTATAATATAAAAAATATATTATTCCACAATAATGAAGTGTAGGCTTTATTATGTTTTATATAATATATATATTTTATATAAAATAATATAAATTTAAATAAAAAATATATATTTTATATAAAATATAAAAAATATATTATTCCACAATAATAAAGTGTAGGCTTTATTATTATTTTTTCCTTGTAAATCTGTTTCTAGTTTGTTGGTTAATTAATAACTCTGGCGATAAACTCAGTGATATTTTCCAAAATCATAAGACTAGTAGGAACTATAATAGCTGAAATAAAAATACTATAATTTCAACAAATAGCTGACCCCATAGAGGAAGATCCTGTGGCTGGAGATTGTTGCAGCCACCATTGTCTGGCTGAGGAACGAAGCGAAATGTCATCAGAATGTAGGGCAAAAACCAAACTAAATTCTCTTCCTTATGCATGGCACAGACCATCACTAAGTCTCTATTAAAATGAGCACAGACAGGTTGAAACCTCCTGAAGAAAATGTCTGATGCTTTAGCTCTTTGTTTTCAACAGATCCTAAAGAAGGTAATAGTGACTAAAATGCTGATGGGTTAAGTGATGAGAGAGGCTGCCTTTTCTCTTGCTGGGGCCAAGTGCACAACTGGGGACTTCCAACACCACTATTATCCAAAACGGAAATAAAACCCAAGTGAAGATTCTAGCTAAGAAAGATAATGTAGTAGGTGTTACTTTGCCAATATTTGAACATTACCATGAAGGATCTGATAGTTATAAACTAACTGGGTTAGCCGGAGGTGGAGTTCAACTGGCTAAATTAAAGAGGAATTATGTCAAAGCAGTGGAGTTACTGATAGAAATAGCTTCCCTTCAAATTTCCTTTGTTACTTTGGATGAAGCTATTAACATAACCAACAAGTGTGTAAATGATATTGAATATGCCGTCATTCCTGGAATTGAACATGCCCTTGCTTATATCATCAGAGAGCTGAATGAGAGAGAGTGAGAAGAGTTCTATAGGTTAAAGAACATACAGACGGAAAAGATTCTCCAGGAAAAATGGAGAAGCACTTGGAGCAATGGAGGGCAGCTGGAGAGGTGATGGAGCCTGTTAATCTTTTGTCTGAAGAGAAGGATGAGGATTTCTGCTTGAATAATTTTTCCTGGTCTGGTTCTTTCATAAGCCCTAACATGGCACCATTTTAATTCACAATGTGTAGGTTTGGTATGTATAGCTATTTAGTTTTTGGCCTAAGAATTTCACTGGTGGTAAAATTTCCCTGGGTATTGGTCATGGGATTACCGTTGCAAAAACATACTTCAGCAACCATTTATCAGGGTGAGATTTGTAGACGCTTCCTAGGAACTTGCAGAATTTATTCTGCAGAAGTGCTACCCTACTCCATTTACATCTGTTACAAGTGATCTGCTTACCAAGCATACTGGGAAATTCTTAGGAAACAGCAGTGGCCTCAGGCCAAATGTCCCTGTAGCACCCTTTGTTCCTATACCTGCACAAACACCTGGGCACTGTCATCTGAGATTGCTGCACCATCCTTGTGTTACCATTGTACTTCTCTTAAGCTTTATGAAATCGTCACTATTTTTTCTTGTATTACAGGTTTTTGTTCTCTCCATCATGGGAGTTCTGCCAATTTTAATGTGACTATGGTATAAACAGTAAAATGAGTTAGAAATGGAAAAAACCCTATAATTTCCTTATAACCCAAAACAGTTAAACAATTTAGTTTTAGAAATAGAAAAACTATATGTCTGGAGGAATTACTACGAATTCCAAGAATACAAACTGGTTGTTTCGTGGAAACTGCTGGTTTAGGAAGTTACTGTTAAAAGTAAAAATAAGGGAGTCTGATTTATAGGGATCACCTGAAGAAACTTGAGACTGCACACCAACTGCTTAAATGGAACTCAAGAAATATCTTAAATAAAATACTAGCAAACCAAATCCAGCAATACATTAAAAAATCATTCACCACGATCAAGTGGGACTTATTCCTGGGTTGAAAGTTCAGCTCAATATTCACAAATCCATCAATGTGATACACCACATTAATCAAGAAAGGACAAGAACCATATGATCCTCTCAATAGATATAGAAAAAGCATTTGATAAAGTACAGCATCCATTCATGATAAAAACCTTCAACAAAGTAGATTTAAAGGGAACATTTCTTTTTTTTTTTATAAATAAGACTATTTATTTATTTGACAGAGACAGAGAGATCACAAGCAGGAAGAGAGGCAGGCAGAGAGAGAGAGGGGGAAGCAGGCTCCACACTGAGCAGAGAGCCCGATGTGGGGCTCGATCCCAGGACCCTGAGATCATGACCCGAGCTGAAGGCAGAGGCTTTAACCCACTGAGCCACCTAGGTGCCCCGGGAACATTTCTTAATAAAATGAAAGTCACTTATGAAAAACCCACAGCTAATATCATGCTCAATGGGGAAAAACTGAGATCATTTCCTCTGTGGTCAGGAAAAAGACAGGAATGTCCACTCTTATTTAGCATAGTACTGGAAGTCCTAGCCATAGCAATCAGACAACAAAAAGATATAAAATGCATCCAAATCAGCAAGGAAGAAGTCAGACTTTCACTATTTGACATGATACTTGATGTAGAAAACCTCAAAGACGCCACCAAAAAACTGTTAGAACTGATAAAAATTCAGTAAAGTCACAGAATATAAATTCAGTGTACAGAAATCTGTTGCATTTCAGCACACCAATAATGAAGCAGCAGAAAATGAAATAAAAGAAAAGTTGAAAAGGCCAAAAACAAATGGAAAACATCCCATGCTTATGGATTGAAAGAACAAATATTGTTAAAATGTGTATGCATCCAAAGAAGTCTACACATTTAAAGCAATCTCTATCGAAATATCAACAGCATTTTTCATATAGGTAGAACAATCTTAAAATATGTATAGAACTACAAAAGATCCTGAATAACCAAAGCAATTTTGACAAAGGAAAGCAAAGCTAGAGGCATCACAATTCTAGACTTCAAGTTATATTGCAAAACTATGGTGATCAAAACATTATGGCACTGGCACAAAAATAGACACATAAGTCAATAGAACAGAATAGAAAACACAGAAATGGACCCATAACTCTATGATAAACTAATCTCTGACAAAGCAAGAAAGAATATCCAATGGGAAAAAGACAATCTCTTCAAAAATGGCACTAGGAAAACTGGACAGCAACATGCAAAAGAATAAAACGACCGCATTCTTATACCATACGCAGAAATAAATTCTAAATGAAATAAATACCTAAATGTGAGGCAGGAAAACATTAAAATTCTAGAGAAGAATACAGGAAGTAATTTCTCTGATATTGACTATAGTAACATTTTCTAGATGTGTCTCCAGAGGCAAGGAAAAAAAAAAAAGCAAAAATAAACTATTAGGATTTCATCAAGATAAAGGGCTTCTGCACAGTGAAAGAAACAATCAAAAAAACTAAAAGACATCCTAAGGAATGGGAGAAGATATTTGCAAATGACATATCTGTTGAAAGGTTCGTACCCAAAATATTTAAAGAACTTATAAAATTCAACAGCCCAAAACAAGTAATCCAGCTAGAAAAATGGGCAGAAGACATGAACAGACATTTTTCCAAAGACACACAGCGGGCTAAAAGACACAGGAAAAGACGCTCAACATTTCTCTTCATCAGGGAAAAGCAAAGCAAACTATAGTGAGATATCACCTTACATCTGCCAGAATGGCTAGAATCAAAAATACAATAAACAATAGGTGCTGGTGAAGATGTGGAGAAAACAGAACGGTCCTGTACTGTTGCTGGGAATGCAAACTGCTACAGCCACTGTCGAAAACAGTACCAAGGTTTCTCGAGAAGTTAAAAATAGAACTACTCTATGATGCAACAATTGCACTACTATGTACTTAGCCAAAAAATATGAAAACACTAATTCAAAGGAATACATGTACCTCGATGTTTATAGCAGAATTATCTACAATAGCCAAGTTATGGAAACAACCCATGTAGCATCCATTGACTGATAAATGGATAAAGTAGAAGTGAGGTATATATACATATATACACACTCATGCACAATGGAATATTACTCAACCATTAAAAAGAATGAAATCTTGTCATTTGCAACAACATGGATGGAGCTAGAGGGTATAATGCTAAGTGAAATTCAGTCAGTCAGAGAAAGACAAATATCATCTGACTTTACTCATATGTGGAATTTAAGAAACAAGACAAGTAATCAAAGGGAAAAAAAGAAACAAATCAAGAAACAAACTTTAGAATACAGAGAACAAAGTGATGGTTATGGAGTGGAGGATGGGTAAAATGGGTAATGGGGATTAAGGCATGCACTTGCTCTTATG
The DNA here is from genome assembly GCA_028646535.1 of Procyon lotor. Lineage (NCBI taxonomy): Eukaryota > Metazoa > Chordata > Mammalia > Carnivora > Procyonidae > Procyon > Procyon lotor. The sequence continues at coordinate 64,306,197 of CM053613.1, forward strand.
AGCACTGAGTATTGTATGGAAGTGTTGAATCACTATATTGTACACCTAAAACTAATGTTACACTGTATGTTAACTGGAATTTAAATTAAAAAAAAACTTTAAAAAAGAAATATCAGGATACATCATGGTAGAAAATGGGCAGAGAAGCAGAGAAGGAAGTTTATATCTATATCTATCTATTATCTATCTATCTATCTATCTATCTATCTATCTATCTATCTATCTATCTATCATCTATCTATCTATTATCTATCTATCTATCATCTATCTATCTATCTATCTATCTATCTATCTATCTATCTATCTAAAATTCTAATACTCATTCCTTATTTTCAGTGGAAGGAAAAGATTAAAATATCAGCAGTACTAACACTGATCATAGTAGAATGAAATGAGATGTGATAGTAAGTACTCAGCTTCCTTTTTCAACTGGGACCTCTGTGCAAGCACTAAGCCACATGAGACTCAATTCAGTGAGCACATGTAAGGTAATGTGGCACCATAGAAAAGTCATGGACTTCATACCAATGCAAAAATGTGTTTGAATGTTTTCACCATCACCTAAGCAGCTGTGTGGTGTTCACTAATTACTTGACTTCTTCAGCTTTGTTTATTCATCTATAAAATAATTATAACACTTAGCTTAGAAAATTTTGGGAGAAAGTTCATAAAAAGTGCTAACATAATTTTAGGAATATGGTAAGTGTTCATAAGTGGTTATTTTTACATAAAATGTAGCATATACATATATATATATTTGTGTGTGTGTGTGTATAATTGTATACTTTTATGTTTATCTTCTCTGAAGAATCAATCTAGCAGTCAGTCTAAAAATCTTATAAAAAACTTAATCTTAAACTCAAAATGGATAAAAGACCTCAATGTGAGGAAGGAATCTATCAAAACCCTAGAGAAGAACATAGGCAGTAACCTCTTCGATATCAGCCACAGCAACTTCTTTCAGGACATGTCTCCAAAGGCAACAGAAACAAAACCAAAAATGAACTTTTGGAACTTCATCAAGATAAAAAGATTCTGGACAGCGAAGGAAACTGTCAACAAAACAAACAGGCAACTCACAGAATAGGAGAAGTTATTCGCAAATGACACTACAGACAAAGGTCTGATGATATCTAAGA
>CM053613.1:64307835-64332551 GCA_028646535.1 Procyon lotor
TTTCCCCACACTGCTATAAGAATATAATATCCATTTGTCTTCCAATAATCAAGATGGAATGTTTCTTGAAAAGAGAATGATCTAGGTCATGGATGGAAATAAATATTGTAGACATTCTTGGTAACCACTCATCTACCTGCTCAGGCTCAATAGTAAGAGTAGAAGTCTAGAGCCAGGCAGGCTTAATCAGCTGCCTTTTGTTAACTACATTATTACATAACATTTTAAAGTGTTATATGCAAGAAATAGAAAAGAAGAGTGTTGCCTTTTCTTGCTCAAAATTCAACTCAAAGACTTTAGTTAGCAGGGGAGGGATGTCTTTGGTATTTCCCAAGTCAGCTTTAAACACTGAACATACTACTCTTGAAAGGAAATGAGAGATAAGAGGTCAAAAGACAATGCAAGTAAAGAATCCCTTAGGGCCCTAGTAAATATTTCATTTCAATGGTCTTCTCTAAATGTATTTGAAAGTTGGTGATATTTTCTATTGGTTGTGCTCAGTTTTTAAGTCTAGTTTATATAACTTATTAACTAAGTTACACTGAGTGAAATGAGAACTTTGAAGTTTGGAGAGTTAGTAACTTCAGAAAGCAGCTATTACCTGTAGGGCTGTGGTGAAAAACAAGAAAATCTAGAATTACTTAAAATTGGAAGTTCAGAGTTTCCCATCTGGTGTTCCTTATCACACCTTACATCAGAAAACAGAGTAACAAGAGTGGAACTGACACAGATTACACTTTACATTTTCAAACTTATCTGTACCTCTTGTTACAGAAATATTTTATTTATTTATTTGAGAGAGAGAGCAAGAGAGAGACTTGAGCATGAGCAGAGAGGTGGGGCAGAGGGAGAGGTAGAAACAGACTCCACACTGAGCAGGGAGCCCAATCTCAGGATCCCCGGATCATGACCTTAGCCAAAGACAGACACTTAACCGACTGAGCCACCCAGGTGCCCCCAAACTTATCTCTACCTCTTAACCACACTTCTTCCCATACCTCATCCACACATATATTTCCACATCTGTGGTCCTGTAACTCTGTACTGAGAGTCTTAAATATCCCACCCTCGCAATCCTATTCAGTCTCCAAAACTTACGTCAAATGCCACTTCTCTACTAAGTCCTGCCGGCTCTACTTGAGATCCAATCTCTTACCTTTGGAAATACATGGCCACCCATATTTCACTGTTAGATTGCCCCACTGTGTCAGCTGTGTAGATCTGTCCTCTTTTACTTCTTTACAATTCTTGGATCCCTAGAGTATTTTTATATGTAGTAGCTGCTGACTCTATTTATTGAATTTAATTCAGGTATAAGAAATGTGACCAATCTTTTATGACAGGAAGTATGTTACAGCCTTGGTTTAGTCAGACAGAAGTCTCCAGATGCCTTTCGCGTGTCTTGGCCCTGAAAATTCTGACCATATTACATTAGCTACAGTTTTCTGACATATTTCTTTTCACTGTGTAACCCTGTGCAGACCCCAAAAAGATAACTAGATATGTCACATAGCTACCACAACAAAGAAGTAAAATTTGGTCACTGATGCTTAAATGACCCTGTGTACAAGGGCAAACTTGTGGTTATTCTGTAATAAAAAAGCCATATGCCATAAAGCAACACCAGTTTATTTGCTATGACAATCCTACAAGCTAATAGTGTCACAGCAGATCTTTTTTTTTTTTAACTTTACATGTTCCTTATCTTGCTTTTGCAGCCATTAACACACAATCAGATCACCTGTGCTCAAAAGGCCTTGAACCAGTTACTAGTAATTATGTGGATGACCTTTGCAGGCTCATCTGAAACCTGGTGGTGAGGTGGGAGGGAAGAACACATTCAATTTCCTGCTCTTCTTAGTTCCTGCTTATCTCGCTTTCAGATAGCATTTACAAACCACTCCATCAAAGGTCTTTTAAGAAACCAGGACATTAAGTAGTTTTTTCTTTTGTACATATTTATTGCAAATAAGAAACCACCAGTTATCAATTCATAAAGTTATTTTTACTGTAATTTATGTTTTCTTTTTCTTAGTCCTCAGCCAAATTGTCTCAGATGGCTGCTCTTGTGTCCCGTTGTAACTGTGAGAATGACAAATATTCCTTTGAGACTTCCCATGGTCTGCAATTAGCAAATATCCCTGAAAGAATCTACTCTTCAGTTACAGAATGATAATTTATTAATACTGTTTATTTGGAACTTCCAGTCACTAAAGGCTGTAGGAATTAAAATAAATTGGAGTTTGTGATATTTGTCTATCAAACCCAACTCAAATTACTTAATCAATAAATTGACAGAAGATCTGGGGATGAGAGTTAGTCATTGGGTCTAGGAATCAATACATGTTTAGATATCATAAGAAGTGGTATGGTATGGAGTGGAGAAAATTACTTTTCTGAGCTATTGGTCGCTTCCATATTGTTGAGACCAAGGATGCATCTTCATTTCAGAAGATATCCAAATGAGATGGCACTGAAAGAACCTTAAAGATCACACAGTCAAATATCAACTTATAGATGGGAAACTGAGACTACAGGAAAGGGCTAGACCAATACTTGTGGACTTGCTGGACAAGCTAATGGTTTTTCCTTCCTTTGGTGCTCTTTATATTTTTAGCACCCTTCCATAGCATTAACTATGTGTTTTAATTACTTAATTTACTTTTGCTTTCAAAGGCGTCCTCTATTTCTAGGAAAACAGGACTAATAATTTGCATAATTACTCACTTTTGGAGTCAGAGTTAGGTGGCATCATATTTCTAACTTTTCCTGAGATACATTAGGCCCAGTCAATTTGCCTTACCAGAAAAATTACATATTTGTGCAAGGCTTCATAACTAGCAAGTTGTAGAGGCAGAACCATGTTCTAAGAAGAAATGCTTTTCTCAATTTACCATACCAATTTTCATTTGCTAAGACTAAGTCCCACTTTATAATAGCAAATATTTTTCCAAATGCGCTTAAGTATTTCAATGCTTCAGAATAAGGAATATTAGTATGCAGGACAAGCCACCAAGAGCATAAAGCAGAACACAATTCCAAAATGACTGAGATTTTTACTTGCATTAGTTTACAGTCATCTAACAGCTTTATTTTGGGTGAATCTCCCTGGAGTTTTCATAGAATAACCTATTCTATTGGATATTGATTGTGGAATGAAGAAATTGTTCAGCTGGTAACATTCATAAAGAGATTATAAAGAATCAGTATATTCATCAGAGACTTCTAACTCCTATCTTACACCACAAAAATTCACCAGATACATAATCTTGATATCTGAGTGATTTTTTAGTGGAGCAAAAATAGAAGAGAATTTTGACCAAAAAGTTGTCCAAAATTTCAGTACTTAAAACTGACATTCTACCTCACACTAGATGATTTCCATATCTCGCTTAAATTCTAACCACATTTCTGGCATGTTTTCTCAATGGATTAAAAACAGGAGTAAATTGGGGTGCCTAGGTGGCTCAGTCATTAAGCGTCCGACTTCAGCTCAGGTCATGATCCCAGGATCCTGCTCAGTGGGAAGCCTGCTTGTCTCTCTCCCACTCCTCCTGCTTGTGTTCCCTCTCTTGCTGTCTTTCTCTGTCCAATAAGTAAAATCTTAAAAAAAAAAAAAAAAGAAAAAAAGGAGTAAATGTAAGCAATTCTTTATTCTTCTGACCTTATTTTCTTTATCTTGGACTCTTCCAGTGTGGATTTCTATATTTTTAATGTAATCAATCACCCATAAATTCCCACTGAGTGTTCTACTAGAAATTTAAATTTTGTGCCCAATGATTATCTCTTCTAATAGTGATTTAATACCCATATTACTGTTTTTAAAGTGTAGTTCTTAGGTAAGAACAAATGTCTTGGAGTCTCTTTATTTGAGGTCTCCTTCTGGCTCATATGTTTCATGAGAATACTTAATTTTTAAAGCTATCACAGTATATAGATTCTAAAAAGTGGTGTGTCTTACCAATTCATTGTACTATAAGCTAAGCCTATCTGGTATATGTTTAATCTTACCACATTGGTATTGCTTGACTGAGAGCAGCATCAAAATTTGTCCACTAGATAAAGATGAATTTAGAAAATTAAGATGTTTTCATATGCAATGCTCAGATTTATTTTATACTAGGTTGGAAATTTAGACCAGGCATCGGTAAATACATGCCATTAGTATTTATATATTTTTACATTTTGCATTTTTCTTTTTCAATAACTGAAAACTTGAATATACCATGATCATTTATGATTTATTAATATGATATTCTTTTCTTGACACTTCCCTCCTCTAACTTTAGTAGCCAAGTATCCCCCCTCAAGCATCATCATTGTCCTCCCTCAAACCATCTGTTCCAATCTCTCAGCCATTTAAAAATCCCTCAATTCCACTTCTTCCCTTCTATTCTATTTCCCAAAATCACAGTTTAAAGTCTGTTACTATTAAGGCAGTTTGGCTCTCTTATTTCTGCTACAAATTAGACTAGAGATACCCTTTAAAAAAATCACCATGCTGATGTTCCACCAGTTTTGGGAATTTCTCCAAGCGCTGCTTTTTATCAAGCTCTGCTACAGGCATTTTATCATTTCTGTTTTCTACAGTTCTCAGGGCTTTACTCCTGATTTTCATATGACACCCTATCTCATTCAGTCTAATACTTCTTTTGGGTTTTTAATTTGGTTGTTGATTCCACCGTCAACTCTATTCTACTTAAGATTCTTCAGTCCCTTTTCCTGCAGCCTGTAGGTCCAGACTGAGTTCCTAGACCTCCAACTCATATACAGATACATCATATATACATCTACCTACATAAGTAATGTTCACTGTCATTGGAGGTGACCCTTGAGGCAGTGACTCAAAGTATAAACTTTTAAATTTTCTTTCACTCTTTCTTCATTTTCATCATCATCCGTTAATCATGAGTGTCTTAAATTTATTCCCATTAGTTGGTACAAAGCAAACATTCATTGGTCGAATTAAATCATTCATCAAGATAATAGGTATGCATATATGCTCATGGGGAAGCAGAAAAAAAGTAACATATTAAAGAATTCTAAGCCTGAGACCACATATGCATGGGCATTTAGATTATAAAACTAAAAGCAAAGTGGCCCCATTTAGCTGCACACCAGAGGATGATTTCATCTTGGTGAGGTCTCATGCAATAGTGTATGTTCCTGTATGTCTAAATTTCAGAAACACAATTTTTAGTTCTAGCATGATTAAGGTTTTCCCACCGAAGTCACTCTGATAAATCAGAAAGGAAGCTGTGATAATTCACTAGTAAACAGGACTTGTTGTTTGTAGAAATAAATAATGCCCTTGTTAGAAACATGGCTAGAAACCTGATGGCCTTTAAGCAGAGTCAGAACAAAGAGAATGGACTTCCCTATTGGCTATAACTATCAAGCCACTATAAATTGATGGATTGTCTTTTTCTTCTCAAAATATTTCTGTATATATCGCTCCTGTCAATAAGATTAAAAACATCTCTTCTCTGGGTAGTGTTAGGGAGAGACTAATTTTATTAATACTACTACCATTATTATTATCCTCTATTTTTCCAATATATGTTATCAATTAAAAAATATGGAGTTTTTATAATACAAAAATTATTAGTATTAACAACCTCATGCTATGTATAACAACCTCCAAGAACAATTTTTATTTTATTAATTACATATTTAAATTGGTGATTTCCTTCGAGTTTTTAAAAAAGCAGCTTAGCCCCAGTAGTCACATTTCCAGAAATAACATTTTATAGTGTGGTATCAGAAATATTTATATAAATTCCTAATCCCATTATTCTAGTACCTGATTCTTCTCAATTCAGAATTTATCCTGAAATTTGGAGGATGCATCTATCTCTATGTCTTTAGTTTTTTGTTTAATATTTGATATAAGAAAAAAACATTCCCTTATATTTTTGATTTCCATGACACCAAGACAGAGAAGACACCATTTAAAGTTCCTTTCTTCACGCTAATGTTCTTACCAAATGAGTAATCAGAGACATAATTCCATCCTTGTCTTCGGAATATCTCTTGAGTGGGGACACCTGAGTGGTTCATTTAGGCATCTGACTTTTGATTTTGTCTCAGGCTGTAATTTCAGGGTCATGGAATCAAGCCCATGTTAGGCTCCATGCACAGAGTGGAATTGGCTTAAGATTCTTGCCCTACCTCTCCTTTGTCCCTCCCCTGCTCACTCTCTCTCTAAATAAATAAAATCTTAAAAAAAAAAAGATCAGATGGGTAGAGAATAAAGTCATAGGGAAAGGGTGTTAATTGAACCATCTCAAAAGCATTTCCTACTGGGAGGTAGGGGAGGTAGGGATAGGGTGGCTGGGTTATGGACTTGGGGAGGGTATGTGCTATAGTAAGTGCTGTGAAATGTGTAAGCCTGATGATTCACAGACATGTACCCTGGGGCAAATAATACATTATATGTTAATAAAAACAATAAAAAATTTAAAAAACCCATCTCCTATACCTTTACTTACAGGTAACATTAGCTAGCTTTTATTTATTCCTGTAATAACTTTTATTATAAAACAACTTACTATGAAATATTTAATTGCAATTAAAATATTGCAAATTTATATTCTTTTTTGTTATGAATTTAAAGTGTTTTCTAAAATATACAATTAAATGAAATAAATCTGCATGCACAATGTATAATCAGAATTGTCTTATAGCTCATGAATTGTTGCCTTAGATAAATTATTTTATGATTCTTCATTCTATCCAAACATTTTCTATTTCATAGGACAGGGAAGTAAAGGTTTTTTTGCATTAATTTTTCCTAACTGTGTGCTTGATTTTCAATGGTAGAGTCACATGTATATGTTAGTATTTGGTGCAATTTGATATAATGTATTACCTGTACAAGTGAGACATTTAAATGTGGTACATGTATGTATATGTATGTAAGTAAAGTATTAAGTCCACAGAAAGGATACCTCAAGACAGAAAATGTTAAGACATAAGCTAAACATCTGTTATCCTGTTTGTTTGGTTTTTTTTTTTCTTTACAATGCAATATAGCAACCTACCTTCTGTTCCTGTCATTGCTTTTGTTGGTGGTATATGGTGGAAGACGGTTTCATGTCAAGTCTTTATAATAATATTTTTAGTTGATATCCTAATATCCAATAAATACAAAAATGATACTCAATGGGGACATTGTCAGCTGTTATAGTACGAAAGGCAAATTATAAGTACTTTTGGTCATTTCTGTTCCCTTATTTTCTTTTCTTTTGGGGATTGAATCAATCTGGTTACAACTTTTAGAATGTCTTATTTATGGCCATTTTCTCAAAAGAAGGCACATTATGAATCAGGTCATTTGTTTTATACATCCCTATAGAGAAATGTAGCCCTTTCAACATTTCTGAAAGAACACATATCAGTGTTTCTTACACGTACACATAGGGGAAGAACATCTTTTAATCTCCACTTTCATGTAATTCCATTACACTTAGCCACACTCTATTGAGAGAAAGTATAAATATAATACACCCCAAAGCATACATTAAAAAAAACCTATGTAATCCATATGTATATTACAATTGATGGTATGTCATAATTTAATTGGTACTGTTTTCTTTCTTAGTGATTCTTAAAATAATGGTATGTCTTATAATCAAAAGTATCTTGGATGTGATGAATTAGAGTAATTAATGCTAAAGTGGCATATGTTCAAACCTAACCTAGTGATCAAGTCAATCAGAACCTAAGTGACGGTATGTTCTTCCTCCATTTATATGCATTCTAATTTTTAAAATCTGAGTTAGTAAACAAAATATCTCCTCTATAGTATTCAAAAGCTACTAGAAAGAAGGTTGTTGACTGCATATTTTTATCTTATAATTCAACAAACTTTTGCTAGCATCAACAGTCTCAGTTACTTCTAGCCATGTCATCTGTGAGATTCCACACACAAACACAATTGAGGATAAAAATATAAAGAAGTCCAGAAGAATCTTTCTGCCCATTTTCTTAATCATTTCTTGAGACTCTGGATTTTGTTGACTGTGTATCACAAATAAGAGAAAATAGAGGAAACATAAAAAGTGATGTCTAAAGAGATTATGCATAAAGTAGATACCCCATTAGTTTTTTCTTTTGTTTTCATTTTGGCCCTAAGGGAGTATAATGGAAAGAACACATATTTTTTTATTTTTTTCAGCAAGAACATTTTTTACTTGAAGCATACTTAAGGATACATATTCTAACACATTTTCAGTGACTTAAATATGTAGAGAAAATAAAATCTATTAAGTCGGAAACCCAATTAGGTAAATTAAATGTACTGCTCAAGTATTTCTTCAGACTATATATTTTTTTAAAGATTTTATTTATTTGACAAAGAGAGAGATCACAAGTAGGCAGAAAGGCAGGCAGAGAGAGGGGGGAAGCAGGCTCCCCGCCGAGCAGAGAGCCCGATGCGGGACTTGATCCCAGGAACCTGAGATCATGACCTGAGCTGAAGGCAGAGGCTTTAACCTACTGAGTCACCCAGGTGCCCACAGACTATTTTTTAAAAGCTTGATTAAGGGTATAACTGGAATGTGACAAAATGTTTAAACTATGCAATGTGATACATTTTTACATGTGTATATCCATGACCCTTCAAACAGCCATATAATGAACATCCAGTACCCATAATCATTTCTGCATGTATATTTATACTATTTCCTTTCTTCCCATCTATGCATTCCCAACCTTAGGAAACCACTGATCTGAACTCTGTGTTCTCTTACTATAGTTCGCATTTTTCTAAAGTCCTATTTAACAGAATTACACAGTATATACTTTCTTTGTCTGACTTCTTTTACTTAGAATAATCATCATGAGATTCATACAAGTTGTTAGGAATGTCAGTAATTCATTCCTTTATATTGCTGAGTGGTATTCCATTTTATGACTGCATCAAAATTTGTTCATATTTCATTTGTTGATGGACAGTTGGGTTGCTTACAAATTTCATCTACTATCAATAAAATTTTATGAAGATTTGTTTACAAATTTTTGTATGAACATAAGCTTTTATTTTTCCGCAAATAATACGTTAAATATTTCCTTTAAGTTCTTGAATATATATAACCTAACTGAAATAACTGTTTAACGTTCTGGTCTAGTAATTCTATCATATGTGTCCTTTTTGTGTCCATTTCAATTGATTGATTTTGTTCTCATATGAGTTATAAATTTTGATTCTTTGGAAGCCCGGATTTTTTTTTATTGGTACCAGATATTTGACATTTACATTGTTAGATGCTGTTTATTTTTGTATTCTTGACCTTTGTTCTGAGATGTGATTAAGTAACTTGGAAACAGTCTGATTCATTTAGGTCTTTCTTTTGTGCTTTTTTAAACAAGACCTGAGCAGCATTTAGTTTAGGGTTATTATTATTTTTTTTTTCCCACCACTGTGGCAAGACTTCCAAGTGCTCTAGGAAATGGCTCCTAAACTGTGACATTGTTCACTCTGGCTATCAGGGTAGAAACTGTTCCTGGCCTGGGCAAATTCTGAGCACTGTTTCTTCCAATCTTTTCAGGATGTCCTTTTCCATGGTTAAGTAGTTTTCTCATATGCATATGCTGATAAGTACTAAACAATACTCAAGGGACATCTTCTGTGGATTCCTAATATTGTCTCAGTGTAGCTCTCCTCTTCCAAGTCCTGTGAATTCTACCTGCCTTAGCTTCCTTCCCCAGACTTCCAGATCTGTGTTCTCAGCTCAGTAAGGCAGCTGGGCTTTGCCTGAGTCTTCGTTCCCTATGCTGTAGCTTGGAAACTTTGCCCAGAGAGCAAGCTGAGGCAGTTAGTTATATGCTCAAAGTGTTTATTTAATTTATTTCAATGATCATTGTCTTTCACAGTCTGATGTCCAATATTTTGAGACCCGATTTTTAGTATATTTTGTCAATTTTTAGCTGTTTCCTTCTCATTTTTAGTTGCTCAGTAACAGGTAAATGAGAGGTCAAAAGTAAAGCTACCTTAACCATCTTTATCAAACTGGGAAGGTAGAAATAAAGTAATCTCCATATGGAATGTATCTTGTTTTACTTAGTCTTTATTAGAAAAAAAAATTGTCACACTCTAACAAGAGAAAGGCAGTAGATTGTTCCTTTAACAAAATCCTTCCTCAAACAGAGTTTAAAACAGAAGTAAAACAAAGATAATTATCTAATTTAACCTACAATTCTCAAAAAAAAAAAGATTAAATTCACAAGGACCTATAAATGTTCTATAGTTGAATAAGATATATTTTCAGTGCCAAGTGTCAGGACAAGAACAAAGTCTTGGTAGTTTGAGAAACCTAATTTCAAATATCAATTCAATCATTTACCAGCTATATGACATCATATCTTCAAAATCAGTAAACTAGAAATAACAATATCTACCACATAAAATTACTATTGGGATTCACTAAGAGATTCTATATGTAAAAGCCTGCCAGTGACATGTTGATTCTTCTTTTACCTTAACTCTCTGGAATTTTTGTGAAGCATAATTTATTTATATTCAAATGCTTATCATCCAATGTTCTGCTTCTTTCCTTCTGAATTACCCAATAAGACACAGTCCATTTTTTCCTAAAACCAGGAATACTAGTATTCTATAAACTTCATTCTCTCTGATATCATTTAAGTTTTCATAGTTTTAACTAAATACAGATTGTAAAAATTCACTTTCTGGTTCCTGCTAATAATATGTGGCCATGTGGCTTAATACTGCAAAGAAACTTTGAATGTATAACAACATTTCTATAGATATAAAATATGGGGATTATTTTGTCAGATTTATGATTACCAAATATACTTTTAGATCATCTTCCTTTTTTCTCCAAGAGTTTAAAGACTATTTTCTAGAAGTGATTTTACATATTAAGTCAAAAGTAACACTTTTACTTCTGGTTGATAACATTTAACATATTTTATATGATCATTTCATTATCAAATTTGATATATCTATTTAGAGAATAACAAGAGGCCAAAAATTTTTCAAAATGTAAATACCAAAAGTCAAGTATTCAGAAAAAAAATTCATAAATACAAAATAGATATATACTATTCTATCATTAGTTTTTTTGTTTTGTTTTGTTTTTTTAAAGATTTTATTTATTTGACAGAGAGAGAGAGAGAGATCACAAGCAGACAGAGAGATAGGCAGAGAGAGAGGGGGAAGCAGGCTCCCCGCTGAGCAGAAAGCCCCATGTGGGGCTCGATCCCAGGACCCTGAGATCATGACCTGAGCCGAAGGCAGAGGCTTTAACCCACTGAGCCACCCAGGCACCCCCTATCATTAGTTTTTAAGGCTTAATAACTATTATTGTATGAGCTATAATTATCTGAATATAGGGGAAAAAATGGTCAGACAAAATAGCTTGTGCCATATTCTGGTTTTAGTTACAATATGGGCTGAAATATTCTTGCCTGAAAAAAGGACCTCAATGACTTTAGAGTCTGTAGATAATATAATTATTTTTAAAAATGTAACTGGAATGCATATATTAATACAACTCAAGAAAAAGGACACTGAAAGGCAAATTTGAAATTCTCTTTCTCCATAACCAAGATAAACTATGGAGTAACCTACCTTTTATATGATTCATTGGCTATTTTAGTTTACATGAACTATTTTAAGTTTTATTATCAACTTCAATCTAATCCCTTAACACTAGCCAAAACAGGAAATGATTCAAAATGATATGTTGCAAATAAAAATAACTAGAAATGTTCTAGAGAGAACGCGTATGATGTTTCTTAACTTTTTGTAAATTTAATTAGGAAAGAAAACATATTAAGTGGCTTTAGGTTTCCTCTTAGCAGTGCAATACTTGGAGTAACCATTACCGAGAATTTTATTACAAGAGTTTGGATTTATTATGATTACACATTTATCAAAATTAAAAGTCAAAGATTATTAAGAAGGAACTGTCTGTTAATTTTTATATTAACATTACTGCACAAAACAGAATCTCTGCATGAATTTATCACAAAAACCTATGATGGTGTTCATTTATTTCTGAAGTTATTTTTAAATACTGTATCTGTTCTTTAATTCCTGCTCACATTTGGGAGGGAGAAGTTCACAAGTAGCCTTACTAAAGGGGAAACGTTTTTTTATATGATCTCTACATAGTCCTTGAGTATAAGAGTAGATATAATCAACATTTTTAAAAAATGACATTTCTAAAAAAAGAAGACATTTCTTTCACTTTAACATATAAATATGAATATTTAATGAATGAATAATTTTGATTGGCTTCCAACCTCAGTTTCATATTTTCGTAGCAGAATACAGTTCTTAAAATTTTATATAACCTTTGTTTTAATAAAATGTCAGTTCCTTTGCAATATTTTAAAAGACTATATAATTTACTAAAACTTTCTGTGTAAATGAAAACAAGATGAAATTAAACAGGAAGTTACTATGAAGTGAATGATCACAAGCTTTGAAGTCTTTCTACACAGCAAACACTTTTCCATGTAAATTTTAATCTAATACCTCCATTTTCTATAAAACATATACAAAGTGGTAAAGATAATACATTGTAATAAACTCAGATAAAAAGACATTGCAATATTCTAAACTATAAGCACCAAATTTTGGAGGAGAGCTGGGAAACAAGTCAACTTGTCTGGTTAAACTGAAAAATTATAATAGAAGGTGAGAGCAAAGTAGAGGGCAAAAGAAGAGAGAATTTTTTTCTTAAGATATATATCCGTATGTAGAATTATGTTGCATTGCAAATAATAAAATCAATTATAATACTTTCTATGACTTTTCATCTTTACAAATATTTTACTGCATTATTGGTAACCCTATTCAGTGTTCAGCCACATCAAAATTACCTAATCCATGATCTCTAATTTCTGCATCTCTGTTAGGATCTCTGTCTTAATTTCTTACTTTATAACAGTAGAGTACATGGTCTACTGTTTCAGTCACTGTCTCTTACGTCTTTAGTTCTCTTGCCACAATGTTCTTTCATTACATATAATCTTGGAGACTTCACTGAATCTATTCATTCAGTATCTGTGTGCCTCTACTCAAGCTGCTTAGTATTATTGAAGAAAGCAGAGAATTCTACAGAATGCTTCCACTGTAATATATTGTCCCAAGTCTTACTTAGGCCCTCTGTGCTGCCCAGTAACCTGTTATGTCTATATAGTAACTAATTTCAGAATTCACAATCTCCTCAAACCTGTGCATACTCCTTTAGCAGACAATGTCAGATGCCACTTTAGAGAGATAATTGAAACCATTGGACAAAATTTACTTGACTTCTTGACTCTAAACCTACAAACCACCCAAACTACAAAAACACCATTTTTTCCTTACCTTGTAGGACAACAACATCAAAAAGACATCTTTATCACTGATGCAGTGATATCTATCTATGCAGATAAATCTACTTTCATTCTACATCTTATCCCTTTCTATTTTCTTAGCATATCCTCTTGATGGCTAACCTTTCCAGTATTTTCAATGTCTTTCTTTTTATTGGTTCGTCTTCTCCTATATTCTTCCCTTCTTAACAGAATTCACTTCAAAATTCCTTTTCTGTATTTCCTGTGTAAATTAGACAAAACAGTAATTTGTATTTTATAGAGTTGTTATAAAAAATAAATTCAAGATAGTGATAGCAGGATGAAAGCATAATAGAAAGTCCTAGAACTTCCTTCACCCCACCGGCACACTGACTCAACAATAGACACAGCAATGCTGTGTGGGGAACCTGGAAGTTAGTTGAGAGGCTGTTGCATCCTAGGCAAGGGAAAAACCAGCCACACTAAAGCCAGTAAGAATATTTGAGACTCTATTTCCATAAACCCTACTCTGGAGATAGCACCATACAAATGGAAGGAAACTTCTTTCTTAGAACAGAAAGAAAAGATTGGAATATATTTTCAACATCTGATCTTCTGGGGGGCTACCTGAGGTATAGACTTTGGTGTCACCTGTCCCAGAGTGCTAATGGGACCTGGCATACTCTCGTCACCTCAGTCCCATGAAGAACAAAGAGTGCTGTTTGAACTAGCAAGCTACTTCATTCCACAGCCCTACCCACTTGACTGGGTGGGTGGAAAATAGGGTAAAAAACAAACAAATAAACATACAAACAAACAAAAAACAGCCTCCATTCGAATGTATTAAACGCTTCATTCAAAAGAGAGTAGTAGTTGAATGGGAGGAAAACTAAAATCCAGCCATATTGAATTAGTCTCTTGGTTTCTTTCAACAAGAGACCCACTTTTGATTTAAGGACACACATAGGTTGAAAGTGAAGAGATAGAAAAAAATTTTCCATGCAAATGACAACCAAAAGAAAATGTGGGTGTTATATTTACAACAGACAGAATAGACTATGTCAAAAATAATTACAAAAGACAAAGAAAGACATTGCATAATGATTAAAGGGTCAATTCACCAAGAAAATATAATAATTATAAATATATGTGTACCACATATCAGGACATTTAAATACATAAGGCAAGCACTGACAAACTTGAAGGGAGAAATAAAGAGCAATACAATAATAATAGGAAACTTCAAGGGGCACCTGAGTGTCTCATTTGGTTGAACATCTAACTCTTGATTTCAGTTCAGGTCATGATCTCAGGGTCATGAGATCAAACCCCATATTGGGCTCCAAGTTCAGTGGAGAGTCTGCTTGAGATTCTCTCTTGCCCTCTCCTTCTGTCCCTCCCCCACCTTTCTTTTTCTCTCTTCTTCCTTCTCTCTCTCTAAAATAAATAAACCTTAAAAGATATAATAGGAAACTGCAATACTCCACTTCTAATAATGAACATCCAGACAGAAAACCAACAAGGAAACAGCAGACTTGAAAAACATAAATATTCATTTGGTCCGTACATATACACATTCTACCCAACAGCAAGAGAATAAACATTCTTATCAAGTACATATGGAACATTCTACAGGGTAGATCACATGGTAGGCCATAAACCAATGCTTAAGAAATTTATGATTAGTATTCCATGGAACACTGGGTGTGGTGCATGAACAATGAATCTTGGAACACTGAAAAAATACAATTAAATTTTAAAAATTAAATTAAATTTAAAAAAGAAATTTATGATTAAAATGATGCTTAGTATCATCTCCAGCCACAATGAAATGAAACTAGCAATAAAAAGGAAAAACTACAAAATTCACAAATATGTGGAAATTAAACAACACACACAAAACAACCAATTGGTCAAAGAAAGCACTCAAAAGAAAAATTAGAAAATGTCTTAAGATAAATGAAAACAAAATACAACATATGAACACTTATGAGATACAGAAAAGGAGTACTAGCAGGGAAGTTTATGGTGAGAAATGCATTACAAACCAAAAAAAGAGTTTAAGTAAGCAACCTAATTTCACAGCTCAAAGACTAGAAAAAGTATGAACTAAATCCAAAATTAGCAGAAGGAAGGAAATAACAAAGACTAGAGTAAATATAAATGAAATACAGAACAGAAAAACAATGGAAAAAATGAACAACACTAATGGTTGGATTTTGAAAAGATAAATAAAATTGACAAGCTAATAGCTAGACTCAGAAAATAAGAAAGAAGATTCATATGGATAAAATCAGAAATGAAAGACAAGAGGGGTGCCTGGGTGGCTCAGTGGGTTAAAGCCTCTGCCTTCAGCTCAGGTCATGATTTCAGGGTCCTGGGAATGAGCCCCACATCAAGCTCTCTGCTCAGCAGGGAGCCTGCTTCCCCCTTTCTCTCTGCCTGCCTCTCTGCTTACTAGTGATCTCTCTGTCAAATAAATAAAATCTTTAAAAAAAATTATGTTATAAATTTTTGCTTTCAAATAAATAAATAAATCTTTAAAAAAGAAATGAAAGACAGGACATTAAACCTGACACTACAAAAATAAAAAGATCAATAGAGACTGCTATGGATAATTATATGTTTAAAGTTGGATAATCTAGAAAAAAATGGATAAATTTCTAAAAACATGCAATCTATGAAGACTGAATAATAAAAGTAGAATATCTGAACAGATCAGTTACTGGGATTAAATCAGTAATCAATAACCTTCAAACAAACAAAAAAACAAAAATCCCAGACAGATGGTTTCAGTGGTGAACTTTATCAAACATTTATAGAAGAATTAATGAAAACCTTTCTCAATCTCTTCCAAAAGTTTGAAAAGAAGGAAACACTCCCAAACTTTTGTCAGGATAGCTTGACCCTGATTGATATCTAAGCCAGACACAGACACACAAAGAAAGAAAAACCAACAGACCAAAATCCCTGATAATGATAGATATAAGAATCATCAATCAAGGGGCGCCTGGGTGGCTCAGTCGTTAAGTGTCTACCTTTGGCCCAGGTCAGATCCCAGGGTCCTGGGATCAAGCCCTGCGTCGGGCTCTCTGCTCGGCAGGGAGCCTGCTTCTCCCGCTACCATTCCCTCTGCTTGTGTTCCCTCTCTCGCTGTGTTTCTCTCTGTCAAATAAATAAAATCTTAAAAAAAATAAAATCATCAATCAAAATACTAACAAATTAAATCAACAGGATATGAAAAGAATTATATAACCTGACCAAATGAGATTTATCTCTGAGATACAAGGATGATCAAATATATAAAAGTCAATTACTAAGATGCACTCTATTAACAGAATGAAATATAAAAACCACATTTCATTAGATAGAGAAAAAGCATTTGACAAAATTCAACATTTTTTTCATGATAAAAACTCTCAACAAACTAGAATTGAAGAGAATTATCTTAACATATTAAAGGTAATATATGAAAATCCAACAGCTAACATCCTAATGATGAAAAATTGTATGCTTTTCCTCTAAAATCAAGAAGAAAGCAAAGATGCCCACTCTTAACACTTCTATTCAACATAATACTGGGATTCTCAGAGCAATAGATAAGAAAAATAAATGAAAGTCATCTAAATCAGATAGGAAGAAGCAAAATTATTGATTTGCAGATGATATGATCATATATCCTCCAAAAACGCTAAACATTCCACATACACAAAAACAATTGTTAGAACTAATAAATAAATTCAGTAAAGTTGCAGGATACAAAGCCAACATATGAAAACTAGCTGTATTTCTATACAATAAAAACGAACAATCTAAAAGGGAAATTAAGAAAAGAATCCCATTTGAAATAAGCACCAAAAAGAAGAAAATACTTGAGAATAAAATTAATTAAAGAGATAAAAGAGTTGTACACTGAAAACTACAAAACATTTATGAAGGAAATTAAGGAAGACAAACAGAAATACATTTTGTCTTATAGAGAAGAAGTCTTAAAATGTCCATTCTTTTCAAAACATTCTACAGATTCAATGCAATCCCTATTAAAATTCCAATGACTTTTTTTTATAGAAATGGGAAAAAATTCTAAAATTCACAAAGGACTCCAAATACAAAAACAATCCTGAGAAAGTAAAATCAATTTGGAAGCATCACACTTCCTGATTTCAAATTATAGAACAAAGCTACAGTAATTAAAACAGCATGGTTCCAACATAAAGACATACATAAATCAAAGGAACAGAATAGAGAGCCCAGAAACAAACCAACACATATGTAATACTGATCTTCAAAAAGGGTGTCAAGAGGACACAATGGAAAAAGGATGATCTCTTGAACAAATTATGCTGGGGAAACAGTATCAACATGCAAAAGAATAAAATCTAAAATCATATGCAAAATCAACTCAAAATGAATCAAAGACTTAAATCTAAGACCTGAAATGGTAAGACTCCTAGGAGAAAACATAGGAGAAAATCTTCATGACATTGTTATGGCAATGATCTACTGGATATGAAACTAAAAGCACAAGCAATGAATGCAAAAACTGATAAGCAGGACTACATTAATCTAAAAAAACTTCTGCACAGTAAAGAAAATAACAGAATGAATATGCAATCTACAGAATGGGAGAAAATATTTGCAAACCATGTATCTGATAAGGAGCTAATATCAAAGTCCAGGGCCAGACAGCTTCACAGGGGAATTCTACCAAACATTTAAAAAAGAAATACCTATTCTGCTGAAGCTGTTTCAAAAAATTGAAATGGAAGGAAAACTTCCAAACTTGTTATATGAGTCCAATATTACCTTGTTCCCCAAACCAAAGACCTGATCAAAAAGGAGAATTACAGACCAATATCCCTGATGAACATGGATGCCAAAATTCTCACCAAGATCCTAACCAATAGGATCCAACAGTCCTTTAAAAGGATTATTCATCATAACCAAATGGGATTTATTCCTTGGATGCAAGTGTGGTTCAACAGTTGCAAATCAATGAACATGATAGATCACATTAATAAAGAAAAGACAAAAACTATATGATCTTATCAATTGATGCAGAAAAAACATTTGACAAAATACAGCATCCTTTCCTGATTAAAACTCTTCAAAGTGTGAGGATAGAGGGAACATATCTCAATATCATAAAAGCTAAGCCCACAGCAAGTATCATTCTTTTTTTTTTAAAGATTTTATTTATTTGATAGAAACACAGCAAGAGAGGGAACAGAAGCAGAGGGAATGGTAGTGGGAGAAGCAAGCTCCCTGCTGCACAGAGAGCCCGATGCGGGGCTCGATCCCAGGACTCTGGGATCATGACCTGAGCCGAAGGCAGACGCTTAACGACTGAGCCACCCAGGCACCCCAAGTATCATTCTTTATGTGGAAAAATTTAGGGCTTTTTTTTTTCCTAAGGTCAGGAACATGACAGAGATATCCACTCTCACCCCTGTTATTCAACATAGTATTAGAAGTCCTAGCCTCAGCAATCAGACAACAACAACAAAATAAAAGGCATTCAAATTGGTAAAGAAGTCAAACTCTTTATCTATTCACAGATGACATGATACTCTATGTAGAAAACCCAAAAGCCTCCACCTCAAAATTTCTAGAACTCATGTGGGAATTCAGCAATATGGCAGGATATAAAATCAATGTGTACAAATCAGTTGCACTTCTGTACATTAATAATATGTTTGAAAAGAGAGAATTTAAGGAATCAATCCCACTTACAATTGCACTAAAAACCATAAGATACCTAGGAGTAACCCTAACCAAAGAGGTAAAGAATCTATACTCTAAAACTATAGAACATTTTTGAAAGAAATTGAAGAAGACACAAAGAAATAGAAAAACATCCCATGCTCATGGATTGGAAGATTGTGAATTGGATTGGAAATATTGTGAAAGTGTATGTGCTACCCAGAGCAACCTGCACATTCAATGCAATACCTATCAAAATGCCATCAACATTTCTCACAGAACTGGAACAAACAATAAAAAAATTTGTATGGAACTAGAAAAGACCCTAAATAACCAGAGGAATGTTGAAAAAGAAAACCAAAGCTGGAGACATCACATTGCCTGACTTCAAGCTATCTTACAAAGCTGTTATCATCAAGATGGCATAGTATTGGCACAAAAACAGACACACAGATCAGTGGGACAGAATAGAGAGCCCAGAAATGAACTCTCAACTCTATGATCAACTAATCTCCAAAAAAACAGGAAAGAATATCCAATGGTGAAAAGACAGTTTCTTCAATAAACGGTGCTGGGGAAATTGAACCATCACATGTAGAAGAATGAAACTGGACCATCCTCTTACACCATACACAGGGATAAACTCAAAATGGATGAAAGACTTAAATGTGAGAAAGGAATCCATCAAAATACTACAGGAGAACATAGACAGCAACTTCCTCGACCTTGGTGGCAGTAACTTCTTGCATGACACGTCTCTAATGGCAAGGGAAACAAAAGCAAAAATGAACTACTGGAACTATGTCAAGATGAAAAGCTTCTGCGGAGCAAAAGGAACAGTCAACAAAACTAAAAGCCAACTGACAGAATAGGAGAAGATATTTTCAAATGACATATCAGATGAAGCGCTGGTATCCAAGATCTATAAAGAACTTATCAAACTCAACACCCGAAAAAACAAATAATCCAGTCAAGAAATGGGCAAAAGACATGAAGAGACATTTCTCCATAGAAGACATACAAATGGCCAACATACATATGAGAAAATGCTCCACATCACTTGGAACCAGGGAAATACAAATCAATACAACAATGAGAGACCACATCACATCAGCCAGAATGGCTAAAATTAACAAAACAAGAAACAACAAATGTTGGTGAGGATGTGGAGAAAGGGGTATCTTCCTTAGTTATTGGTGGAAATGCAAGCTGGTGGTACAGCCACTCTGGAAATCAGTATGGAAGTTCCTTAAGATGTTAAAATTGAGCTATTCTATGACCCAGCAATGGCACTACTAGATATTTACCCCAAAGATACAGATCTGTAGTGAAATGAAGGAACACTTGCACCCCAATGTTCATAGTAGCAATGTCCACAATAGCCACACTGAAAGAAGCCAAGATGTCCTTCAACAGATGAATACATAAAGAAGATGTGTTTTATATATATAATGGGATATTACTCAGCAATCAGAAAGGATGAATACCAACAATTTATATCAACATGGATGGAACTAGAGGGTATAATGCTAAGTGAAATAAGTCAGTCAGAAAAAGACAATTATCATATTGTTTCACTCATCTATGGAACATAAGAAATACTGCAGAGGATCATAGGGGAAGGGAAGGAAAACTGGATGGGAAGAAATCAGAGAGGGAGACAAACCATGAGAGGCTTGACTCTGGGAAAAAAACTAAGGATTGAGGAAGGGAAAGTGGGCAGGGGAATGGGGTAACTGGGTGATGGACATTTAGGAGGCCACATGATGTGATTAACTCTGGATATTATATACAACTGATGAATCATTGAACACTACATCTGAAAATAATAATATACTGTATGTTGGCTAATTAAATTCAAATAAATAAATAAATAAATAGGGGTGCTTGGGTAGCTCAGTCAGTTAAGTGTCTGCCTTCAGGTCAGGTCGTGATCTCAGGGTCCTGGGATCAAGCCCCATGTCAGGTTCCCTGATCAGTGGGGAGTCTGCTTCTCCCCTTGCTCCTCCCCCTGCTTGTGCTCTCTCTCTCTCTCCAGCTTGTTCTCTCTCAAATAAATAAATAAAATCTTTAAAAATAAATAAATAAATAAATAAATAAAAATAAAGAATCCCATTCTTATGTATCTAAAAAAATAAAAATAAATAAAAATGAGCAAGGTTTTGAATAGACATTTCTCCGAAGAAGACATGCAAATGACCAACATGAAAAGATCAACATAAAAGATCTGTAACATCATTTATCATTGGTGAAACAAATATTAATAACACAATGAGATATCACCTACACTGTTAGAATGGTTATTATTAAAAAAAATGATAACCTGTGTTGGTGAAAATGTAGAGAAATTGAAACCCTTATACTTTGTGGGTGGGAGTGTAAAAAATGGTACATCTACTGTTAAATGCACATTAATAAATGAATGGATAAAGAAAACATGGTATATGCATACAATAGAATATTATTTGGCCTAACAAAAGAAGGATATCTCACCACATGGATTAAATTTGAGAACACTATGCTAAGTGAAAAAGCATCACAAAAGAACAAGTACTGCATGATACTACTTACATGAGACATATAAAATAAGCAAACACAGAGAAGCAGAGAATAGAATGGTGGTTGTTAGGGGTTGGGGAGAAAGGAAAATGGCAAGTTGTTACTGAATATGTATAAATCTTCAGTTATGTATTATGGTTAAGTTTTAGAGATTTGCTATATGTCATTGTGCTGATAGTTAACAGTGTTGTTTTAGACACTTAAAAATTTGTTAAGAGAGTAGATTCCATGTTAAGTGTTCTTATCACAATGTGAAGGAGGGAAGGAAAGAAGGGAGGAAAGAAGGAAGGAATAAGTAACTTCAATGAAATAATATAGACAAAGTGCTTAGAAGAGTATCTGGCATATAGTAAGATGCCAGTTCATATGCTCTCCTGTTATCACACAGTCAGGCTAGAAGCCCAGAAACTGATGTGGCCACCTTTTTTATTTTATTTTTTTCTCTTTTATACTCCACCTAGTATCAGGTTCTATTAGTTCTTTCTACCTCTTAAATATCTTTTTTTTAATGACTTATTTATTTGAGAGAGAGAGAGAGAGTATGCAAGCATGGATGGGGCAGAGGGAGAGAGAGAGAAAGAGGAAAGAAGTAGAAACTCCTTGCCGAGGGCAGAGCCCTTCATGGGGCTGGATCCCAGGACCTTGAGATCATGACCTGCGCCAAAACCAAGAATCAGATGCCTAACAAACTGAGACACCCAGATTCCCTTACATCATAAATATCTGAAATATTTGCTTCTTTTTTCCACTCAATTACCTTTGTCTAAACCATAGTCATCTTTCATATAGATTTCTTTATCTGCCCCCTAATGTTTCTACCTACATTAATAGTGCTAATTTTCAGTGCATTCTTATTGCTGTATACAGAATATCTTAAACCAGGGGTTGGCAAACTGTGGATCACAGAGTCATCACCTTTATTTATAAACAAAATTTTATTAGAGCACGGTCATACCCATTCACTTAGGTATTACCTATGTCTGTTTTCACATTACAATGGCAGACTTGAATTGCTATTTACTTGTGGCTTGCAAGCCTAAAATCCTTAGAAACTCTCTCTTAAAAAAAAAAAAAAAGTTTGTGGAGCCTTATCCTAACTCAAGGATGAACATTAGACCCCTGCTTAAAACACTTCAGTGAGGTAGCAGGCAAGATGGTAGAGGGTTAGGAGGCTGAGATAACATTGGATCCCAGAAGTTCAGCTAGATAATTATCAAACCATTCTAAAAGCCTGCAAACTCAACAGGAGAGAGAAGAAAGGAAGAACATCAATTCTAGGAGCAAAAAATCGACCACTTTCTGGAAGGTAGGACATGTGGTAAAAGTGAATCCAAAGCGATGGGAAGAGAGACTGCAGGGGTAAGGGCCAGCTCCCTGCAGCCACAGAGCAGTGGAGAACAAAGTTGGAACTTTTAGAAGTCAGCTCCACTGAGAGATTAGCTCCAGAGGCTAAGCAGGGGGTTAGCCCTCATGGAACAGTGTGGTTTCAGGACCTGTGGGGTCACAGAGGGACCGGGGGTGTCTGAGTGTGGCAAAGCTCCCAGCTATTGGGGATAAGAAGCCAGGGGCAGAGATGGAGCCATGCAGTGGGCTATCAGCTCGGGCTTACCTTACACCATAATCTGAAGTAAAGTCAGACCATTGCTCTTCAGGCAGAGACCCAACAAAAGGCAGCTCTGGAAAGATCCCCTCCTTCCCCCAATGGGAAGAGCAGCATGGGAGCGTGTGGCAGGAATCTGCTGGTTTGGAGACTCCAAAGGTGGCCACATGCCAGAGATAGAAAGGCTCCATCACAAGCCCAGCTCAGAGTGAGGGAGGGAGACCAGGGAGACAGGAGTGATTGACAGCTTTTCTCTGAGGGCATGCTGTGGAGCAGAGCCCCCAAGCTCTCGGAGCCACTGGGAGGTTGCTATTTTCATTCCCGGCCTCCAGGATGATACGGAAAGCGCTCAGGAAACAAAGATTCCTGAGAATGAACCTGAAGAAATTTCGTGGCCCATCCCCTGGCAATGGTGGTGCAATTCCGCCTCAGGCAAAGACATTTGAGAATCATGGCAATGGGCCCCTCACCCAGAAGATCAGCGAGACTATCCAGCCAAGATCAAGCTCATCAATCAGTGAAAACTGTGGAACTCCAGAGTATTTTTCTCTCTCATTCATCTATTCTTATCTCGATTAAATGACAAGGTGGAAAAACTCACCACGAAAAAAGAACAAGAGGCAGTACCCACAGAGAACTAGTCAATACACACATTTGCAATATGTCAGAAATAGAGTTCAGAATGACAGTTATTAAAGTGCTAGCTGGGCTCAAAAGAAGCATGGAAGATATTGGAGATTCCCTTTCTGGAAAAATAAAATCCTTTTCTAGACAAATAAAAGAACTAAAATATAATCAAGTCTAAATTAAAAAAGCAATTAATGAGGTACAATCAAAAAATGGAGACTCTTACTGATAGGATAAAAGAGGCAGAAGAAAGAAATAGTGATATGGAAGACCAATTGATGGATAATAAAGAAGGTGTATTGAAAGGGCCCCTCTAAGCAAAGAGAGAGCCTAAAAGAAACATAGACCAGAAAGGAACAGAGACAATATACAGTTAACGGTCACCTATAGGCAATACAATGGCAAAAAATTCATATCTGTCAATAGTTACCCTGAATGTAAGTGGGCTAAATGCCCCAGTCGAAAGACACAGAGTATCAGAATGGAAAAAAAAAAGACAAAACCCATCGAGGCGCCTGGGTGGCTTAGTTGTTAAGCATCTGCCTTCAGCTCAGGTCATGATCCCAGGGTCCTGGGATCGGGCCCAGCATCGGGCTCCCTGCTTTACATGAAGCCTGCTTCTCCTGCTACCAGTCCCTATGCTTGCATTCCCTCTCTCGCTGTGTTTATCTCTATCAAATAAATAAAATTTTAAAAAAAAATCAATATCCTGTCTACCAGAAACTCATCGTAGACCCAAAGACACCTCCAGATTTAAAATGAGGGTGTGGAAAACAATTTACCATGCTAATGGACATCAAAAGAAAGCTGGGATGGCAATCTTTATATCAAATACAGTAGATTTTAAGCAAAAGACTATAATAAAAGGTGAGGAAGGACACTATATCATACTTAAAGGGACTGTCCAAAAAGA